>OY744539.1:50481698-50591698 GCA_963556195.1 Sepiola atlantica | reverse complement strand
ACTTATTTATTTAGTATTGCTTTTACTGTTAGTTTTGGAACACAACTCGTTCTCTAATAAATGTGTGTCTATTGCAAACCTACTGGTGTTAAGGTTCCTTGATGCATGCAATTGTAATTTACATCAATGATCATCTCATATAGCTGACACACCACAATATATGTATAGTACGTTTTACGGCGATATTGAAACTTATAAGTAACAACACATTAATGAATGGTGGTGATACTATGCTTCCAAAACGAGAAAATGTAATTTTTGACATCAAATAATATTGGTAATTTCGTTGAGAACAGAAACACCGTTGTCAGAAAGATCGGTACATATATAGAGCATGCATCTTAAATAAATGTGGTTTTTAATATGACTCTCAAAATTATCTCTATTGAAGATAGATACAATGTGTTCAGTACATCGATTACCAGCCGGCTTGGCACAAAGATTGCTAATGAGAATTAGTGCTATTCTGCTGATCATAAAAACTACACCAATAATATATTAGCATGACACGATGTAACAGAGTTTTAAGAAGACTGAATGTGGTTGACCAATAGGAGAACTACTTCTAACTGATATATACAGTATGTATTTTTAATCAGACACTAATTAAAAGCTACATATGCGAACACATGTATGCATATATGTAGCCAATAATGTGTTAGTTTTCCATTAAAATATATCATACGAATTATATGAGGCAAGATAATAATTATTTAGAACCATGATATATATATATATATATATATATATATATGTATGTATTTAATATATATGTAATTATAATTTCATTATTTAGCGCGAAATGGTTCATTTTTACAGCTTTGTCTTTAAAAGCCCGTACAATCACACTTTCACTTCGGATTAACACATCCTGAATTTTGTTATAATTATAAATATGCAAAAATTTTCGAAGGTTTCATTTTTAAAAAAAGTTTTAGATCGATTAAATATGCACACGCCTATATTTAAAGACATTTCCTAACATTATTTCCTAAAAAAATCATGGCAATATCTATGCACCTTCTCTATTTTAATGTGTTGATTTATTACCGGAACGTAGAAACGAATTAGAAAATATTTATGATTTATATAAATCAATATTTTCAGTATTTTTTTTAACATTTTTTTATGAAAATTATGAGATAAAATTATATTGTAAAAGTTTTTTAGAGAAAAGTCTAAATTGTTTAACTTTGCAAAGAAACTCATTTAAGGTGTCCCCTTCGGATTCGAGCGATTTATTTGTGTTTATGACGATTTTGCCTTGTTTTTATCTGGTGATATATTTCTTTATTTATTTTTTGTATTTGTTATGAATTAACTCGCTTTTTTCTTTGACCAGGCTCAAGTGTGTCGGAGGAATATGTATCATATGTATCATTGTCTGGTAAATAATAAATGACTTGATTTTGTGTGTTATTGGCGGGTGTTTTGTGTTATCCTAATGTATGCTTTTAATAATAACTTTCGATGAGTTTGTATTTTTCCGAAGAATCGTAGGCTCGACGATTTACGACTTGCCGATCGCAAAACGAATCTCCATTGTCTGGGCAATGTCGACATCAGCTGTTACATTCAACTTTTGGCTTAAATATATATATATAGTCGTTGACATCTGTTTTTTTAATATTCTCTATACATAAATGCTCTGATATCATATAGTAAAAGGAATTCAGCATACAGTCTGAATGTTTCACTAAAAAGACATATTTATATATACATCTCTCTCTCTCTCTTTCTCACTCTCTCTCTCTCTCTATATATATATATATATATACATGTATATATATATAATATATATATATTCATATATACCTTTTACATTAAAATATGTATGTGCCACCAAATGTTATCTGATCGTGTACATTGCATAAAGTTTATTCGTAGAGGCTTGACGTCGTATTCTCATATATATATATATATATATATATATATATATATATATATATATATATATATATATATATATATATATATATATATATAGAAGAAAATGGTGGAAGAATGTTCCGACGTATAAAAAATAAAATAAGGAAGGCCAAAATATTCATTAAGAACCCATTTACGTTTCACTTGTATTAGAAGGTTTCATCAAGACGGAGATTAAAGATTATAAAAACAATACAGCAACAAGTACCAAAGTCTGCAAAATTTATGTGAGGAAGCGCTCAGCAGTTAGAACGCTGAGAAATGTGCTACGGTAGAACAGTTGATAAAAGTTATAACATGTTACGTTCAGAAGTCAACGGTATATATTACGTTCCATAGAACATTACAACCGATAACAGTTAAAAAAATGTATACATATATATATATATATATATATATATATATATATATATAATAAGGAGAGGTAGTTTGATTGAAGCATTGAATGTTGTACGTATATACTGCAATATTAGAAAGCTATATCAATGCAGGAACTTGAAATGTGTCTATTCAGAAGTTGAACAAGTGATTTCTTTATATATATTTAAAAAGAAAGTATAACTTATTTTTTTATATATAGCACATCTTACTTAATTAAGCAACACGTCAACACTGATGTAATGTGTGTGACCGTGTTCCATAATATATTTAAAGAAGGATGTTTTAAATCTCAAAAACACGTGCGGTAGGACAATATGGCGTTTAAAGCAGTCAATATTAATATCCGCAGCAAATTAAATAACACTATAACTGATTTTTTATTGATTTTTTTAAATACTTTTTTTCCTTAATATTTGTTATTTGACATAACTGATGAAGTACTATATTTATTTTAATAAAATGAACTATTTAAATATATATTTTTGTGGAGGGGGAGGTAGGGATAGGGGTAACAGCTAAGAGAGCAGTTCAATCAATTTTTCCTAATATGATCTATTTGATATTTATTTATTTTGTATTATTTATATATTATTGTTATTTTATTTAATTCTAAAATTATTTATTTATTTGTTTTTCTGATAATAATTTTTAAAAATCATTTAATGATTAACGGCTAATTATTTTTTTATTCATACCCTAGCCATAATGTATGTAGCACACAGTAAAAATAGTAAACAAAATAAATGTCTTTAACTGACGGAGTAATTCTTGTTTTATTTTTCTGTGAATACTATCATTATCTAGTAACTCTGACCAATTTAATGCTGTTATGATTTTATTAAAATATTATTACAATTCAGAGTCTAATTTATTAACGATTTTCTTTTTAAATTTAAATTAAATTCATATTTTCCTTCTAAAAAATGTCGAACAACTCTTATTAAATATTTATAAGTCACCATCTTATGTTCCTCCTTGATTTTAATTAATGAATTAATACATATGAACTCCATTAATAATGCTATATTCACTATATGCTTGCTTTGTGCTATCAAATATTCTTGGAAAATCTGCTCAGCGGCATTTTATGAAGGCGACTATAGAAAGATAATTACCATATAGACGTGCGAAAGTGACATAGATTTCCTTACCAACACATTACGCAAGTTTTGACGATTTAAATATTCTACGGGTTCCTAGGCGTTATCAAATTTGACGAATCACATTTTTCCTCTTTTGTATATTTAAAGTTTTGCGACGAGCCTAGTTTTATTCGTAGGGAAATATTTATGATGTCGTTGTATTTTTTTAATGAAAAAATGTACAATTGCTTGTTGTTAGAAATCATGAATATGGATTTCAATCAAGATAATGGCTTTATGCTATGAAATAAATGTCAAAAATGTATGTAAATGTTATCATTTACAGAATCAAAATAGTTCTTCATGGGTTTTTTTTGTTCCTCATTACTAAGATGTATTGATGAATTTAAGAAACTCTTTTTCCGTGTTTATACTTTGAAAGTTTTCTCACACGAACACATATTTTAATCAGGAAAGTGTTTATTACTGAATGTAAACCTTTCGCTGATTTGCTTATCGGCATTATATTCATAGATTGTTGTAAATAATTTTAACTCTCTTTAGTTTCACAGTTTTTATAAGAATGATCATTATAATAATAATAATAATAATAATAATAATAATAATAATAATAATAATAATAATAATAATAATTATAATAATAATAATAATAATAATAATAATAAATAGTTGAAAAATACCTTATATATATTAAACAAATATATACACGTTAAAACAGCTTACGCGGATTAACTTATGTGTCGATGTAAGTGCATCACAATGGGGCAGTGAACTCAATTAAATATTAAATTGCCCCGAATAAATCAAACAAAATATAAAAAAATCGGCAAGTAAAATCACTTCTTTTAAAGGCCGTAACTATCGGGGTAGCGGGGGAAACACTTTTAAGAAATACCATTTATTTTCATTATCGCCGACCAGCAGAAACAACTCTTTAAAATTTGAAACACATAGCTGGCAATTACTTACATGTATACACACGCACATTCGCTATACGTTGCACCCACTCATCTAGACAATACGTATAATTATTAAATGCATGAACTCCCATCGGCTTGACATCGATAGAAAGCCTAACCTCCTCATAAAGTACAGTTTGCCTGAAAAGTATTCGACAAGACGAACACACACACACACACACACACACACATATATATATATATATATATATATATATATATATATGTATATGTGTGTGTGTGTGTGTGTTTGGGTGTGTGTGGGGTGTGTGTGTGTGTGTGTGTGTTCGTCTAGTCGATGGGAGTGTATGCATCTAATAAGTATATTAATTGCTGGATAAGGGCCTTACAATGGCAACAAATGAATCAATCCAATATTTCCTACCTAGAGATAGATATAATAAATCAGCAAGAAGAACACTAATATCATACAACGATAGTCTATGGACTAGAATAGTAGAGAAAACAATTTTGATATTACCATAGGGAGAAACTAAGAAGACAAATATAAATAACTTATTCAAGGGATAAGGCCTAGGCATAACTGTCGATATTAACTACAGGAGAGTGCATTTTTGGATGCCACATTCGACTTATGCAGCAATACATACAATCTTACAATACGCCTGACCATAAGCTTTATTATATCGATGCTAAATCAAATCACCCACCGATTGTAAAGAGAGCTATCGTCACTGCTATTTCGGGTAGCATTAGTTTGATCGGGATATAAGGAGGATGTTAATTACATTGCTCCTACCTCAGCCGGGAATTGGTAAGCTGCCCAGAGTCCGAAACATTCTTAATCTATAATTACATACAATACGGCTATGGGCAGGGGTTGGACTAGGGATCATGGGGCACCCACTAAAATAGAAGGAGGACGAGAACGTTATTCACCCCCGCCCCTATAGCCAACATATTAGGACTAACATTCCAAAGTTATTTTATAGCATCGTAAGGAAGAACTTCCCTAGGAACAGCGAATTGGGAGAGCTATTTAATAAAAATACTGTCAAACCATCCTATTCAACCTGCAGAAATGTAGCATCATCCATCATAGTTGAAAAATTAGTAAGCCACCGAATGATACATATATCCCTGATGTCGATCCCAATAACCTCTATTTACAGAGATCCAGCTTTGTAAATATACCTAGCAGCAGTCTATGAAGTTGGGGCTTGGAATCAACTCGTAATTGTAGAGTTAGCAACCCCTGCCCACTGAAAAGGAATTGTAGGATATGAAGCATCGTGTACAAATGCGATGTAATTACTGGAAATAATAATAGGTCATATGTCGTGCCCACTGAGGGAGGGGGGGACTTCAAGGACAGATTCAGGAACAGGGGGGGGGCTAATATAGATCACAACTTATACTTCTCTTGGCCCTTTTGTTATAAGTGTCGTTATCAGACAGACTCCCTTCGAATGGAAATGGCCAGTTTTAGGTAGGGCCAACAACTATAGGCCGAATAAAAAAATTGATGCAACTTATGCACATTAGAGTCGTACCATATAATGACATCAAGGGATAATTTGTTAAACGCCAGGCAAGAGATATTTCAATGACGTGTCCATAGAAATAATTTACCTGTTGTCAAGCATGATACCTAGATAGAGGAGGGTGGAGAATGGAAGGGGGATGGAACCTCCTCTTTGGAGGAATCTGACTTGGTCTGATTCAATTTTTTTTGGCAACATATAGGATAGGTATAACGTGATATTACGGCGTATAGGTTTTAGCTGGAGAATTACACACATTTTTAGCGGTGGATTAAGATAACGTGACAGCAGGGTAGAGGGCGATTAATTGGTTGTTAGCAAAATCATGATCATACTTTTTTGGGGGTTAATCCCCCCGTTAAAATCCGTTTTTGGTGGAGGAAACTGTGGGGGGGGGGGCGAATCACACATGAAGAGACAAATAATAAATAATAAAATAAAAACATATTTGGAAAAAAAATGTATGAATAAAACATAGTTCGCTTTCTAACTTTTCTAATATCTCGCTATTCAAAACAAACTCCATATTACTCCAAATAAAACATATATCAGTACGTGTTCTACCAGTTCATGTTTAATCGAAAACACGCTAAGGGGAATAGGGGGGAATAGGTATGTTTGGAAACGAACACGATAAATGTAGGGAATAATTAATTAAATAAATACCATAACCTAAAACATTGCAATCATCATAAACTGAACTAATAGATTAGATAAAATAGAATATATAAATAAATAAAAACTCGATTTTTTTTTTAAATCTAAGGATCATTGCCTTATGTTATAAAAGATGGACGTTATTTGATTATTGGGGTTGACCATCGTACATTGGGATCAACATTCTGGTTTAATTCCCTTCTCAAAATTTAATATTCGTGCCATCGCTACGTATAAATAGTTATCTATGATCAAGTTTTTTTTTATCAGTATGATAAACACTAGAGAAAAGTGGTCGAATTCAGAAGGCAGATCGAGTCGTGCCAATACGAGCATAATGTTGATTTACTTCCCCTTTCTTCTATGAAAAGTATTCAAGATTTATTTTGGTGTGACAGAGAAATTTACTTGACTATGTGCATCTTTAATCTTATATTAGTTTATCTTTCCACACCTATTCTGAATAATTTCAGCCTTTAGTATTAAAAGATTTTTGAAAATATTATTTCTATTAGTTTTTTTCTATTATGTTTTTATCATATCTTTCAAACGGTTTTGATCTATTGTTTTTCTTTTTTCGGCCTATCTGTATTGCTCCGTGCTTATCGACAAAACATAATTCTTGAATCCTCAACAGAATAATACCAGGTTACATGTTAACATTCTGGAACCCTAGGAGTTATTCAAGGGTTGCACTGTGTATTTTCAAGGGGTATATATCGAGGTTGATCTAAGGGAATGTATTCCGCCGTATGTGGAGGAGGGCTTCCGTACTTCCTCGTTTCCCCCTTCTTTGGATATCACTGAAGTTGATTATTGTGGGTGCACATCACAACAGACACATATTGCCGAATTGTTAGAGCTGTCTTCTTATCTTCTTTTGTTTTTATCTTCTTAAATTATTTCAACTGGGTCAACCCCCTGCGGGATGTTGTCAGTTGTTGAGATCGATATCTAAGATTTGTATATCCGCTTATGAACTGCCTAGAAAGGTGCTTGCTAGGTAGCGAAACACGTGTACGGAACTATAGCTTTAAAAAATAAATTAATTTAAAAAATAAATGAGGAAATAAAATATCTTTTCGTATGAATGAATACTCTGGAAGAACAAGGGACACATATCTTGGTAAACTCTCCAAATATACGTATACAGTTTATGTCCCTTATAATCGGGACCCACACACACGCATACATATATATATATATATATATATATATATATATATATATATATATATATATATATATATTTGTGTATTTGGGCAGAATTCATATTCATATATATATATATATATATATATATATATATGTATATATATATGTATATATATATATAGGGAAAAGAAATATATATATATATATATATATATATATATATATATATATATATATATATATATATATATATATATATATATGAATATGAATTCTGCCCAACTGACTTAAATAAATAACACGAACAGAATGTAATTTACAACAAATTTAATTAACAAAAGTACAGGGAAAATGATAGACTAAGGCTAATTAATAACCTCGCTTATCTTCTCACTCTTGCTTATTTGTAATACCCCTTTAATTCCTAGAGTGTGACATAGTCTATACAGTGACAGATTAAGGTAGACCATCCTAACACTCCTTCTTCTTGCCTTGCAATGCATTGTGTTATAGTTTTCGTGGAGAATTTATCGTTATTGGTCCGTGATATTTTCTTTTCTTTTGAAAGATGTTTCTAGTATCGGAACCTCAAATGGCTTTAATACAACATCCTTTAACCCCTATTGTTCGAGTAGTTGTTGCCGATAGCACCTGCATAGCGTTTTATCATTTGTGTGTATGCATTTAACTAAGAACAGATACGTTCATCTACACTATTTGTGTGTTATTATGACCTGCACTTTTGAAACATACGAGAAAACACATATTTTCCCCAACTTTAAAATTACCTTTCCATAGTTTATTTGACTGCCTAAGTTTCGAATAGCTTGGTGATAACCTTTCAAACACTTTATGTAAAACATAACACCAACTGGCGTACTTGAAAGTACATTATTTTAATAGGAGTCATTACTTAGACCTGTAAAAATTAGTGTAGGGCCTTTTTGAGAGGGGTACTTATTGCCTTCGTGGAGTTTCTTTAAAGGTATAAAATAAAGTGTCCATGTCCTTTTGAATAATACGGGGTGATCGTTAGACGCTCCATATTAAATATTTGAGAACATCCTCTGAATTCTCTAGACGTGGTATTGTCTGACACAATCTAGTAAACCCTAACCCTACATCGGCCGAAATATTCATGTAAAAAAAAGTGCTTATCTCAGTGTGTTTTGTTTCACGCATGAAGATTACATGAATTCCATATGTTTGTCGGTTTTGTTTTAATTTTATCAGTAACCTTTTTTCATTAATTCGTCATTTAAAACCATTTCTATTATTAAGTCAAGTGTGTCAGGAATCATAGTAATAATGTTACATATTTTGTGTTTTAACTCTACTTCATTTCGAAGAGAGGTAATCACTGTTTTAACTATGATTGAGAATAGATGTTCCTAACATCTGCAGTCTATTTGCAGTGTGCGTCTGTAGATTCTTTCACCCATGGATTGTAAGTAGTTCTTAATGATCAGTGTTGATTACAAAATGTCTTCTATGGGAAAATCTATGGAATTAACTGACAGCTAATTAATCATCAGCGCTTCCTTCTTAATATGTGAGTAGTGTGTTCCTGTAAGCAGTAGCGTTAAAGATGCGTGTCAGATTGGCTTACATTTTTTCGTAATATGCAACCACCAATGTGTTACGATCTCGCATCAGTGAAAAATCTGCATAGTGTATCTCAAACATGATGTTGAAACGATGATGTTTTTCAAATCGTTCAAGGCATTCAGTGCTTCACAGGAATATTGTAATTAATAATCGTTCATTAAGGATAGTTTGCAAACTATGAATGTTTGACACAAACACATTGTCGTAATTTAGCAGAATACGACAACTTTCAGGTGAAAACACGTTTTCGGTCGTCGCTATATTTGTTATCGCGCAAGCCCAGTCTAGGTTGTCTCTCATATCTTTTGATTTTATTATTTGACCAATATATGAGAAGTAAACATCCATAGTCTCTCGAAGAAGTATGCACGTGTGATGTACGTTGTTCAGTAATGTTGTTCAGGAAGATGACACCTATCTATGCCTTCGTAAATAACATCTAGCTAGACTTGTAAAATGGCTGGTTCTACTTAAACTTAAGAAATAGTCTTTGTAAATTTTACAAATCTATATGGGTAGTTATACATAGACGCGTTTAACATTCTTCGTCAACATGTATTTGAAGATTCACATCATTTAAATCAATTTTTGAAAAATATTTCGCCATTCAGCTTTGCGAAGATTGTATTGGCCTTTACAAAAATAAGCCATTATTATTTAATTTATTATTCAACTATGTGAATTAATTGGAACACCCACGGATTTATTTCTTTTGTGTTTAACATATATTGAAGCTGACTCCCACCCGCTGTCGTCTACCATTAATGATGCGTCCATATCCTCAGAGTCTATTTTGTTCTGCATCAACATCATTTAATGATGCGAATGCAACATTTATTTCCTTTTTATAAACTGATTGGACGTTTGCTCTTAATTCAAACTAGCAAGATATTTTCGTACATCTAATTGTATAATTGTATATGCAACTTTAAAAATAGTTTATTATCGTTTGTCTCTTCGAAGTGGGCGAAGCCTGGTTTTTATTTAAAATAAAAAAACAGCCTAAACACCCGTAATGTCTGTTGGAAACGCGTACTTTTAATTGTATAATTGTATGTTTAACTTAAAAGAGTCTTTATTATCGTTTGTCTCTTGGAAGTACGCGAAGTCTTGTTTTTATTTTAAATTAAACTAAACTAAAAAGCAGACGACACAATCGAAATTCGTATTAGAAACGCGTGCTTCTAATCGTGTAATTGTATGTGCAACTTTAAAAAGACTTTATTATCGTTTGTCTCTTCGATGTGGGCGAAGCCTTGTTTTTATTTAAAATAAAAAGAAACAAACCAACCAAATCCTAAAAACAACAAAAAAACTAATGCTTGCAATTACACCAAATGGAAGAAAAAGAGTGACATCCTGTCCAACAATGACGGGCCGAAATAAGCAAAAAACTCTAATAAGGTGTGGATGTGGCAGGAAATGGTATCATCCTAAGTGTGTCGGTTTGGATGGACGCACAAATAAAAGGAATGAGGATGCCCAAGTGGTTTTGAAGTTGGAGGAAAAATAAAATGAAAGGAATGGGGATGCCCAAGTGGTTTTGAAGTTGGAAGAAAAATAAAATAAAAGGAATGGGGATGCCCAAGTGGTTTTGAAGTTGGAGGAAAAATAAAATGAAAGGAATGGGGATGCCCAAGTGGTTTTGAAGTTGGAAGAAAAATAAAATGAAAGGAATGGGGATGCCCAAGTGGTTTTGAAGTTGGAGGAAAAATAAAATGAAAGGAATGGGGATGCCCAAGTGGTTTTGAAGTTGGAGGAAAAATAAAATGAAAGGAATGGGGATGCCCAAGTGGTTTTGAAGTTGGAGGAAAATAAAATGAAAGGAATGGGGATGCCCAAGTGGTTTTGAAGTTGGAGGAAAATAAAATGAAAGGAATGGGGATGCCCAAGTGGTTTTGAAGTTGGAGGAAAAATAAAATGAAAGGAATGGGGATGCCCAAGTGGTTTTGAAGTTGGAGGAAAAATAAAATGAAAGGAATGGGGATGCCCAAGTGGTTTTGAAGTTGGAGGAAAAATAAAATGAAAGGAATGGGGATGCCCAAGTGGTTTTGAAGTTGGAGGAAAAATAAAATGAAAGGAATGGGGATGCCCAAGTGGTTTTGAAGTTGGAGGAAAAATAAAATGAAAGGAATGGGGATGCCCAAGTGGTTTTGAAGTTGGAGGAAAAATAAAATGAAAGAATCGGGGATGCCCAAGTGGTTTTGAAGTTGGAGGAAAAATAAAATGAAAGGAATGGGGATGCCCAAGTGGTTTTGAAGTTGGAGGAAAAATAAAATGAAAGAATCGGGGATGCCCAAGTGGTTTTTAAGTTGGAGGAAAAATAAAATGAAAGGAATGGGGATGCCCAAGTGGTTTTGAAGTTGGAGGAAAAATAAAATACAAATTAAAACAATACTGGAACAGGAGAGGATGAAAAAGGTATGAAGAACGTCATGAAAAAAGAAATTACGAACTTCATACCGGAGATAATAAAAACTTGAGTTTTCTCTAACAAACAGATTGCTGGAACAAAAAGAATGAATAAAACTTGGGCTGATATAGCAAAAAAGGATCAAAAAGAAATAATGGAAAGTACATCGGAAATGGCATTTAATAAAAAGTATGAACATAAGATAAACAAATATTTTTGAACTAAAAAAACCTACTAACAACGTAATAATTTATACTATCAAAAACGAAAAAGAAGAAGACCTAAATAAAAGGGTGTTCTGTTTAATAAATAAAGAGCAGCAAATACCACAAAAAACATTTTCAGAACGGTGATACTTGGAAGCCAAGTTAATAAAAAATCCGATTGATAATGGTCACATTAAGACATGATGAAGATGCAAATTTGGTAGAAAGATACAAAATGAAAGAAAATAACTTATCTGGATGAATCCAGATTTGAGGACAACAGAAATAGTAGCTGCTTTCGAAAAAAGGAAGCTGATAAGAGAACGAAAAGAAAATAGTAAAAGCAAAACCACCGAGAATAAAATAGAAACACAATAAAAAAGTGTGCACAAAAATCAATTTAAACGAGTAACGAAAAATAGAGAACATTTGGAAATACTGGATTCTAACGCAAACTCATTGAGAAACAACATAACTGAACTAAAATTAATTGCTTAAACATATAAAACAATTTATATTACAGAAACACATTTGTCTACGGGAAGTGTAGAAGAGGCAGAGTTGGCAATACCACATTTTAGATTAATACGGGTAGATAGACAACATGATACAAAGTTTGGGGGTCATTTATTTATGTCCATAATGTGATAACGTCTTATAGATTGAATTGGTTTGATAAAACTGAATCTTTGGCGTTAAAAATAATCGATGCTAATAACAGAATCTTCGTCGTAGTATGTATATACAGATCTCCGAATTTGTCCATAGAGGAAGATTGTAGATTAAAAGAACAAATGAGTGAGATACGATTTCCAGCAGATGAATCTGAAGACATCATAATGGTCCGGGATTTCAATTTTCCAAATGTAAATTAGACAAAGGGTTTAGTTGTATCTCCTATGAATTCAATTAGTCAACACTTTAGAATGCAGAACGAATATTTGGAGTTATTTACAACAAACGGTTTGTATTAGTATATAGAAGAAGATACTAGATATAAACTAATGGGAAATAGATTGGAAAAAGGTACATTGGATCGGATGTTTTCTACTGATGAATGCATAATAGGATATGTTAATTTGAAAGCACCGTTACATAAATCTGATCATGAATGTATTAAAATGGAAGTTCAAATGAAGGCAGAGTTAGATTATATGAACAGAAAACAGAGGAACTGGTCTAAGATTACACAAGATTTTGTGTCAAAGAAAGGAGAAAATATCGATTGGAATTAGAGCTCGAAAACAACTGATGTTAATGAAATGTGGGAGGAATTAAATGGGAAGATAAAATCTATAATAGAAAATATTCCAGAAGTTATTATAAAATTCTCCAAACAAGGGGGTCCATAAAAATTACCTTGGGACAGTAATCGTCTATCTCGTAAAAGGAAAGAAAATGATAAAGCTTGGAGGAAATTTATAATATACCAAGTATGGAATATTATCAAAATGCTGTAAGTTAACAAAATGAATATAAAAGACTAGGGGTAAAAAAAGTTTAACACGAAAATAAAATTGTTAGGAGTATTAAATACAACTGTAAACCATTGTTCAAATATGTAAAAGAAAAAACTAAAATTTAAAAAAGCGTGAGTTCAGTAAGAGATGATGAGACAGGTGATTGTACTGCCACACCAGTAGAAACGGCTGATGTGCTAGTACGTTACTTTACATCTGTTCATTCTTTTGAAGAATTTGGTCCACTACAAGAGAGTTGTTATAGAGAGGGCACAACACAAATTATGGATTAACTAAAAGTAGAACCTAAAGATATAACACTATTACTATCCAAGTAAAAGTATGGGCCCTTATGAAATTCATCCTTATATATTGAAATACTAATCATCAAACGAAGGATTTATCAATGCAGTTACTGATTTGCTTAGGAAATGTATCGAATATGAAGAGATAAAGCTATAGTAATATCGCTACATAAAAAAGGTTAGATACATTTAAAAAGTAATTACATACCAGTTTCTCTAACATGTATTCTGTGTAAGGTATTTGAGAAAATAATTAGAAACCACATATTAAATTTGATAAAATATTATATTAATTGTAACCAACATAGTTTTGTCCATCGTAAATCAACATTATCTAATATTTTGGAAAAAGTATTGCCATTATAAATGAATATTTGATGGAGGAGGATAGTGCGGATATCATATATTTTGATTTTAGCAAGGCATTTGATACGGTATCTCATTTATCGTTTACTAGAGAAAATAAACAATGTTTGTATTACTGATAAAATGATAAATATTGTGAGGGAGTTTTTCAAGGGTATATATATGAAGGTAAAGGTTGGAAACACCTATTCCGAATCACAGTACATACTCTCTGGTGTTCCCCAGGGTTCAGTATCATATTCTTTGTTGTTTTTGTTTATTCATAAATTACTTACCTAATATTATAAATTCAGAAATAAGAACTGTTTGCTAATGATGTTAAACTACTTGTGAGACCTTTATCAATTGGATTAACACAGATGGATCTAAATAAATTATCATATTGGAAGAACATTTGGAAATTAGGATTTAACTCAGACAAAAGAGAATGATCCGGTGGATGGTTAGGAATATTATTTCGAGGGAGACAAATGGTGTGTTAAGTATATATTAAGCTCTTATAAGATCTCATATAGAATACATCACACATGTCAGTGACTAGATATGGAAATTGGAATGCAATATTGAAACTGGAAGGCGTACAAGGAAGGGTGACACAACAAATAAGTAAAGTAAAGAAGTGCAGTTACAGGGAGAGATTTGACAACTCGGGATTGGATTCTTTGCTGGAGAGAAGAATGAGAGGTTATATGATTGAGACTTTAACGTTAACAACTGGCTTTTCTATCCATGGTGGGCATAATTTTAATATTTCTCCTAGATCTGGAAGGTTATTGTCAAGGCAGTTTTCAGAAACTAGATCTGTTAACCAGTTACGTTTTTTGGCTCACAGGTAATATGTTTTTGGAATAAGTTGTCAGATAAGATTATGAACAGCAATAGCGTGGATCAGTTTAAGATGAGGTTGTTTCAATTTCGAGAAAGTGGTAATAAGGAGAAATTGAGGGGAACTTTTGGGAGTTATCAAATAAAATATTGAACATAATTTGATCTAGATATCGAAACTGTACTAAGCTTTAATTTTTTGAACATCATATTGTGGCATGCCTTGTCTGGAGCAATTTCCATTAAAACACACCCTGGCCAACATACATATGTCTGTCTGGGATTTATTTCCACACTTATCCAAAACCTTGAAGCTAGCTACGCAACTGGTCCTGGCAACATCCCAATCATTGTGAACTAGCTCCTATACTTGGAAAGCTGTTCAATTGTTGTTTAAAGGAGAGGTGCTTCTCAACAGCGTTGAACACCTCGTCAGTCTGTCCAATATTTCTCTGCATCTCAGTACAGACAAATAAGTATCATGTACGTCATTAGTAAGTTTCTTGACCTAACGCTAATCCTTACCCTAACCCTAAACTAAGAAGGTATTAACCACCTTAGCCAAAAAACAGCCTACTCAGCGACAAGCAATATTACGTTCGTCCTGCAAGATCAACAGCCTAGATGCTGACTGTAATATTACTCACTATAAGTGAATCTATTGACGGGGGCTTTGTTTCTAGAGCTATCTACATATGCAAAGGCTTTTGACAGGCTTTGGCATAATGGTTTACTTCACAAGCTTGTTAGCTATAGAATATCTGAAAACTTATCATAACCTTTCTTTCTGAGAAATTTATAAAAGTAGTCATAGATTGACAGAATCCTGAAGCACACAGTTTCAACGCCGGCGTGTCTCAGAATTATATTCTAGCGCCCAACCGTCTTTCTTAGCTTCAGAAAATATCTCCCAAACTATAGTTTGGGAGATATTTTCTGAAGCTAACATCATTCGTCGACATTTACGCTGATGGCACAAGCATCTATGGAATCACCTCGAAGATCATTAATGATCAGGTTCTTTCTAGCTATCTCACTCTTCCGACCTAGAGCAAGTGGTGCGATGGGGGAAAAAGTGGCTTGTTACATTTAATGCGTCAAAGACCAAGCTCATCTCTTTTCACCAACAACGATCATATTCTCACTTTGTCCCAGTTGAGATCAACGGATCTCCTCTTGAGAAAACCTACTGTTTTGCTGAGTTCCTGGAGATGATCTTTCGTCAGACTTGAAATAGAAGATAGTTTGACCATTCTACCGCACCATGATGCATCTAACGCCAAACACAATCCTCCTCCTTTATTAAAATAAAATACGTCCTATGTTTGAGTAATTTCGCTCAGAACAACTTTTCTTACCTTGACGGAGTCAAAAACCGACTTCAAAATCAAGTGTGTGGGTGGCCTCTTTTTTTCCCTGAAATCACTGCCTCACAGAAGATATGTTTCTAGTCCTTCTTTGTTCTACCGTTATTTTATGGTTTGGTTTTCGACTGAGCTCAAATCTATGTATCACTTGTTGTAAAACGTTCATAATGAGAACTCGTCTAGTTAATATCACTGCCAATGATTTCCTTTTCTATCTCTGCGTGCCCAAGACGAAACGAAACTTGCATGAAAAGAGCTTCATTCCTAGAACTGCTCGTCTGTGGAACACAGTGCCGCGAGCCTTCTTCCCAACCGACTAATATATGGTTGTATTTAATTATAATGTAAACAAGTTCTGATTGAACCATTCCTGTTAATAATCAATTTCTGCTCTACTACAACCATTGTGTCGGTGAACGCGGTGTGGACTTACCATCCAGCAGTCAACCTCGTTAAACCCTACCCTTGAGTCTAACACCTGGATAAGCGGTGAATTATAATGTAAATGGAACAAAAACACCTTTACAATTATTTCGCCTACGAATGTCATTATATCATCACTCATGTTTCGCCATTGTGTTCGTTTATATAACACAATTGGTATTTTTAGTTCCACCTCTGAAGATATATTAATGACAGGGCTGAGTCAAGTAGACACATTTTCATGTTATTTAATAATTTTTCTTTCATGCATTTCCTGATATATAAACCTAACTTTCATGTTTGAATTTTACTCTTTAATTTTGCATTTTTGTATTCGACTCGTCAACAATTAATACGCTTTTTGTTTTCATACTGCTCGTCGCCAAAACACTGGTTTACTTGAAATATATGTCTTTTGTTTGTCAGATTTATTTGGTGAATTTCTTACTGTTTTCATTATAGAACTATGATATATATATATATATATATATATATATATATATATATATATATATATATTTAATATTTATAAGTGACAATTTTCTCATTTAAAAAACGATGGTCAAAAAGGTATATACTTCTAACCCATTTAACATTGTATATATAACACATTTTGTATACGTCAATATATTTTAAGAAACATATATTGCTGATTATGATTATTTTATTAAAGTTCAATCATTTTAAGCTAAAGCTGGTGTTACATTATTCATTTCTTTGCCCAACTATAGTTATGTAATATGTAAATAAATGATCACATCATTTTAAAAAGTCGGTGACAACGTCTTTGAGTTATTAAATAACACTAATAGCATTTAATTATAACCAAATCGTTCGCCAATATTTCAGTTATTGAATGAATAAAGTCGATATATAAAAAGTGTTCGGTGTTTATGTATAGCAATACCGACAGCTTATGTAGAAAGGTATGAATTTCTAATCGGCACAGATGTGTATTGGTAAAATAGTACCCCGTATTTATAAAGTTATATGGAATTCATTGGTGAGTATACGCTTTGTGATTTGATATATAATAATCCAAATAATAATTTTAGGCAATACTTATCGTTAGGCATACCATTTTCCCGGCATAAACAAGCCAAGACAGAATTATAAAATTGCTAATATTATTAACAGAAAATAACATTAAGACTTATCAACAATACCCACTCGACTGAATGCAGTCTGAATGTAATTAGATGCGTATGTTCTGATTAGAGATAAAAGCATGTTATTTTCCATTGACTAAAGATGTTATCGGTAATCATCATCTCAGTTCGATCGAGTTTGTACAGCGTACAAATCTTATTATTTACTTACTGAGACAAACCATAATTAAATTTGCCATACATAACAAACATTAGTCGATTAGATAATAATGTATGTGAATTATATAACTGCATATAAACAGACGTATGTGTAGTATCTCTGAATATACATTTTGGTGTGTCATCGGAAGCAGACCGGCACACACACTTATAGGAGAGTTTAAATTGCCTAGAAGAGACTTCGAATTAGCTACTGGAGAGTTTCAATTACCTACTCGACACCATCCTCGAGCGTCCTCGGTCTCTGTGTACAAGGGTTTGTCAAGACTTCCCCTACAAATAAACCCTGACTAAATATTTACAATAATATAGTATTCGAAGTCCGAATCAATCCCCTCGACACGGCTATACACCGGTTAATACGATGGATGTTGCACGTGCTCAAAGTAATGTTACATCAAGTAACAACCCTTAGCTAGATACCCTACAAGACTAGATGATTTCTTTTCCTGGAATCCGGTAAGAGCTAGAGACCACACAAAATATATACTGCAACATAGTTAACTAATCAATTAGCGAGAAAAAAATCAACCTTCTTGACTTATATACAGCCTCAACATGTTACAGGTAAAGAAACAGTTTAATGGAATATTCTAATTTCTATAAGGCTCCTAATAAAAAGTTAGCAGCGGGAAGAGCCCGTTTATTTCTGTGAATTTGGGCTGAATTAAATTGAAACAACAAAATATTGACATACTAATTTTTCTTCTCATCTTTTTCGGTGTTCAATATAAATAACATAAACAATGCGAGAAGTCAAATTAAAGCGAAATGATTAGGTACGGAATTGATGTAGATGATACAAAAAAGGTGAGAGAGAGGGAAATTGAATAAAATACGAAATATCATTATCAATGAAAACATTTATAATTGCTTGAAATTAGATACTGTCAGGAATAGGTTATAGTAAATTTCGGCAACTTAATTGAAAGATGTATATATTGTGATCTTGCAGGCCGGTAATAATATAGACAAACAAACACAGTGTTATAATAAAAAAAGTGTATTTACCCAGTACGTTACATGAGTAACTGCAACGACGTTTAGATGCAACTGTATTTCCGGGGTTGGGTAACTCCATTTATTCTACAATAGGTAGATCACTTTACACAATATCATACATTTTAGTCGATGCTCTGTAACAAGTAAACATTTGGGGGGGGGGGACTCATTAAATCTGCATTTTATATTTTTCTTTTTTACTTTAACCTTTGAGAAATTACTTGTGCAACTTGCAACGCGAACGTGTAAAACACGGCGTCTATTTATTCTTCTTTTGTAGTGTTGCCCTCTACTGTATTGGACGATGTCTTTCTCATTTTGTTTGAATGGCTAAATTTGGGTCATTTCAACACATAGAGCTTATTCCAATTTTATGTATCTACAATCCTGATTTCACCAAAACGACTTTTTTTATCCATAAACGTTCAGGAAATAACATTTTCTCTGATTTGAAAACGTCTTTTGATTCGATAACACTCTGTCAGCAATCGTCTTGATGTTTTTCTTGCTAGCATAGCTTCCACGTGTGACATGCAGGATGACACGTTATCATTCTGAGTCATTCGATTTACTTGTGACATCTCCTGTGCGGCTTTTTTCGTAGGATTATCGCTCGCTTTTTAAACGCTTTTTTAAAAGTGTCAACGATTACAATTGGGTTCCACTAAATAACTGGACAAAAATGTTGAATTCAGTGCATATGAATGGAGTACCGTTATACGATACAACACAATCTACGACCCTGAAACGTGCGAACAATTCATGCAGAACCCCAATTGTTGTTTATGTCGTTGTTTTTGTACACTGAAATATATCTGGCCATTTTGTGTAACTATAAGTTACAGCCATAGTATAGAATCCGTCCAATGGCCAAGCAAAGTTAATATGGGTTCGCGACTACACACGCCACGTCTTAAGCCATTGGTTTGATTTCATGGGATTAGACTTTTCTGCTAACGGGAAAGATAATTTAACTGAATTATTGATGTATCGATTAATGTTCGTCACGAAGACGTAATTTCGTATACGACTCTTTATCCGTTATATGCCTGGATGCTCAACATATAACCCTCGTAGAATATATAGTTTACAATTCACGCGAATTACCGGCCGGTCCTTGTAAATCACTACATAGTCGCAGATAAGATAATTCTCTGGAATTTTTTGGTTATTTTCTATTCTGTTCGTTTAAATGTTTTTTTTATAAAATCATTGTTCATCGCCTTTGCCTCTATATCTACTACTGCCACTTGAAGGTCTACTACGATAGTAGATAATGTGGTTTTCACCTCCACTTCTGTTCGTAGAAAGACTATTACCGTGTCTTAAAACGATTCCACAGATGTTGGTATCAATATAGACAGGTCGCACTTATGACTGATCTTTGACTATGAGAGATACTACATCATGTTGTTATAATTGAAGAGAACCATTCCTCATCTCTGTAAGCTATAAGCCCTATTTGTAAGGAAACCTTTATTCGGTCCACAACTTGTCTGTAGATGTTTGTGATCAGTTGTAATGTAAATCTTCTTCCGTGGACGAAACGGTGAAACTTTGATTCCGCAAACATGATGCCTAGCGTTTCTTTTTTTCTATTTGTGAGGAGCTCTTTCATCTAGTAAGGGTGTAGGAGAAGCGTGTTCAATCCTCTTCAGCGAACCGGCATTTATTATGTGTCAAATAAATGCTCCAATGCCGTATGAACTCGCATTAAAAGCTACGCTGGATCATGATGCGTTAAAATAGTCTTTGCTTTTTTCATGTACCTCCCAGCTTTTTGTCATCCAATATCAGTGTCTATCCCACTTCAATAATTCGTTTAAAGCGCCCCATCATTTGTGCATACGTAAGATGAATACGTTATAGTTATTCGATAACCAGAGAAACTCGACAAAGACGATATTTCATCTGGTTTTCTCATATCCTTTATTTTACTCTCTTGGTCGGGTGTTTTACTATATTTTTCTTTTATTTGACCAAGATGGGTTATTGGTTTCATCAACAACATACTGTGTTCTTCTTTTAGTTTTAAACTGATTTCTTAAATTACTTTCAAATTTTTAGCTGTGTGCACTTAATGTTGCGCTGTAGTTTTACTAATTACTAATCTATCATCCAGATAGACATTCAGTAATTATTTTATTATCTACAGGGAAACCACCTTTACTGCAATCGTTAGTCTCTCAGATTTGTATAACTCTTCATGTGTATTCATACACAAGAATTCGAGCATTATTCGTCCACAGAATTCTGCAAATATGCGTCGCTTAAAACTACTTCCTCCGTTGAGATTCGCGAATATTTTCTTATTGACTAGGAAACGGATAATGGTAATCTCTCACTCCCTGGTGCAATGAGTTCATTAGAAGAATAGGCTTACTTACGGTATGTGAATGTGTGGTTCAAGAGGTAATCCAGAATAAGGTTAAACAATTCAATAATGTGGAAAACCTGATGTTTTTCGCATAAGAGTCAGTAGGTAAATGAAAGTGAGTCCAATGAGTATGAGGAGCACAGGTATTTAAATTATGGATAAGAGTAGTTGGCGCTACACAATCGTCTGTTATTGCATAGATGAAGGTAATACTTTAAGATAACATATTGGCTTTGAATTCAGTTTTCATGAGTAAAATTTACTAATAAGTGTCAGTAAAATATTCCAAAATAACAAAAGTTGTTTACGACGGGCATTTTAATAGTTAAAACCCCTTATTTTGTGTCGACCGTCTCTATTCCAATGTTCATACCCGAATGTATTCATTTATTTTCTTAACGCACACTGTCAGCGAAGCCTATTACCTCTATTTAACTCTTGATATATCTCCACTTTACTCGCGCTTATCCAATTCTAAGTTGTGTCTTTCTTCCGACGCGGAAGGGAACATTTTGTACATTAAAAAAAAATTATACTCGATTTCAAATCAAATTTCGATATCAGTTTGTTTCATCTATCAAAACCAGAAAAAAAACTTGAATAACATTCTATTTCAATTATAGTTTTAATGTATGCACGAAATATTTCTTATTTTACATTCTGGCAAATATGTATCCGTAAATGAAACAATTAAAGTGTTTCAATTCATTATATGCTCACTAAATGAAACAATTAAAGTGTTTCAATTCCTTATATGCTCACTAAATGAAACAATTAAAGTGTTTCAATTCATTATATGCTCACTAAATGAAACAATTAAAGTGTTTCAATTCATTATATGCTCACTAAATGAAACAATTAAAGTGTTTCAATTCCTTATATGCTCACTAAATGAAACAATTAAAGTGTTTCAATTCATTATATGCTCACTAAATGAAACAATTAAAGTGTTTCAATTCATTATATGCTCACTAAATGAAACAATTAAAGTGTTTCAATTCCTTATATGCTCACTAAATCACTCGAATTATTCATCACATATTATTTTAGTTTCAGCTTTTTACCTTGAACTGTAACTGTTCTTATCAGTTCGCTATCAAATTTGAGTTGCTCTCCAGTTACACTTTTTTTGCGATTATATTAGTTATCAGTAAGGTTTGCTTGCTGATGTTATTCCATGTCTGGAGATTAATACTTGATAAATTGTACCCTGGAGATTAATACTTGATAAATTGAACCCTGAGTCTAACTGCGTTTTTTATGTTCCTATTTAATGATTTGACATTAGTAAACTTCCTCAAATTGTCAACTTCTTTGCATTAGACGATTCAGATATACTTCTTTTTGTTTTACGTTTTGTTCTGCAATGCGTAGTGTTATGCAATATGCGATCGTATTTAAAGAATGTTAGGTTTCATAGGAGCAAATAATGTACCAATGCATCTGAAACATAGTTTGACGGGCACACCACTTTTATTTTGACTATTAGGCTTTACTGAAGAAGTCTTATTTTATTTGTTGTGGATTTGTCTGATGTGGAATGCTACCAAATGTTCGGTATTATTTGAATCCTGACGCATGCTTATTAACTGTTAACAGTATTCGGCTATTTTATGAGGTGTTAGACTTGGCTCATTTTTTAGTGTGTCCAGGGCTCTCATTCTAATCTTAGAGGATGTTTTCGACACATCTCCTTGTGGCAATACAGGCATTTGAAGTGATAGCCACTTAACCCCTATAACCTGACGTAATTACAAAATGTTTGCAATTGTCTTATAGTCGTCATAATCCTTTTTGTAAAGTTGAACCACTTCCTCTGCTCATAGAGAACGCGCTCTCTGTCTGTACTATTTTGCCACCACTTTAGAAAATTCGTATAACTTTAGTCGTTCAATTTAAGTCTGAATGAACCCCTTCTCCCACTGTTCTTTCTGTAATTTAAATTATTCTGCTTCAATTTATTTCGGTAAGATTCCTGCTCTGCCTGTAAACGTAGCTGTTCATTTTGATGGTGCCTTACCAGCTCTAATTTTACGTTCATGAAATCCTCTATTTTTGTATTCAATCAATTTCTCTGTATATATATATATATATATATATATATATATATATATATATATATATATATATATATATATGTATATGTATATATATATATATATATATATATCATGTATCCCCATAAAATGTAATGAGGAGATATAATTTTTAAGTATCAATTTTCAGTATTTACTTCAACAGTGCTCGATACGTAAGTAGAGCTAGGTAGTAAGCTATGAAAATACATTTACGGCAATTAAACTACACAGAGGATCCCCCGTTATATCCCCGCATGGAGTTATTTTTACCGGGGGGTTTTATATACATGGCTAGCTTGTAAACCAATTTGTTGTTCTCTCAGCCAATCGTTGGGCTTCCCGCGAACTAAGGTTCTGTTGGTGTTACTTCCTATATCATATTATATTGTTCTGTTTTCTATAGATTGGTCTATATCCTGTCTCCTTTGTTTTGTCAATATAATAGGGGAATTTATATTAACACGTGTTTTTTTTGTATTTTTATTTTAGGTTTTGATATTTATATTCTTAAGTTTTTGTTTAGTTTTGTTTTGTGTTTTACTTATTTGTTTATTTATTTATTTATTTATTGTTAACCTAAGGTATTTTTTCTGTGTAAGCAGTTGTTTGCTATCTCACTTCGACAGTTTAATAGATTACGGAGATCTTTAAAGTTTATAATTTGAAATGTTTCATTCAGGCATAATCTACACGAATCGTGTTAATTGCTACATGTACTGGCCTGTCCTGTTATTTGCCATTCAATTATTTGTGAGCGGCCATGATCTTTAAGCTCCAAATAATGGTTTGCTAGTGTTGTTTTAATTCGACGTTATCTGTTTTTAAATGTGCGTTTGTGATCATCATATCTGGTTTTAACAAGAAGTATTACGTAGGTATGACCTCCCTATATTTTATAGGGAGGTCATACCTACGTAGTACTTCTTGTTATTCGGTCTTTCCGTGGCAAATATTGTGGCTTGGTATACACTACATTTGGTTAGGCATTCATTTTATAGTAGGCAAAGTGTACGATTAATGCAGTTACATCTTTTCTATTCATTGCTAACTTTTTCATTTCTATTCGGGGGGTTACTATTAATATGTTGTTTATTTCTATTTAGAAACAAGAAATACTACGTGGGTATGCCCTTCCTAAGAAACTTAATAATTTAAAAATTAAAACCTAAAATAGAAATACAAGGAACTACGTGTTAAAATAACTTCACCCATTATATTTTCAATACGTGCCCGGAGGAAGCTGAATTTCAAAAGAAATGACAGTTAGAGACATGTTTGAAAATATGTAGCGAATAATGCGTATATATATATATATATATATATATATATATATATATATATATATATATAGTATATATATATATACTATATTCAATATTTTTATGTAATTTCATACCATTTCAATGTTATAAAAGAAACGTTTCACGTCATTTCATGAAACTTAATTTTTATTCAGCGTACTATTGTTTCGACAACACCAATCTATTTGTAAATATATGTGTAAATATATTTGTAAATATGTTTGTATATATATTTCTAAATATATTTGTAAATATATTTGTAAATATATTTGTAAATAAATTTGTAAATAAATTTGTAAATATATTTGTAAATAAATTTGTAAATATATTTGTAAATATATTTGTAAATATATTTGTAAATAAATTTGTAAATAAATTTGTAAATATATTTGTAAATATATTTCTAAATAAATTTGTAAATATATTTGTAAACATATTTGTAAATATATTTGTAAATATATTTCTAAATATATTTGTAAATATATTTGTAAATATATTTGTAAAATGCTTCTGTCCATTTATTTCTTGGTGTGGTTATCTTCAGTGCCTATTTTACAAAACAAAGCGAAAACGAAACAAAAAATAAAAACTAGGCGATCAAATAACGTGTTGTATTAAATGACGGGAACATGTCCTTTATAACCTTGTAATGGTATAAAATTACATGAACATGTAGAATATTGCATGGATCACTCTTTACGCTATCGAGCTATCATAATTACTTCATTTTATAAAATGTATATTTGTATAGAAAGGATTCTTAACATAAATAAAAATACATATATATATATATATATATATATATATATATATATATATATATATATATATATATATATATAAATATATATATATATATATATATATATATATACATATATATATACTCGTATATATAAGTCAATATAACAGTTTGTTTTTTGATTCGGTTTCTTCTAAATAAAGACATTCGAAAGTTTGTTTTCATTCATCAGTCCGATATTACAATCAACACTTTGTTATTTAAATAATGGTATAGTATACTATTTTGAAAGTGTGCATATATAAGAGATGTGGACGATATGGAGACATTTTTTTTAAATAGTTAATGTGCATCACAATTTGTCAGCAGTCCATAATAAATCAATACATACACACATATATATATATATATATATATATATATATATATATATAATGGGCAGTGTTATTTAATAAAGTAGTTAGATGAATGTAACTATTTATATAAGCGCTCACAGCGAGGTATAAGCGAACTAAGGTTGAGAGAGGGTAGCTGACCTCTCACCTCCTCTGTTTCATCACCTCACTCGCACTCGCTTTTCAGTGTTTACATGTTTCGATAGAAACAATAAATTACTTGTTTTAATGATGTTTAACAACACGCTGATGTTGTCACTCACAAACATGTGTTCACTTATCTGATTAGCAAATGAAAACGAAAGTGTAGTAACCCTGATTTATCTTAATTGCACACAAAAACATCATTGTCTACTCTAATTGTCGATTACAATGACTCGCTAACTGTCTGCACCTTACACTAAATGGAAATACATGCTACAGTTTAGCGTATTACTTGTGACCACTAACAAAAATCAATTGAAAGAAGAAAAATAGTCAAAAAATAATTATTAAGATCTTTACGTCCTTTTCATATATAAATGAAATAATAAAAAAGATTTACCATTTCTGGGTCAGTATAATTTTTGTTTTTCTATCGAAGCTTAAGTAGCTTAAGTGTATATATCTAAAGAGTTAGGAAATAGGGAACATCATACATTAAATGTGTATGAAACTAATCCCCAACTCTAAATTCTAATGTTTTCCTTCTATCCGTTTTCCACGGCGTGCACATGCCATTGTCTAAAAAAGCAGAATCTCATTGGGAGAAGGGGAGATGGTGCTAGAGAAACATATTAATCTGCCAATTTACCCATATTTTATTTTATTTAAATCATATATGTTTTAACTATACGTCCTTTTTATGTTAATGTTAAGCAATTGATTTTCGTTGTGATTACTTTTTTCATAAAAATTAAATTGATAAAATCTTGAAATGAGTAAACGAATAAAATACCTATTTTTAAGGTGTAAATAAAAATACTGACACTTTATTAAGATAAACAGCTCAGCATAACATAACATGAGATTTATTTTTTAGGCGAGTATGTGTGAATATCCTGGAAACTGGTCGGTAAGAACAATCTACAAAGTTATGTGTGAAGGATCAGTATCGCATATAAATTTAACGTCAAATAATCTTCGATTTCGCGACTATTCTTGCGTTTTATGGCAGTTAAGCCTTTTTTGCTATTCGATATGAATTATGTGCGTTAGTTTTGGAAAGTTAGAGAACCGAATTTTTAGAACATTTACAACCTTAGAAGTCGGACTGAAAGTTCGTGTTAACATGTATTAAATAAATTCCCTAATAAGTTAAAATAACGCTAACATGTTGTATCTAATTTTGAGAGTAGTAAAAGAGTAGGGAAAATCTAAATATTTACCAAAGTTTGCTATTAAAATTTAGGAATTATTCAGTAATTTGTTAAAACTATACGCCCTATCGCAATTAATTGCTGCGATACGGGCGAGTAAGCTTTGCAAGTATGTATATATATATATATATATATATATATATATATATATATATATATATATATATATATATATACATATATACATATATATATACATATATATATACATATATATATATATATATATATGTATGTATATGTATATATATGTATATATACATATATATATATACATATATATATACATATATATATACATATATATATATATATATATATATATATATATATATATATATATATATATATATATATATATATACGACAATAAAACAATAAGTATTTTTTATACTTCATATATATTCTTATGATAATAAATTTCCGAAGCCAATTTAAACTGCACGTTCAGTATTAACATGTTATAACTCATGTAATGTTTTAATTGCAAATAAAATCAAAATAGCCAACCGGATGAATTTAATCCTTTCATTTTGATATTTGGAGAGTAACTTCACAGTATATCTGAACATAATCTTAGTCACGATGTGAACATCTGAATTGATGCTTCATAGCATGCAAGTTGATTCACGTAACACAATTTTCAGATACAGGGTGGGCCAAAATAAGGGTCCTATCTTTAAATTTGAATAATTTGAATAACTTCCACAAAATAAAAGTTAAACGCACCAAACTTTATGTGTGTGTAGACTGACCCTTCCGAGATTTTTTGAAATAAACAAAACAAATTTTAGCCGAAAAACACTTCTTAAAACTTACAAAAACTAAAGTATTGTTTTTTACACTGTTTTGAGTTTTTTAAGCAAAAATAATGTTTTCTAAACGAGGGTACGTTCCTTAGGGCTAATACGGCTCATGCTTGCTTCGGAAGGGGTCCTTTACTTATTCTAAGAAAAAAAAAATAAATAAATAAAAAAGTTATGAATTTTTAAAAATAGGACCCTTATTTTTGCCCACCCTGTATAATACAAACAAATATGTTAAAGCAAACATATCAAAAAGTGATACATCTAGAAACAAACTTAAATAAACATCACTAAGTTTCTTTTAAAAACCCTTTCAGATCTTAAGGCAACCGCCGTCGATATATTACGAACATTACGAAAGTAAAATGAAAATTTCTTCGCTTTTGTCACATTTACAAACAAAACATTTCTTAAACATAGATTAGTTGATTCTGTACAATGTTAACATTAAATCACACCGTGATATAACTCTTACCTGTACTCTTGTATTGATTTACTCCTCTCCAGGAGTTAGGAACAAGGCCAGATACTACACTTTGATCTTAGCCCAACCTCTTGTATATAGTGTTGTTCGTATCCGTCTGTCTCGGAAAAGCATGAGGTTCTGCGCCTCAGTTTTGTCTGTTTCTTAATGGCAGTGTCGGCTGTTACCGAGCCTGGGTCGACAGGCTCTGCTGCAGTTGCCACTGATGTCCTAAAAAGTTATTATTATTATCATTATCATTATCATTATCATTATCATCATCATTATCATTATTATTATTACTATTATTATTATTATTATTATTATTGTTGTTGTTATATATATATATATATATATATACATATATATGGAATGCGTATATATATACATATATATATATATATATATATATATATATATATATATATGTATATGTGTATATAAATTAATGCACCTATATCTCGATATAGAAATGATAATAAAAGAAGCAGTTATAAATAGGTATAATAATTGGTGGAAATGTAATTTATTGACAGTCGTCGCTTTCAAAAGATTCATGGATTTCGAAAATGTTTCCGCAGACTTTTCAATTTCCACTAAATTAATTGTATATATGTCTAACCATTTACAACGTCCAGTTATAGCCTGCTTATTGTGCTTGCATGCATATCAACACGCAGCTATATATATATATATATATATATATATATATATATATATATATATATATATATATAAACTATAAGACGGTCTTGCCTAACAAAGTTGTTTTACAACGAAAGATTGCAAAACAACACATACATTATTTCATCATTAAAATTGTATGATGTGTTGTTTTTGATTTTTAAGTTAAATACATTTCCATGTGTGGTTTACAGATGTTGTCAATTCTCTTTTTCAAAACGCGCTTACCAGCAGAAAACATCGACTATACTCTTCATTGTCTAACGTCTCATAACACTTGACGTGTTTTTCTATTTTTACAGTGATACGTCACCTCAGGATATATACCATCGAAATGAGGATAAAAACATTTTTTTTTAAAGAACCTGTAAGACACTCTCGCCTGATGAAGTTGATTTACAACGAAAATTTGGAAAAAGAAGTTAAATAAATAAGTTCATGATTTCAATTGTACTATGCGCTGATTTTTTTTCAAATTTGACTTCAATTCATCTTCATGTCTTCTTCAAAGATGTTATAAATTTGCTGTTTCAAAAAGCGCCAACCAGCGCAAAACACCGACTGGTCTCTTCCTATTCTAAAATCTGTTACAACTGGGCGTGTTTGTCTGCCTCTGTAGTGATTAGACTCCTAGGGGTGAATACCATCGAAATGAAGAAAGAAGTGAAAAATTAAACTATAAGACCGTTTCGCCTGAACAAGGTTAATTTACAATGAAAGCTTGGAAAAAAACTGAATAAATGATTTTGTTTCATTTAAATTGCCTCATGTATTTGTTTTGCCAAATTATACAAGCGGGCGTGATGTTTAAGAAAAAAATAACATATAAGAGCGTAATAATTATTAATATATGTATTACAAAAGATCAGATTAATATAGTTACAGTCTTTTGGGAGCGCGTTTTTGGCCTACCTTGCAGCAGACCACAACGGAGACAGAGGAAAGTCTAGAAAGGACGGTCACGTTTATTTCCCCTTTGTCGGATCTGAAACTAATGTTATCTATGTTGTTCTGATTTTCAAAAATACATACATACACACACACACACATATATATATATATATATATATATATATATATATATATATATATATACATATATATATATATATGTACGTATCTCTCTAAATATGATATGAGGTAAAGATCGGATTCTAACTCTTCCTGATGAGATCTCAGTTTATAGTAACTGTTGATCGATAACATCGACATGCCAGTATCAGAGATGTTGTACATGGCTGTGTAAATAACATTATCATATGTATATATATATATATATATATATATATATATTTATATATATATACAATATTTATATATATATATATATATATATATATATATATATATATATATATATATATATATATATATATATATATATATATATATTGATTTACAATGAAAGCTTGCTAAAATATGAATATCTTATATGTATGGATATGTTTGCACAGGCGTAAAAGTTGTATATTTTAATATTTTTACTTTTATATTTATTTCGTGTGTATTTATGCGTAGGTTAATAGGCATATGTATAGGTCAAAGTGTGTAGGTATATGTGCTGTATGAGCATGTCCATATATGTGTGTAAGTATCTTCATGTAGACATATGTATATGGTATACTAGTATGTGAGAATATAAATAAAATATACAAAGATTGACACATGTATGTATGTGTGAGTAGGTATGGATGGAGGTACATCATATTGGTATGCATATACATTAGGATATTTCTGCACACGTGTTTATAACGAGTCAATTGAAACACCGTAAGAATAATGAGAAAAGAAGCACATATATGTATATATACATACATATATATATATATATATATATATATATATATATATATATATATATATATTGTAATACATTATGCAGAACTTATCAGCGGAAAAGGAAATGTATCAATGTGGTGTATGTGTATGTATGTATATGTGTGTCGATGTAGATTTTTTAATCTATATGTATGCATGCGTCTATTTATGTATATATATATATATATATATATATATATATATATATATATATATATATATATATGTGTGTGTGGGTGTGTTGATATGTATGTATATATGTGTATATACGTGATATCCGTGTATGGATATATGCGTATATATTTGTGTGTTTAATATATATATATATATATATATATATATATATATATATATATATATATATATGTGTGTGTGTATGTGTGTGTGTATGTTTATATTTGTCTTTGTGTATCTATAGATTTGTGCGCATGTGTCTATTATATATGACGATCAGATATTTATGCTAAAATTTCATGTAAAACTATTAACTGTTAAATAGAGAATAAAGGAATCCAAGCAAGGTGGGTAATAAATAAATAAAAAAGAAGAAATTGAAAAAAACGGTAGGTACTAAAAATGATAAAAAATAGAAACTAATTCTAAGAGTTAACAAGTAAATAATGTAATCCATTGAAAATAATAAACATATTTCATTCCAAAAAAAGGTTTACCTAATGGGAAAGTGTTCTAAATTCATCTCTCTTTTTTGGTCTGAAGAAGTCGACACTCTGTTAAAAGTACAACTGAAACATGTATGCCCATATGCAACAAATAATGCTGATATATAAAAAATGTATACTAAAGAACAGCTCTGCTTGTTGTTGAGCATTTCTTGTAAACACTGGAGTTTCAACGGAATTACATCTACAAAATTAGTAAAATAGGTGTAATATATATATATATATATATATATATATATATATATATATATATATATATATATACCGGCTTTATAAGTCTTCCTACATTACTTTGTGTGAGTCATAGATTTGCGAATAAATCCTTCGTATAAAAATAAGCTTTTACCTTTATTTAAAAATGTGTTTCTTATTACATGTCACCCTAAATTGACATGTATATAAATTGTAAATTACATTTTAACTTACAGTAAAAACAAACTGAATGACAACACTATCTCTAAAAATAAACAACCTGCTTGTGAAAACTGAACAAATGACAGACAGATATGATTTATTTGCAAACGATATTCAATCTTATAAGATTTGTTTTTTCAGCTAATGCCGATAAAAACACTATTTTCACACAATGAAGAGCGAAACAAAACGAAACAGTTTTTATTTTACAGTAAAATATGTTGTTTGCTTGAAGCTATTTTGGAAGGCAAACAATAGACAATTGATTGAAATGCCTGAGTCTATATTATTAGCAATGTGATATACAACATAAAAGTAAACAGAAATCGATATGGATTCACTAGCGAATGAACTGAAAGTGTCCAAAACATCGAGTGCGTTGTGTATACTAGGTAAACCTCACTGATAAATTGATCATTGAAATATTATATACATTTAACGGATATATTTTAAGTAAGATTATTCATATTAAACACATGTTATTGTGTATTAGCTCATTGGTATTAAACATATGTCATGTAAACAACATATTAATATTTCTCATGATTGCCAGGAACTCTCTATATAGTGCATTATTGATATTTGCATAAAACTGAAAGATGTAGATATTATAACGGACCCTTTTCTTTGAGTCATGTATTAATTGGTATCGATATATTCACGTAGTTCGTGCTCCATGATGCTCGTTAACTAATTCTGTGTAAAAGCTAAACTCCTTAGAGACCAGATTGATTTTCTAATAGTCTTGCTCGTATTATGAAGATGCTCAGTTCGTCGCTTGACGTTCGGAGACAACTGAATAACTTGTCCTGAACGACCATCCTGTCGATATACATGTCCAGCCATGACTCAATATCGTGGAAGGCAAACTAATAACGACTAACATATGACGATCCATATATCCAATTTGTTTATTTACTAATGTACAAGTTCTCATGAACATTGTTCAAATATCAACGTGTCTTAAATGTATTTCACATTATGAAAAGTTTAAGAATCAAGTAAGTTTCACTGCAATAGTGCGGAGTAGTTTTGGAAACAAACAACACTCCATATTTCAATTAGCGATGCCTAGTATATAGTAAGTTCGTGTGAATCAGTATAGTACCTGGTTGTTTAACTGTTTAAATCTGGTGTTGGCACATTAGCAATAGGGACTGCGCGTAAGTTGCAAAATAAGTGAAAGTGATAGTTTGGAACTAACATGATGCCAACTTGGCAAACCCAGTTCGTGATACCGTGGCGTTATCTACTTAATTACTATCACCCCATCTCGTACCTGTATATCTATGTTGCTATTAAACACACAATAAGTTTCTTCGATTTTAACAAAATGACGAGAAGTATTTACTCCTACTCACTATTTTGTGATAAAATAATCAGCCATACCCGTTAACCAGATAAGCTTTCATTTTCAAAGTAAGACATAACCACTGCAAACAACACACACCAGGGATGTCATTTAGCAATGCACATACGTTTTTAGTATTGTTATTATTCTTACATATTTCAATGTTGAACATTTAACTTAAATACTAAGTATTTTATCTAAAAAAAGTTACGGTATAAACCTTTCATTGTGGGAAGTGTCAGCATTTGAAAGTATCTCCTATATCGTTCGACTAATGGCTGCATTTTATAATCCCGTTTACTAGAATACACGAATTGTAAAATGACTCGTTTAATTTAACTGACGCACTTGTTGACCTATTTTCTGATATGAAGTGTTATCGGTATTTATCGGGTGGTCTTTTCGACGTCAGCAGCTTTCAATATACAGCTGTAATCAAGACCAATAGAAACATGTACATGAGAAAGTTACTTTTCTATTGTCTTAGTGTAATTCGTTATCAGTTTTTCTTCTCTGACACAATAAAACTACGCGAGATTCAATTACAATGCACAGTTGTTTTCTGCGACTATTTTCGAAAAGATTCCCATTTTATGAAGTGAAGCTGCCTAACTAACTCGCTTTGTTTCTACTTATCTTTTCAGCTTGTGCACGTGTAAGTAAAACAAATATAAAACATTATTTTACTGCTTTTCTAGTATCGCAGCAAAACGATATTAAACAAGAATTTGCTACCGAAAACGAACTCAGTTTGAGTATAATACATCGGAATTAAAAAAAATAAAACAATAACATGTTAATGTATGTTTGTTTGCAAGATCTGATGACATATAAGATCGGGAAAATAATGTCAGCAATAAAATACCACCTATCCTAAATTGTGAATTAAATAATATAGGATCCTTAATGTTTTAAACATTAAAAGTTAGAAGAAAATATTTGATAAATATCGGGAATATTATAAGCATTTCTATTTAAGAAGTATTTTCACTAAACCAGGCATACACCTATTTTCGGATATTTTATTTAATGTAGTTAAGGATAGAGTGTTCAATAAGTATTTATATATCTGGTGGAATGTCCGTTGTGCTCATATACTACGCAAATTTTGCATGTCATTGATTTCCTCGAAATTGGCGTCTTATTTGCTCATTGAAGGGATGTTTTCATTAATTAGCTGTCCTTAATTACTGGCGCCACTCATTTAATAATTCATGTTTACTATTAAATATACTGTCGCCAAAAAGTAAATTAAAAGATCAAAACCTCGTTTTGTTGTTCAAAACTGAAAGCATAGAATACATCAATTTCATATTTATTATATATATATATATATATATATATATATATATATATATATATATATATATATATAGTTTCATTTAAAATCAGGCGAAGTTCTTAGAATTAGGATCCCTTTCTGGTGCTAACACTAACATATCTAAGCGTTCGATTTAAGTTCTTTTTATCTCTCAAACTTTCAGTTAACAAAAATGGAAATATTTAATGTTCGTCTCTCCAATTGAACAAGTACTATGTCACATTATTTCGTTATTTTTGTCTCTTAGTCTTACAAGATTCCAGGACACTAATTATTCTTGCCTTCTGTTACAGTAATAAGGTAGCTTGAAAAGTCACACATGGAAGCGTTGTTTAAATGGCAATAATAAGGAGAATATATATTTAAAAAATAGTTCGAAAACCTACCTTATTCACGTAACCGCGTGCTACACACAGCGGCATATCAACATATAACATCGATAATATCAAGACGAATTTCAACTTAACTGCAATAAATATGTCTCATTAAACGAAAAAAGAAGAGAAAAAATATGCTTATACTTCTTACAAGGGTATATATCACCGAGAGTACTAAAGATTTCAAAGTAAATAAATAATTTATTAAAAAAAACATGAATAAATTGCGTTGTCTAGGTTTTCAAAATATTTTTTTCAATATTCTCCTTATATATATATATATATATATATGTGTATATATATATATATATATATATATATGTGTGTGTGTGTGTGTGTGGGTCTAGTAAATGTATGCCGGCTATTTTTTGGCTTATTTAATCATAAACTCGTGGAAGATATATTACAAGGAATGTGGTTGATTAGTTTCCTAGACTAAGCGCGTCGTCGATATAAATATAAAAAGAATTAGCAAACAATCTGTTAACTCAGTCTCGCGGGTTAAAAGGCTGGCCCTTCTTTGTAGCTTAATTGCCATAAATATATTTCATAATTTACTACTAAGCTTTACTGACGCGTTAAACACTGTTGAAGTAAACACTGAAAATATATACACTATATATCATAAAACCTTCTAATAGTATACGCGTATGCTTGAAATAATATATATATATATATATATATATATATATATATATATATATATATATATATATATATATATATATATATGGGAAGAGAAGGATGAATGTAATCCGACGTGATGGGAAAATGAAAAAGGAAAACCAATAAAATGGATGTTTTTTATTCTCCAACAAGTACGGACGTCTACCCAGTAGTGGCCATTATTTTATTTTATTTTTCCTCCCAATATGTCTACCCTACATGTATCTGTACTTGCATGACATTTTTTTCTCTATATTATCATCCTGATGAAGTCTTATAAATAAAGACGAAACGTTGATGTACACATAAAAAACATCCATTTTTTTGGTTTTCCTTTTTCATTTTCCCATATATATATATATATATATATATATATATATATATATATATATATATATATATATATATACATATAATAGTAATTGTGTATGGTTGTGTGTCCGCCTAATCTCTGTGTCGTATGTGCATCCGAACCGCTAGACATAATTGCTTTATAATGTGGACTACGGACATCTCAGTGAAGATACAAGGCTGTATGCTAAATATATCACTCCAACGCTTGTCGTCTCCGAAGGGCACCCCCATTGAAAACTGTTTTCCTTTAGATAAAAATAACATTTCAACGATAGGTAAATGCTTAAAAATATTTTATATTACAACAAATTAAACACATATTCATATTAAGAGGGTCCTTATAACTGTAAACTGTTTTCACTTGGAGTCAAATGAAAGTTAAACCATAGGTACATGACAGAAAATGATGTACATTCCGAAAAATTCAGCAAATATGATGGTCCTCATGCGCAATACCCCTCCACTGAAAACTGTTTCCGTTTGATTCAAATGATATATATAAATATATATATATATATATATATATATATATATATATATATATATATATATAAGTATATATATATGTATATATATATATATATATATATGTATATATATATATATATATATATATATATATATAGCGAATGACAATTGCCAAGCATGATACATAAGTGAATTTATCTATTTATTAGCGTTAGTTTAAGAGTAGTTACCTATATCGTAATGGCTCGGTAGGTAAGATGTGTTGTTGACAGCCTCAATGTTGCTGTTATGTAAACTCACCCTACCATGATATTGCATATGATTCTATCCCACACTCTAATCTGGGCAACAGCGGGTAGGCTTGCTAGTATATATATATATATATATATATATATATATATATATATATATATATATATATATATATATATATATATAGTGTGTGTGTGTTGATTAGTTTATACGGTGGTATTCTACTAAGTTACAGTGTTTATCAAATTGTGCCCAATAAAATGTAGAGTTTTATTTCAGTGTAATCGCTTTTTTAATGTTACAAACATCTTGCGCATACATATTTCAACACCGACCTTATTTAAAGGATAGCTGTATACGGTAACTTAAAGCGAAGTGGTTAGAGTTTGTTTGAGAGCGTTAATAAGGCGAGTAAAGGCATTTGAAGGGACTTACATTCAGTCTATGCATGCATATATATATATATATATATATATATATATATATGTATATGTATATACAACTGCACAGTATATACGTGTGTACATATATTGTTATATATGAAGGAATAAGACAAGCAAAAGTAAAGTAGCTCAAGAAAACTAAAGAATGGTTAGATTTAAAAATAAAAGTTACAGTTTGTGAATTAATAGATCTATCAGAAAAAAATGGATAACAACTAGGGAAATTAAATGCATACCTATCTATATATATATACACATACACAACTATGTATATGTTTATTTCCGTACATTTACACATACATACGCATATGTATGAATAAACATAGAAACATGTGCATTCACCACGATACGCACAAAATCAATACAATATGTTGCATGCAGAAGAAAGGCCGATGAAAGATGGTTGCGTCCATACAATTAGGTAATAATGAAATATTAGATTAGATGATTAAGGATTATTATGTTTTCGAAGGGTACTAATAGGTTCGGCTGGTCGTATGCAAAGTATTTGTTACGTCTACAATAAACCGAGGCTGTTGTTTTTTTCTTTCAATAAGGTAACCACTGACACAAACTCATATGTCAAGTGTATCCTTTAAGTAACGAGAAAAGGGTGTGATTAGGGATACACATTATGTTTGTCTAAAAATATTCAATTGTATTATGCGCGTTTTATTATTTATGGATAGATACGATCCATTGTGTGCAAGTCACCTATTTTTTTCTAATTTATATAAATTGCTCTGGGATGAGGAAATTGCACTTGTCTAGGTTACAATTGAAACATGTTCTGAATGCGTAGTCATAACCAGTTTGTTAAATAAAACCCTAATCATATATAAATTGTTATATCCATAATTAAGTCATATTATATAATCCCACAGTAAATATGTTCTAGACTTTCTACTCTGGAGACAAACACAATGTGGATGACTATATATACATATATATATACACATATATATATATATATATATATATATATATATATATATATATATATGTACACTAGAGAATGATCATGCCTTCAAATTTGAACGAGCCAAAATCACCAAATACATCCACAACAAAGCTCAGCGAAGACTACTGGAAACTGCACTAATTACTGCCTCCAACACCATCAACCAACGAAATGGCTTCTATAATCTATCGCCCTTAATAAGTAAAATTATCCTTACTGAACAAACACTCATTCTAGATCATAGATAACATCTATTTTTCTCTCAGATCTCAGATATACTTACCCACATATCTCCGCATACACACCCACACACAACCCCCCACACACACATCTTCATCTACCACGAATCCGAACCTTCTAACTTACTCTTCCCTCACATTCTTAACATCGCCAGCCGGTCAAACATTCCCATTTTTTAAAATATTTCAAATATTTCACACCTAATCACAACAATTCTCCCAGATCTCGGCCCTACTGCTTCTAGTAGTGGCTACTACTTCTTCCCATCAACTCATCATGTCAAGCCAATATGTTCACGTACTTGCATGACACTTTTCTTAATATTATCATCCTGAAGAAGTCTTACAAATAGAGACGAAACGTTGATGAATACATAAAAAAACATCCTTTTTGGTTTTTCCTTTTTCATTTCCCATTACGTCGGATTACCTTCATCCTTCCTTTCTCATATATATATATATATATATATATATATATATATATATGAGTTAAAAAATATAAGTGGTATTATATATGCTAAAATATTAAGCAGATATGTTATACGAGGGTTGTCTAAAACGTATCCGACTTTAGCCCAGAAAAAATATTCTAAATACGTGATGGGGTTGGGACCCTAATTCCCTTCAAAGTAGGTTCCTTGTGTTTGCACACACTTAGCCTACAGATCCATCTACTGCCAGAAACAACTATGTAAGTCTTCTTTTGGAATGGTGTGTATCTTATCCGTCGCGTTCCGCATTATCTTTTTTTCGCACCCCTCTAAACATCAGCTGCATTCCGAGCAGTTTGGGGCCTGCAAGAACGCTGGTCACTCTCCGCTTATGGGCGGCCATATTTGAATCGGTTTAACCACTCCTTAATTTGTGTTACACATCGCATCTTCTCCAAACACCTGCTGAATCTAACGTGGTGCCGGAGATGAACAACATTCCACAACATTTGTTCTGCACTAAGGAATGATACTTTTTAAACAGGTCTCGTATAAAATGTGCATTTATTATAAATTAACGAAATATTACGTAAGAATTTAGCAATATATATTTGAGAATGTTTATATAACGTTTTATTAGCGATTATTTATTAAATAATTTTTTAGAAATTAGATAACTTGATGAACCGTTTAGTTTTTTATAGGACATTTTAAAAATGATATTTACACTTACAGGTTTGATTATGTAATTTGTATCAAACGGGAATTCCTTGGAGTTCGTAGATGGTAGTATTGACGTACGAGATTAAATGCCAATAATCAAAAATAATACAACACACGAAAATATATAATAATCTAGTAAAGTTGTGTATTTACGTATTATAACACATGTGAATTAAAATAACACATGATACATACGCGATTGTAAATGTTGAATGTTATAATCATGTCTAGATTAGATGTGTATGTACAAAGTGTGAACTGCATATAAATTGTCACAGTTCAACAACGACAAAAAATGTTTTTCTTAGAAACACGTAAACTTGTATTCATGAAATAAAAGCCTGCATAAGAAAATGTACGTTTATAGATTCAGAAAACATTTGCACTCCTCTGCTGGCTTTAAACGTATCTTAAATGTATCTTAATTAATTGTGTTGATTTATGTTGTTCTAATTGATTAGGGGTTAGAATACTTATTCTCTTCTGAATCTACGAACGGCGTTCGAACCCGCCTAACCGCGTGAAACCGCAACTACCTGAACTGATGAGGACATAAGTATAAAACGACGTCGTCTGTAGGTAAATACACTTTAATATTTAATAACAATATTCATAATATATACATATATATATATATATATATATACATATACATATATATATATATATATATTTCGTAGATAAAGGTAATATCATACAGTTATTTATAGTCAGTTCAAAAGAACATACAAAACATCGCAATAAATGACAGTGTGACATAACTTAAATATTTCAATTTATTTATAGTGCAATTACAAATTTCGAAAAAATGTTTGAATATTTTGCTCTATTCTGCTATGGAATTGTATTTCTGCTATGGAATTGTATTTCCATCAGAGTCAACTGGCTCTATTTTAAATAAATGATTTCTATTAACATCTATCTATCTACCATCTATCTATTTATTTATCTATCTATCTAAATATGTATATGGGCTGTGTTTATAAGAATGCATTCATACAGATGTGTTTCGATGTTCTTACACAATTGTATGGTATAATTTCTGATTGCTAACCTATAAAATGTTACCATTTCTATAATGAGAAAACAACATTTACATGATTCGTCTCTTAATGATTGAGGAAAGATGGTTCACCAATGTGTCTGCGATCACACAATGGATAGCATGAGCGCAATGATGAGCAATTTATTCACGAACTACTTTTTGCTCGTCACTAGTAATTGATGACATAAAGATGGCTCTAATGGACGCTCTAATAAACTGCAACAAGAGATAGAATGTCATTAAAAAGGAAATGATCTTTGTGAGAAAAGTAATTTCCTAACGTCATGATTTCGATTTTTGCCAGGAGTACATAAAAAGTCACGCATGTAATGTACAGATAAAAATAGTGCAATGAAAACAGTAAATGAAATAAAGTTTGTAAGCAAGTGATATTTGATTCCGCGAGTATGTGTTACTAGACCTACTTACTTTACTTTCAGTTAGAGGCTGCAGCATAAATAATATTCTTCCTAGCATACAGTATACTTAACAGCTGATAAATTAAAAATAAATAAAATATACAACAAATAGTATTACCAAAAGCATTAATATTTAATTTTCTACTGATCTGTATAGTTTTAATGTGATGTAACTTATTGTAAATTGTGTTATTTTAAAATTAGTATCGTAACTTTCACTTTATATTGTTTAGGATAGTCGCGAATTACATGGTTAATGATAGGAAGAAAGGCTTACACTACGACACACCTATGTCCTAGGGGCAGTTGTCAGGCATATTAGGATAAGATGTTTTACAATCTTTGAGCGATATTTTCAAAAGAAATTGACCGATAATATTTATATTTCAAAATGATTGATGTGGTCTCTCTATATTGTCGGGATTTGTTAAAATATTTAAACATTCAATGAGCCTTGTTTTTTAAGATTTTTTAAAAATTTAATATATGAATTTCCAATGCGTATTTAAAAATAATGATTGCTTATGGATATGTTATATGCCCTAATTATTATAGTTGAATATGTCGTGCAATTATAGGATACTAGGGAGACACCGTTAATACTAGATGAAATTGTAAAATTTACAGGTAAAATGACATATCTTTTTAAAATAATAAATGCTGGTCAATGCCAATATTATTGCAAATGGTACTATTTCGTCTTCCGTAAAAGTAGTTGTCATTGACATATGGAGAAGTGCTGCCATCAAATTCTGCGAAGTAAATATTTCATACAATATTTAGTTCATTTAAATGATTTATTGTTTCATAGAAGCGCGTGAAACTGCTAGAAAACGACGGTCAATTACAATCTCTGGACTGCTGGCTGGTAGAAATTAAAATAAATTCATAGTTTTGTTAAATGAACTACATAGTACTCATTTGAAATATGGCCTTAAGATAATACAAAAATATAGTAGATATTTGATGCACGAAGCAAGGTATATTTACGATTAGCTTCAAGAGGGGGTCAGCACAAATCTACTGTAAATGCCAACGACTTATGAATTGATTCATTTTGAATATTAAGGAAACTGTGCTCCTCTTAGGTATTATTCAACATGACACTTCATGTAAACTGTAACCTCCTTCATGTGATTCTATTGAATTTCGAACTAATCTTTTTTATATTGGCCAATTCTTCAAGTAATTCGTAATGTTATTCTTAGTATCGCTCGGACTGAAGATGAGGCCATCAACTACCAGATGAAAGTTGATTTAGGAGAAGTTAATCTTCATATGTTTTATATGTGTATGGTTTTATAATTGATGATTTATCATTGATTGTTCTTATATGTATTAAATTATATACTAGGTTTCCTACAGTATAAATTATCGCCCACCATGTGCAGAATTTTCCGACTGAAATAATGAGTGTAGCAGACGCAGTGAAAGAAGGGCAGAGGTTACATCGGCCGAAACGTTGTGGGAACAGTAGTTGGAATGATCCAAATAATTCAAATTATCATTTTGAACCCCAAATAATCTAGAATTTGACTCTAACTTGTACTTTCTTATCTGGATAAATGTGTATATGTCTTATAGACAACTTGCTTATTCCGAAAATACCAGTTAAAGAAGCCTGGTCTTCAACACGTTGTACTTACGTGCTGGTCAATTATTCATTGCGCCAAACAGTACTTTATTCGTTTTTATTACCGGTTCGCCAGTTCACATGATATTATATAAATGGTTTGTATGAAATTCTGAATCCAATTTCCTCACCGATATATACAGGTAGTAATCATGAAGGATAATAAGGATATTCCATTTGATGTGCTTACGTGTCATATAATTATTTTGGTGTTGTTGTTCAATAATGACATTAGTAGTATACCTCTTGACATTGTAACAGGCATCACTAAACACCAACACGCACATGATAATTGTGCATAGGCAAATATAGGTAAAACAAACTACATATACTAGGTGCACATCTAATGTTAAACTGATATGATTTGACATATCTCAATATGTATATAAGTCAAACATCAGTGTGTATGTATGTCCTTGATTATGTCGGTCTAAGTCGAGTTCTAGGAAGAATGGTGTCTACTCTTCCAGGGATAACCTTGATAACCGTGTCATACAATAACTAATCCGAAACTGACGTCATAGGGAAGTGGAATAAGGGGTGGGGTAACAAAAAACAAGTACTTGGCGTTATTTTAACAAAATAACACCTAGGGAAGGCTTAAGGTACATGCATTAGAGGGTGAGCCTACTAGGACTGCGACCCCATCGCCATTCTCATGTAGAGGCGCCTCAGGCGATAAGTAATACATTAACCACTATATTATTTTCGTCTTCTTTTGTTTTTCTTCTTTGTCTTCTTTTTTCTTCCCTTTTCTTTCTTCTTAGACGATGGCTGACACTACCTGATAATATATGCTACTATCGGTCACTTAACGCCAATGTCAGCCACTGTCCGCTATATAAAAACAATCGCCAACTCACAATTCTAAAAAGGAAATGAGTCAGCATTTTTTAATTTTACATGTGTGTACACAACTACATATTAATAGTCCCCACTTAACCTCATTGCCACAATGTAAACAAATCTCCAACTTATGAAAATATCAAAATGAATTGAGTCAGCATTTTTTTTTCATTTTAGTAGACGATGCCCGCCAGTACCTTCTAATATCCGCCACTCTCTGCCAATAAATTTTTAACATTGCTAAATAGTCAAAATAATAAAATGTAACGAATGAAATCGACGTATCAGTTCGGCGTTAATTGTCAATATAATGATTATTTGAATATCCTGGTTGTTCGATTTGATTTTCGCACATATTTTGGACTTTAAAATTGATTTTTGATGCAATATTTTAACCGCTGGCGGATATCTTGTAATATATTCTCATATTCTCTCGCGCTTGACATCGTTAAAAAAGAAATACGTTTGACTGTTTTAAATGGTAATCGCTCCAGACAACGCATTATGCCACTTGATGTAAGTAGCTTACAAGAATGACAGTTGATTATTTAAAAAAAACAATATGTGCTTATAAGTCGTTGTATTTAAAAGGCTAAATCTATAAGTAGGAGGAAAACAGTAAGCAGGAAGTGAGTTCCAAAAGCTAACAGTCATTGGAAAAAAAGCTACTGGAATAGGAATAAATATTACCATGATTCATGCAAACAGCAAATTGATTGATCCCATTAGACACACGTCAAACGAGTTGGAACAAAATAAACAGGGAAAAGATCACATATTCCGAGGAAAACTGGCAATAATAGTACAGTAAAAAGACTGAGACTAACAACAGAACGTCTGTGAGAAAGGGGGTATAGAGAAAGAATAGAGAGTGGGACCAATCAAATCAAAAATACGTGTATGCACTTCATCAATTATCCTCAAATGGGACAGATATTAACTATCCATTATATAACAACAATACTCCATACATGGGCTGATAGAAGATTTGTAGATTTGAGAATTGCCTCAGGTGTGAGAAAGTGTGTTGAGCGATAGAGAACAACGATTTTACGGGAGAAGAATGACCAATGGATCTAATGTATGAGTTCAAAGAAAGATTTGATTAGAGAGAAAGACATAGAAGTGTCAGAGTCGATTTCTCCTCTGCTTCTATGAGAATCCCAGGAAGAAAAGGGACACACCTACGATTGCAAGACTCGAGTTGAGTATTAACAGGATGAAACGAAACAAGCCATTCCGTACCCCAATGCACAACTTAACCCAGACCAACTTCAAGATCACCTGCATATTTCAACTGATCCGAGGGAGATGGACGAAGAAGCAACACCAGTATAGAAATTGGTATCATCATCATAATTTTCATTTTCTAAAAAAATATAGTTGTCTGCGTTTATTGACACATCTATGAAAAAGAAATAGGTTGTACTTTATTTTATTAAAAACAATATTGTGGGATCTGCATTTAAGCTTGACATGCATAAATAAAGTGAGTCATGTTTATTTATTAACTAAATAAAAAAGCAGGCATGCTAACTTTTTTATTAAGCACTTACTCTTTAGGAAAATGGGTATTGTTCCTTACATGTGGCGTAAATTCAAATTTCAGTCACGTATATTATTTTGAGTTAAATACATTTCGGTATTACTGAATTATAATTTTATTTTATTACTTAAACAATGTTTAAACAGACACATACAACACCCTTAGTTATGTGGAGAGTAATTATACACGTGAAGCGCCAAATAAAAATTAGGTCGGAAAAATGTGGTCGCCATCTAAAGAAGTCGAGTAAAATGCTAGCTAACGAAGAACGATACCTCAAGGTTATTAACATGTGTTTTTCCATCAACAGAATATGAAGTGATTTGACTTTCTTAAGCTAGCACACTTTTATATGTCTATAAAGATGACGACTATATTTTCATTTCGGCATTTTGCATGTACAATAAAACGGGCAACACTATACTCGTAGGCATAGCTTTCTCCTTTTACGGGGTGATACTCTTAGGTGTTACTTCAGTTTTTTGCGGGGGGGGGGGTAGGTATTGCATTATCTGTTCTTTTGTCATGATATAACCCGACTAGAAATAACAGCATCCTTTTTTTGGTGTGTGTAAGGGTGTATTAACCCGAAACTTTACCTCCTGCTGTAGGGATGTGTGTAGTATATTTGAATTCTTCACAATACATTCTTCACAGGCATCACCTCCTCTTTTTTTTGGAGAGGGTTGTATAATATATGTTCGTTCCTCACGATATAGTCGTTCAAACATTACTTTTTTCTCTTTTTACGGGATCGGGGTAGTGAACTATCTATGTTATTATCAGTGTATCATCATCCACGACATTAACTCCCTGTGTATGGAGAGAGGGATAGTGTTCGCTTCTCATGATATAATTATTATAGTGTGTGTGTTTGTATGTAGTTCGGGCATCATGATATAATGCCCCTGGCCTAGCAAAGATATTCGACCAGAGAAAGCATATATTTTCCAGCACGTAAAAGCTTAAATCAATATATTTATTCATGTATTGCTTTTTTAGTTTTTGTAAGAAAATCGGATACACGCCCTGTCATTAATTACTGAGTTGAGGTTTACACATTATACATACACGTGTTAATCAAAACACTCGATCAGTGTAAATTAATAATTTACATGTAGGAATACGATTAAGACTGTCCTTTCTAGAAAACGTAAAATACACGTTGGGAGGGACACACTTCAGCTGAAAAAGAATAAAATTCAATGAAAAAATGAATACCAATAAAATAAATAAAATAACAAAATAAAAAACTTGTTTTCTGAAAACCAATCTAATTGATTTTTTTCCAAATTAGTACTCTTAAATATATATATTAATCTGATATGAAATATAATAAATAAAATATAAGCTATGAAATATTAATTTATATATATATATATATATATATATATATATATATTTATATATATATAACTATATATATATATGTATATATATATATATATATACAAGATATAATGATAAACATATATGTAATGTTCTAAATATCAAACAAAATCTTTAATTATTTTGTTTAAGTTTCACAAATGTACACAGATAAACAAAATGGCAAAGATACAAATTACAATTTAATATATAATGCACTTATTTAGAACTTCATAAAAGACAACCGACTAGTATTATTATATTTTTTATCTACATACGTATACGATCCATCCTTCCAGGAATCGTCAGTGTAGAGATGATTATTCATACCGGACTCGAACCTTATTTTGAACTCAAATTCCGACGCAGAAGATTAACCAGAGAAAATAATATGTGAAGCCATATAAATATGTTGTTTTTGTATATCATATATATATATATATATATATATATATATATATATATATATATATATATATATATATATATATATACAAGTATATTTTACCGATAATAGATAGTTCGATATTCGATCATACGTCATCTGTCATACGAATTACTGGTGTAAATAAAGAATTAATTAAAAATAATATAAAAAAGAATCAATAACCAAAGTTGTTGATTTACGTTGAGAAATCGATATCCAATTTCATTTCGGAGTATTATCACCGACCAATAGATGATCTTCGTGACAATAAGCCGCAATATTTCTTCAGAATCAGATGCATATTTCGCTTTAAGCGATTCCTCCGTGTAATTGACTGGAAGATGAAATGTTTTCTTTACTTAATACGTTATTGATGGGTGGCCACAGAAGCGATAACTATTGAAACGAATATAGACTACAAAGAAATCTAAAATGAATCAAGCATTTAGCGAAGAGAAAGGTCGGTTGGCTCGTGTTCTTGCTCTTAAGGGACTGAGGCATCATTTCTTTTCTAGTTGATTCTTCTGAACATTACAGAGATGAAACAGCAAGGCTAAGATCCGAGATAGATACTCTATTTACTCACACATATTTGTTTACTATATATATATATATATATATATATATATATATATATATATGTATATATATATATATATACATATATATATATATATATATATATATATATATATATATATATATAATGAATGCTTTTTATTTAAACATGTACTAAGTTTTCTACACTGGCATGCCGATGTTATCGATCTACAGCTATCAAGAGCTGAGGTCTACTCAGGCAGAAGATTTTTTTGTGATCCAACCCGGTCGGTGAAATCCAGGAGGAATGGAGTTAAGCAAAAAGAAGAAGAAGGAATAATAGTCATGTGACCAATTTTTTAAAAAAGATCGGCCGTTAGAAAAGTTTAATTTAAAATAATTCATATTTTTATTTTTATTCAACGCTGAGCTGGGGCAGGGGGGGGGGCGACGGAAAGAAAAAGAAAGGGAAGATAAGAGAAAGAAAGAGAGGTAGAGGGGGTGTTAGGGGTGGGTTTCTATAGCCATTTAAGTGTTGCTGTGGACGGGAGAGGGTTAGGGTGTCTAGCCTGACGTCATGACACGCAACCGATATTTTGCAGGTGTGATTTTGTCGCGTGTCAAGGGAATAGAGATGTTTCGACCTATTTTTAATGCAGACGGCTAAATTTCCACGACAAAAACTTAAAGTAATATTTAGTTTAAATTATTATTGGTGATAAATAAATATAATTCTAGATTATATTTGACAATGAGTTAATAAAATATAGTGCTGATTATTTTTAGTAAAAATCGTATATAGATTTATGACAGTCGTATTAATAAATTATACTATTATATTTTTACCTATTAACACTTAGTTTTAATCATTTTTGGGGATAAATATGTGTATTTTTATTGTAAGTAATATTTAGTAATGAATTAATAAAACGTACTTGTATTTATTTTTATTTTTAGAAAAAGTCATATATGAATTAGTTGCACGATTAGCCAGGGATAAAACTTGATAGAACTAAACCAGGGAGGCGTTCCTCCAGCGAAAGTGATATGACACCCAAATTATGATAATGGTTAATATAGTCAGAATACGTAAAGTGTATAACACATTCTGAATAAGTATCAGCTATATATGCTCTATATTTAATTCAAATTGTATATACGTATGTTAAGTGTTAATGAGACTCTGCCCCCATGGATAAATTAGAGGTTGGGACACGTACATATAAGGCACTTATTTTCCTCTTCACACAATATCAGACAAATAATATTTATTTAGTCAAAATAGCATGAATTTTAATTATTAAAGGAAGGTCAGCTCTCATAGCTCGCTACCTTTGAAGGGCGCTAAGAGATTCGGGACCACTTCATCAGTCTTCAACATACTATTTTCGACGTATGAGTTAAAGTTCATTAGCAATAGTATATATTTGTAGTTGTAATAGGGTTATGACTTCTTACCCACTAAGATTTGAAAACAGAAGTTACATTTTCCTCCCCCTTCTTAAAGAAGTTATATAAGAATACACTTTCGGATTTTATGTAGATTCTATAACTGTATAGTGTGTAGGGAACACATAAAAATCACACACACATACGCACATACACGTTTCATAAAATCTTTCTAATCGAAATACGAAATACAGACACGAATAAAATAGTACCAATTTTTGAACGAATACATCATAACTCTTGTGAGCGGATTTAAATGGCGCTCACGTCGAAAAGCAACAATCTCTATAAATACAAGATGGTTCAGCTACTTGTAGATTCATGAAAATAATATATGTAAACCAAGAATGTATATATAAATACTTTATGATGTATACTTAGTTCACCGGACGTTTGGTTTACTTATAATATCAGCGTATATACTCTTAGTACGCCTGGACACACTGATGAGTCGTAAATATATGGTGATGACTGAATAAGAGGGATTATATAGCTAGAAAAGGACTTTAGAAACTGTTCAAAAACTACTGTCTAAAAATAACGATGGATATGAAAAAAAAACTAGTTAATTCTCCAAACTTAACACTTAATCTAGCGGCAAATACTTAAAAGTTATACCACTAGCAAAACCAAACACGTTAGTATGTCCATAAGGCATATAACCACATTAGATGAATCATAAACTCGATGATACCTAATATAACTAATAGCATATCTAGAATTTCATCTAATAATCAGATATTTGATGAAACTTTTAATATCACAATGCGGATTGAGAATAATCAGGCTATACCTAAGATATGAAATATATGAATACCTCAGAGCAGCTTAAAAAAACAAATATACAAATTACCATGCTGGATTTTGATGCCACGGCCTCATCCACAATATGACCATGGCTCCCCGAGCAAAGGGGCAATACGGAAACCAACCATAACAATAGCAACTGAAATATTAGGGCTCAGAACAACACCAATGCAATTGTTAACGACAATGATGTAGTTGCTTTCCGCAACAACAAGAAACATATGTTCATGTCTTGTCTGGAGCGATTTCCATTAAACAAACTGAAATAGTATACTTAGACTCTACGTCGGGGCAAATCAATAATTGACTATTTAGGCACATACACATTTAGAACTATATATTTTAAGAATAGTATATCACTAGCATCGTATGTTTGGTATCTTACGGATATACACCCCTATACACTTAATTGATAGATAAGCAGAAAGGTAAGGCTCAAGAAATCAATAGACAGCTTCTGAAAACTATGGACACTGACTTAAAATTAGAGAGGCGGTACTATCCTCATGTAATCACAAACATTTGTATAAATATAAATATTTATAGGTTTCTTAGCACCGCCACGTTTGTCCTTTGTTTATCTAACACAACCCCTAACCTCGGCAGTCTGAGAGTTCATATTGACACTTTATATGCGCTTCCTGGAGAACTAGACTTCTATCTTCAAATCAATTACCCTCATCTTTTCTTCACAACCGAATTCCCTCCAAGTTGTACCTTGTCCACACCTTATATAACTACCATCTTAGATTGCCCCGCAGCACTGTACCACCTTAGCGCATATAGTTCCCTGTATTTGTTAAGCTTCTACTTATAATTGATTCCACCAAGTTTAGGCCAGTAACTAGCTGTTAAAAAACATCTTCTAACTGATTATACATCTTTTACAGATCCCTCCTGGGACATGTACGTATCGGTAATATACTACAGCGTTAATAAATGCTCGTTCTTTTCTGACTGGTCATGGTCCCCCACACATTATCTAACCAAATAATCCGAGACCGGCAACAAATATAATTATTCTCGACACATGCCAAAAAAGTATAACTAAAATACATCATTAAACTTACTAAATATATACTCTAATTCCTAGCGTAAAATATGTAACCAGCCAAGAACGGATTTACCGATTAATTGGTGATTGATTGACCAGTCATGCATCGAGCCCCTTAACTGACATTATAATTGTAGGAAGTTACACATAATTGATTGGCTGGCCTATAAGCTAACGGTGCTCAACGAAATCTGGTTGCTTAGTTTATGGAACGCAGAAAAGTGATGATAGGCCACCATTAATTTACCTTCTTCCAGCCTTTCGGTGGTTTACTATTATATCTCCCCTGAATAAATTGCTGGACCCTATAACTGAGCATATACACCATTAATTATTTTTCTAAACCTAACAATAGCGACAACTTCAATCAATCTGCCCAAATGTCCTCATAATAAAGACAACTACCCAAGGTGCTTATGATTATCTCCATTTAACCCTTCTAAGTCATCGTGAATCTGCTTCAGTAATAACCACCCCTTGTGCACCGGCCAATGCAAACAGTGTATAATGACTCGAATGCGTACGGTAAGCCAACTGAAGCTATCCCCTCTATGAAGCTACCCTCCGTATGAATCTTTCAAATATTCAGAAGTTTTTCGTTGTTTTTAAAATTGTATAATTCTCATCCTGGTAACTGTTCCTAATCTAATAAAGTCGACTTATTTCCACCCGCCTTTTTTTTGCATGCACAGAATAAACATTCGTTTCGGTGTTCGCTTGTACTAAGCTAAAAGCTGATACAATAGCAATTAATCAAAACACTCGATATCCTTTTCACCCTCAGTATTTTAATCGATCATTCTGAAAAGTTAAAAATATAAATCGTAAATAATACATTTATCTAACTATCAAAGGTATTTGAATGTTTCTGATTGATTCTACGTATTTGTCCTGCTGTATGTCTGTCTGTCTGTATGGAGGTCTATATATATACAAATGTATATATATATATATATATGTACTTGTGTATGTAGTTGTGTGAAACTCTATATGTATATATATAAACACATATATATATATATACAAACATAAATATACATATATACACATATATATATATATATATGTGTGTATATATATATATATATATATGTGTGTTGTATTTATATTTTAATGAACTTATATATTTTTGTAATTTGCAATGTTGCATCATTGTGCTTGTTTTACCAAGTTTTCAATTGGATGTACTTCGATGAAATGGCTGCTCTTGTACCTCTTCAACGTAAATACACCAACTCAATCCGACAATCAGCTGAATCACATTAATTCACTGTGCAGGCCCCTCGATGCCGGATAGCCGTTTACTTTAAAAGCTTCTTTTTCTCGAGCTGCCAGCCTTTGGAACCCCCTGCTCTATGTTTTCTCGACTGTACCGACATGCACAAATGTAAAACTTATGTTAACAATCATATTGTTGCATAGCTCCAACTTTAGGATTCCTATCTAAACTTCACCATAATTCTCACTTGCCATTTACGTCTCCAGTGTCATCTTCCCGTATTTTGGGGTGAACTAATTTTTTTTTTTAATTATTGTGTATATATGTGTATATTTTTTGTAATAACTGCATGAAGTTTAAAAGTATTTTGTAAATTGATAACGTTACTTTATTATTGGTGAAGGATTGTTATTCTCTTCGAATTTTCTCATCCTGTTTTAAATCTAGAGTAATATTTCGCTATTAACTATTGACTATTGGGTTTCTGTCCTTTTCTTTAGCATAGCGGTTGCGAATTAGGTTATTTGCTTATTATAAACTTGGTTATGCCCGGGTCAGAATCAAAAAGCAATGTATGTATACTCAATTGGTTGGCACATTAAGTTTCATCACTGTACTCAGATCACTTGCTTTTATACTCATAAAAACACGCGTACTATTTGCAATAGTGGAAGAAGGGCACACATGAAAAAGTAGATTACAATCGCATAGCCCAATAGTAAAATTAGTATAGCTTGTTTTATTTACAGGTCGGGTTAATTTCATATATATATATATATATATATATATATATATATATATATATATATGTACATGCCGATGGCAGGCAGTGACGGACTGTAGCGGAAACTGGCAGACAGTGTCGGGCACTGGAGGCCCGTGCCCACTAAAATATAACATCTAGTAATACTGACTCATTTCCTGTTTTGCAGTATGAGTTGGCTATTTCTTTATAGGGCTGCCAACTGTGGGCACTGGCGTACAGTGGAAGAAACTGGCAGGCACTGACGGGCAGTGTCTACTAAAATGTGAAATCAAAAACCTGCTGACTCATTTCCTGTTTTCAATGATGAGTTGGCTAAGTAAGTCCTAGATGAGTTGCTCTCCTTCTTGTTCCTATAAGTATCGTATAAGAATGTTGTATTCTCCCTCCACACCGCATTCTCTCATTGGTCGTCTTCAGGCGGATGATTGATAAATGCAAAATAAAATTGGTGAATTCATTTAAGAGGACGTTTCCATGTGATTAAAAACATAAAATCATTCAACAGCAATTAACTAATTTAGCGATTTACTAATAAAAAATAATCCTACCTACAATGGCTTACTAAAGACTAGTAATGCCATATACGTGTTAAGATGTCCTATCGGAGAATGTGTCTCCGCCAACAGCTCGTATATAGGAATGACTAGAACCAGTATTTCACGTCGATTAACCTGCCACCTGACCTCCCCTCAAAGCTCCATTTACAAACACCTTACAGCACATAACATCTCCAAAAATAATTTTAGAAATATCTTAACCGGTAGCACATCCATCCTTGCTGTATCATTTTGAGGTATTCGCCTCCCCATAATGGAAGCGTTGTTCATTCAATTAAAAAAGCCCAACATTAGCCATGCTCGTTATGAGGGGTGCGAAGGCGTTTTGAAATGTTGTTGAATGATTTTATGTTTTTAATAAGATAGAAACGTCTTCTTAAATAAATTCACCAATTTTATTTTGCATTTATCAATCATCCGCCTGAAGACGACCAATGATGGTCGAAAACGTTCGCGTTAAATATGGAGATTTCTTACACTTCATTATTAAAAGCACAAGATCTATCGTCCGACGAATAGAAAGATTGGATCAAAAAAGAAACAAACAGAAGTGGGCACTCCTGAAGAAGAAAGAGATAACAATCAACCAGTATCTTTAGAACGTCAGTTGAAGAAGACGAAACGAAGAAGAGAAAGCGAGAGCAAACGTGAGGAAGGGTAAATCGACATGTTGTTGTCGAAAACTATTAAAGAAGAAAACGAGAGAGAGAAAAAATCAGTGCTTAGATATCGCCTGTTGATTGAAGTCGGGCTGAGAACGTAAAAGTCTACAGGATTAGTAGTAATTGGAGCAGTTAACGTCGAGGGACGAAACAAAGGAAGAGGAGTTGATTTGTATCTCTTTCTTCTTCTTCCTCTTCTTCATCTTCTTTTTCTTTCTCTTTTCATAACATTCCTCGCATTCCTTTTTCTCCCCGTTTTGTTGTTCTTTGCACGTGACATTTTCTTCCAATCGCATTCTCTGTATCAATTTGAAAACTTTTCCGTTTTGAAATAAAGTTTATTAACTGATCGAAAATGGTCGTATCTACGGCCGAAATATCTCGGTGGAACTTTACAACATGAGTTTTTGAGTTTATTTTTGTTAGTTGTTGAATTACTTATTCTTTATTCCATTTTTATTTTTACACATTGTCTGAAACATTGTTTCTTTTTTTCCCATATATATATAAATATATATATATATATATAAATATTTATATATATATATATATATATATATATATATATATATATATAGATATATATATATATATAGTAATCCGCAGAGTATTTCTTTTTGATACTACTGCTTATCAGTTGGGATGGCCGTGAGAGGATATCACCTCCCTAATATGTGTTATGTATTCATACGAAATAGAAAGATCAACTGATCAAACTTGCTGATTCTTAATTTCACTTCACCATTAATCTACAGTTCCCACTTTGTAGAATATGATATTAATTTTAGAAAACTTATCAAAAAAATTAACAATAGGCATTAATTGTATGACCGTGTGTGTGCATTTACTGAACAATCCCTGACTTTTTGGGACGTAACAATTTACGTACGTATCAGTTACGGATAAATTACGTATCAATTGATGCATGTATCATACATCGAAAAAGGGTTTCGCTCCCTTGTGGCTACAGTGGCACGTTAATCTGTTTCTATTTTTTTTACTTTTCATTTAAACAATAGGTTGCATTCCTCATTGTTGAGTAATTTAAACATATTTTTAAATGATTTCACATAGTGGTACCTTACCGCTGCAAAAACATGCACACGCAAAACACAGTTGTTTCATTGTTTTTCTTTGTTTTATAAATGCACTTAAATTGTATTGAACTTTCATTTTTGATGAGGACAGTAACAATTTTTAGATGGCGAGGAAGAACTAGTAAATCTCTACGTGCTTTTCCACCATCTCAAAATGAAGCATCGTTCGAATCTCAATTTCTTATAAACTCCTCCACCTTGTGAAATTTGATTCTGAATTTACTATTTACTGTGGAACAAGGTCTCTTGCATCATCATCATCCTCATGATTATGATGATGATGATCATGATTGTGATCATCATTACCACCATAATTATCACTACTTTTACTAATATTATCAACGTAGTAACCTCATTATCATCATCACCACTACCACTTTCCTTTCATCATCATCATCATCATCATCATCAGCAGCAGCAGCAGCATCATCATCATCATCATCATAACTTTCATTATTATTATACACAAAAATATTTAGCTCAGCCTCACATAAGCAATGTACAATTCATCGATACATTTTCTTATTCCTCTATTTTTACAGAACTAGAGCGGACACTACTCACAATATTATCTATACACCTCTCTGGTGGCGTGGAAACACATCTCATGAAAACTAAACTTTTTTCAAGTTGGACTAGCGTTCGTTTATTATATATATATATATATATATATATATATATATATATATATATATATATCAACTGAAAGAAAGAGTAACATTCCTTAAAAACATGTGTTAGATGCAGATATTTTTTATTAAAATCACTTTTGTTTTATCTCGACTCTTTCGCAAATAATTACGCTCGGTGTCACGGGATTCTTTCAGAGATAAAGACTGAAACAAATGAAGCGTATTAACCTTATTTTTTTATAATTTTGATTTTAATAAAAAAATATGTGCATCAAACATCTTGTTTTTAAGGCATTTGACCTCTTTCTCTAAGTGCTCAATTTCAAAGATGCTTAAACAAATAACTGGGAAAATGTATACCATACTCGCGACCATGCTCTATTCAAGTTCATGTTTAAAAGACACATAAAATTATTAGTTCACTAAAAAGCGGACGTCATTTCAACAAAACAAGCAAATACACTTACGAAAAAATGTAGGTTAATACCTATAATTCGTATGCGGATCAATCTGGCTAAGTGGTTAATGATGCGGACTGAGGACTTGAGTGTACCGGGTTCGAATTCAGTTCGTTCCACAGAAACACTATAATCAAAACCCACATGTGACTTGACGCCTAACCTCCTGGAGAAAAGGTAAATAACATATCTTTAATGGGTTTCAATCTCTATCTTTTAAAAAGCTGGTGATACCGATCGAAAGTAAAAATGAAAACAACATTATTTTGATGTTAATGAAAAAATATCTGCATCTAACACATTGTCTCCTTCTCTAAGTTTAACGTTTCGAAAATGCTTTGAAAAATTAACTTGCTTATATATATATATATATATATATATATATATATATATATATATATATATATATATAGGGTAAAATACACGATAAGTCATGAAAATGAAATGCCGTGGTAGAACACATGTGTGAAAAATGACAAACGGAAAACAGGTTAAAGTGCAGGAAAAATCAAAAACAAGATAGGCACACACCACATGGGAGAAGGAAAATATGATGTGTGTGCCTTTCAAAATAAAATTATTTCCAAATCCTCACTTTTTCTGAAGACATTCGGTAACGCGAACAAAACCGGTCAAATCTCTTGTTTTTGTTTTTCTCCTGTACTTTAACCTGTTTTCCGTTTGCCATTTTAAACACACACACACATACATATACATATATATATATATATATATATATATATATATATATATATATATATAAAGTAAGGCTATTACTTGCTATCCTGACGCTTTTAAGTCATATCAAAATAATCAAAGTAAATTGATAAAGCAACTCCAAAACTATTTAAATAAACATAATGTAGAATATGTATAAACGTATATATATAATCTTCGTGTTTTCTCGCTCGCACTTTATGCACGTTAGGTCATAACATTATGTTGTATCATTGATTTAAAAATAGTATGCTGTTTATGTTCATTTAATAGTAATTAAAACACTTTCGCATACATTAATTTCCATCTTGCCTATTTTAATGAAAGCGTTTTTAATACATGTAAAATATTACACTTTTAATTCCACTTATTTTCTTTTTTCTTTTTGCCGTATTTTCTTCTTGTTTCTTTTTCTAATTCATTATTTGTAGTAGCCATACACATAGTTGTTAGCACCAATAGCCACATAGTTGTTATACACAATAATAGTATGGCAAATGTATTGCACTTAATAATAGTCGTGTGTATATTAATATTTGTAATAATCAGAGAAGTCATATTAGCGTACGACTACTAAGTAGTAGTCGTCGTAGTAACATTTTACAATATATGGGACACCAGGAAAACACATATAGTCCAACAGTTTCCAGCAATATTTGACCCTATACATGCACAGGAAAATACTCACATTAAGTCAATATTCTCTTTTAATTTATAGAAACGACTTGTAACTAATTCTGCAATGTGCTGACATTAACCTCCTTCAGATTTATCTATTAGACATTCTCTTGAAAATTTTACAATTTACCGCCGATTCTTTCGTCAATGTTTTGTTCCGGGTTGATCCGCAGATAAGGAGAAGCGGCCAACGAATGGAAGAGCCAAGATAAATCACAGACTTCTATAAAAATCACTTGCCTGACAGTGAATAATCTTTAAAGAGGATTAGAACGGACAAATTCCACAGCGGATAACATTTTCTCTCGTAGAATTACGACCCACATAACAGCTAAAAGCGCGCTTCGCTGTCGCTCACTGTGCGGCTGGCCTCGCTGCAAATTTCAGAATTTGATTGTTTCTAGATGAAATTCATGTCGCCGGCGACCGACCCTTATTTAGCTCAGGAACTATCGCCATGAGGCTTACTGCTTCCCTGAGAGTCATAACTGTAGGTAATTTCAGACTTACAGCAAAATATGACGTTTATCACAGGGTAAAGTTAACAGCGTCTATTCCATTCATCCAACAGCCAACAAGATACATTCAAACCTTATGACAGATAGGACGGTGTAAGATTTTGTCAGTTTAATGGGTTTTCCGGTGACAAATGTGATTCTCAAGTTGCTTAGAACAAAGGCACATTTATCTTGCAGCCAAGTAAGATTACATACGTCTATTGATACTTACATACACCCCCCCCCCACACACACACATATATATATATATATATATATATATATATATACACTAGCTTAAATATATGTTCAACATGGGTTTGTGTCTGAATTTTAAAAGCAAGTTTTTTTAAAAACATTGTACTCTATGATGGAATCTATCATAGAGTACAATGTGTGACTCATTCTACTGTTCGCGAATGAAACTGACTCCTGAACGAACACGCAACATCGACATGTATGAGTCAACTGCATCCGGGTAGAGATCAGTGCTGTCATATTCGCAGAAGCAGCGTTCAGAGAAGTTTACCTAACCTTGACAGGTAAAACAATCGAGTTAGAACTGTAGATGGGCATATTTTTTATGGTGTCTACAGCTGCTTTATAACACAAGGGACACTGCTAGGCCTTCTGTACTCGTTATTTCCATTAAACGTACTCAGCTGAGCTCAATTCTTTGGCCACCTTTTAAAACATTCTCATAAAAAACTATTTCCTTGCACAGCAGAAACATATTTCATTTTTCTGTACACCAAAAACAAAATGTAACTTCCATGAACAGAACTTTCTTTTCAATAACTTTAAATTCATGAAACTCATTGCTCTGGACGTGCCCCTCCACACACAACAACGTTGTCGTCTTCGAGTAAAACAAGTACCAATCTAATCGTCCTATTTAGTAATCAAATGTTCATTATATTCATTTTCTCAAAATGTTATCATACTTCAACTAACACTCCCATAAATTCGTAACCTTGAGTAGTGTCTGCTCTTTGTAACTGGTTTATTTTCCGGTATAAAATTCGTTACTAGAGGTAGGTTTTAAAAATCGCCAGGAGGTATGATTTTCAAGTTTTCTATTAATTTAGAATATTTTTATCATCAATTTTGAAACATTTTTCTTGTGATCACTTCTATTGTAATCGCTGTGATCTTGGTCTCATTCATTAGTATACAATCTCATGTGAACGATAATTAAGTACTGTACACATTTGTAGTTTTTGAAGAGTGTAAACTACACGATTATATACTTAGCACTGGGGTCAATTTTCTCATCATCCTTTGATAACGAGAATAGATTGAGGTCTCGTGTGTCATCACTTACACTTGAAGATTGCATTTCATTTCAATAGAGATTACTTTTTATGTGCATTTGTCCGTTAGTCACAATTATTTTAATACATGTGACAGTTGTCTTATTTCGAAAAATCAGAGATCTTTACTACTTTAAAAAAAATGAATATTGTAGTTATAGTAAATAATAAATTTCAAACAAATAAAGTTGAAGCCGTCACCAAAATGTTAAACGGAAACTTTCAAATCTTCAGTCAAATTACTGTCTACTGAACTATTTGGGTTTTCTTATGAATAGAGCTTAAAACATTACATTTAAAACATATTTATACCTTTGAGTCATATATTTATGCGTTACGTCATGTTTGAAAACATGAACTAACACTTAACCGATGATAAATACATAAATACATGGAAAATATAATCCTTAGAATCAGAAAATTAATTTAATAGACCAAACACATTGTATTAAGCTGTTACTACGTGTGTTAAGTAGTCCTTTCATAATTATATAATCCGCCGGGTCTAGCAAAAATATGCGACCATTAATTAAACAGTTGTTAATTATAAAATAAATAGTACCTCAGTAAATATGTCATTATGCTATTAATCATAGAGACGGACACCCACCAGTTGTGTATAAGGTCGAGTGAAACGTATATACCAGACTAGAATATAAATGAGCAATAGAAATAAAACTTAAAATAGAAAAGTATATGGCATAACCCTAATCGAAATAAATTAAATTATGTTGGCAAGGCCATTCATAGTACAGTTTTACAGTGTATTATGCACTAAGAAACATACTTCTAACTATTTAAATGTTTTTTATGGAATGAACTTTTCGCAGGTTACGGACCTTGTTGTTTTTGCTTTTTCTAAATAGGATTTTGCAGCATTCCCACAACGAATTATGCTTATAGAGGTGATACTTTTTATCCATTAGAGCAACCAATAGAATATACGAGAAATTAAAGTAAATACTACTAAATCTGAGTAGAATCTTCGGTTTAAAATAAGAGTTGACTGTAATACAATTGTAGTAAATTTCTTAGATGCAACTATAACTTATAGAATAAGATAGTTGAACATTACTATACACCTTACATACATTTCTATTACGTCCATAAAGACATATTTGAACCTTACCATAAACCTTACAGACATTTCTATTACGTCTATAAAGACATATTTGAACATTACCATGAACCTTACAGCCATTTCTATTATGTCCATAAAGACATATGTAACCTTACCATAAACCTTACAAACATTTATATTACGCCCATAAAAACATATTTGAACCTTCCCATAAACCTTACGGACATTTTTATTACGTCCATAAATACATATTTAACCTTACCATAAACGTTACAAACATTTATAATACTTTCATAAAGACATATTCGAACTTTACCATCAACCTTACCCCTATTTATATTACGTCCATAAAAACTCTAATCTTTTCAGATCAATTATTAACTCTATATTTCCAATTATTGCTTGATAAACGACACATTTTAGAACGATTATTTAAAGAAATTCGAGTACGAGTAAGACATGTCCTACTTGAAAATCATACAGGAAATTGCGGTAAAGATGTGCTTAGTGGGTGTAGTGTACGTATTATTAAAACTAAGAGGGCGTGTAACATTTACTGTGCCATGTTGCAGGTAATCGAGCTTTACGTCAACACTATAGTATAGACGCTTCCTGAAACCTAACCGAACATCTCAGAATCGTAAAAACAAGGGCCTGCTGATATTTTCTGTCATCTGCCGTTTAACCAACATCTATAATCTTATATCTAAAATCTTTTCTTTAAAAATAATGAACAATACTTTAGAACCCCACACAAATATAGTAATCCCACGATTAGGGTGCCTCTCTCTATCTGTACCTAGCATTGAACAAAGAGTAATAGGGTGCAACTCAGTTAACCTTTTTGTAGCCAATACAACTGTTGATCTTGTTTAAACTCATATTTGTTGCAATTGCTTTGATAGGAAACTCCCCCCTAAACAACATTGGCTCTTGTAAGCATGTAAGGGTTAGGGTTAGGGTTAGAGTAAGGGTTATTTACAAATATCTTGTAGTACAGAGCAATGCATACAACATTGATAGTAAAAATAAAAACATGGCTCTTGTAAGCATGTTAGGGTTATTTACAAATGTCTTGTAGTACAGCGCCATAATCACAACATTGATAGTAAAAATAATAACATGGCTGTTGTAAGACTACTAGGGTTATTTACAAATGTCTTGTAGTACAGCGCCATCAGCACAACATTGATACTAAAAATAATAACATGGCGATTGTAAGCATTCTAGGGTTATTTAAAAATGTCTTGTAGTACAGAGCCATCAGCACAACATTGATAGTAAAAATACTAACATGGCTCTGGTAAGCATGCTAGGGTTATTTACAAATGTATTGTAGTACAGAGCCATGAGCACAACATTGCTTGTAAAAATAATAACATGGCTCTTGTAAGCATGTTAGGGTTATTTACAAATGTCTTGTAGTACAGAGCCATGAGAACAACATTGATAGTAAAAATAATAACATGGCTCTTGTAAACATGTTAGGGGTATTTACAAATGTCTTGTAGTACAGAGCCATGAGAACAACATTGATGGTAAAAATAATAACATGGCTCTGGTAAGCATGCTAGGGGTATTTAGAAATGTCTTGTAGTACAGAGCCATCATCACAACATTGATTGTAAAAATAATAGCATGGCTCTTGTAAGCATGTTAGGGTTATTTACAAATGTCTATTAGTACAGAGCCATCAGCACAACATTGATAGTAAAAATAATAACATGGCTCTTGTAAGCATGTTAGGGTTATTTACAAATATCTTGTAGTACAGAGCCATGAGCAAAACATTGATACTAAAAATAATAACATGGCTCTTGTAAGCATGTTAGGGTTATTTACAAATGTATTGTAGTACAGAGCCATGAGCAAAACATTGATACTAAAAATAATAACATGGCTCTTGTAAGCATGTTAGGGTTATTTACAAATGTCTTGTAGTACAGAGCCATCAGCACAACATTGATAGTAAAAATAATAACATGGCTCTTGTAAGCATGTTAGGGTTATTTACAAATGTATTGTAGTACAGAGCCATGAGCAAAACATTGATACTAAAAATAATAACATGGCTCTTGTAAGCATGTTAGGGTTATTTACAAATGTCTTGTAGTACAGAGCCATCAGCACAACATTGATAGTAAAAATAATAACATGGCTATGGTAAGCAAGTTTAGGGTTATTTACAAATGTCTTGTAGTACAGAGCCATGAGAACAACATTGATAGTAAAAATAATAACATGGCTATGGTAAGCAAGTTTAGGGTTATTTACAAATGTCTTGTAGTACAGAGCCATGAGAACAACATTGATAGTAAAAATAATAACATGGCTATGGTAAGCAAGTTTAGGGTTATTTACAAATGTCTTGTAGTACAGCGCCATCAGCACAACATTGATAGTAAAAATAATAACATGGCTCTGATAAGCATGCTAGGGTTATGTACAAATGTGTTGTAGTAACGAGACATCAGCACAACATTGATAGTAAACATAATAACATGGCTATGGTAATTATGATAAGGTTGTTTACTAATGTCTTGTAGTACAGAGTCATAGGTACAACATTGATAGGAAAAATAATAACATGGCTCTGGTAAGCATGCTAGGGGTATTTACAAATGTCTTGTAGTACAGAGCCATGAGCAAAACATTGATACTAAAAATAATAACATGGCTCTTGTAAGCATGCTAGGTTTATTTACAAATGTCTTGTAGTACAGAGCCATAGGCACAACATTGTTTGTAAAAATAATAACATGGCTCTTGTAAGCATGTTAGGGTTATTTACAAATGTCTTGTAGTACAGAGCCATGAGCACAACATTGATAGTAAAAATAATTATTTGTAATCTGATGGACATGACACCAGTAATAGTGAGTGCATTGATTAGAAAAAACTTAATAACTATAATATACCAGCAATTAAAAAATATTCTACCGAAAAGGAATTTAACATAGGCTCAACATCAGGTTCAGTGAGAAAAAGAATCATAATACATTTTTATGCTTGTTACTCTAAACATCTTTCAAAATCCACATCTTTTTCTATCCATGTGTGGTTTCAGATAGCAATACATTCGCTTTTATCTTGAATTGCAATACATAAAAAATAATGTGATCCTATAAACACTTATACAGATTTGATTGTGCAGAAATAAAAATATTTAATCCTTAAACACAAAGGTTTGTTGATAAATGAAAAAGAATTAGGTGTTCTCTTGTCGCGTGCATTGAATCAGGTACGCATTTAACAACTTTACAGTATGTTTATTTTCAATTCGTCGTCGAAATCCCCCCTGTTCCACACATACAGATTTTATTTTAAGGTAAGTTTTCTACGCTGTAAGTCGATTGAGTTATTGGAATATTTTATCTATTTTCTCTTAATGAATAAATATATGATGTTTATATTATGCGTACTCCCTGACACTTGGCTTGCCTGTATGGATACTTTTCCTGGTTTTACATATTCTTTTTTTAATATATTAATTTGTTTAATCGTTCATTTATTTAGTTATTTCATAGATTGTGCGTATTTATTAATTTAATTTTATAGTTTTATGCATTTAATTCATCTTTTATATTTTCATTGATTTTTTAAATCTATGCTAGGTATATTTTTATAATATTTATAATTAAATTACAATCGGTTCAACTAATATTGTGATTAGCTTTCTTATTGTAATCTAGCCATTTATATTTTTCAGTGACTACCGAAATTATTACATTGATTTTATATGCATTAACATCTTACTTACAGTGTTATCCATAATTTTGGGCTTTGCAATTTAGATTATCAATGTGGTTGATAACACTTCTATTTTAGATACATAAGTCTACAGTTAATCCTTACCGAATCATATAACCTCAACATATAAGATGTACCAATATATTTCATATACTCCTTTTATACTGTGATATTAGAACATTACTTTTCTCCTTGTATCATAAAATCTTGCCTTCTTGCTATACTTTTCTATAGACTGATTCACCATGTTATGTTTCGACCGCTTCTATCTATTAAACTATGAGTAACGTATTAATCAAGTTATTTTCTAATTATCTGTTGTTATTAGAGTTTGATGTATATTATTATCATCACTATATCTCGCTTAATCCAATTTATTTATAGTTTAGTAATGTTTATTAAATTGTCATTCTAAAATAAATCTGAATTTTTTTAAAGAAACATAATTCTGAATCGAATAAGTTTCATATAACTTAAAGTTTCAAATTTTAGTTTGATTTAAGGTCATATATTATAAAAGGTTAAATTGTTACATTGTTTTCATGTTTACATATTCTCAATGCCCCTTTTGAATATTCATTTGACTGTTTTATTTCTTTTTATGTTCTTACTCTTATTTAATTACATTAGTTAGATTATAATATATTTAGAGCAATACTATTAGCTTACAAAATATTATTCGTACGTTTGGGATATGCTTGAGTCAATTCTGTTAATCTAATGTTTCCGTTTAACTCCATTTAATATTTGATATACACTTTGTTTATCTAATCTACCGATATTGGTAAATCTATCAATTCTTTTAAAGTAGTTGATTTTGAACTTTTGTTTGACCTGTGTTTTTCTTTTATCGAATTGAGTTGGTTCACCCGATTGGATATTGATTGACCGATCGTTGTTATCTCTCTTTGCTATTAGCACCGCCTCGTCTTGTAGACGGCTGTATTTGCCTTTTTATTACTTGAGTTTTAATTTCCCGACCTTGGATCTTTACAGAGAATAAGAACTGTATCTATAATATAAATATAACTTGGTCTTATTTACTGATCAAATGACTCATATATAAGAATATATTATGATGTAGGAGTCATTTGATCAGTGAGAATACTATTTTTATGTTTTTAACTTTGAACCAGTTATATTTCCATTAAAAAAAACTTAATAACATGGATTAAGTTTACTTAGTAATATATACTTTTTCTGGGTATCTTTTACAAACGAAAACGCTGAAAAACAAATATAAAACTAATAAAAGTTACCGTAAGCGATAAAACTGGATTTCCAACGTATCTGTGACATTTATTAATGATTATAATCTGTTAAAAGTGCTGTTTTTTTATGAATCGATAGTTTTATCACACGCAGACTTTAAGAATACAATTGCGCCGGCGTCTTATATTTTCGCAACCTCGTTTTCGCTGATTTTTTTTTTTACTGGGACTCATATTCAAAGCGGAATTTTTCATTTATCAGCCAAGCAAAAGAACTAAACAAACTTACATTTTAAGCAAAAGGAATAACATAATTTTCTTCTTATTTACATGGCATTGTTCTTTTATATACATATTATTTTCATTCGCCACACCGTAATGTTTTTTTCCTGTTGTTTCTTTCATAAAAATTTATGTAAATATGTTTACATTTCTTTGTTGTTTCTTTAAAAAATCCCTTACCCTAATCCTAAACCTAACCCTTACTCCAGCCCTAACCCTCAACCCTAACCCTAAACTCAAACTCCAGTCCTAACCCTAAACCTTAACTCCAGCCCTAACCCCAAACCCTAACTCCAGCCCTAACCCTAAACCCGAACTCCAGCCCTCACACTAACCAAAATGATCGTTAAAATGTTTCGTTGCATAAAATTACATTTCAAAAATGCAAGCAAAAAAAAACAACAAAAAACGCCGCTTTGGTTATGAGTTCCGGTAAAAAAAAACACAACGAGACCCCAAAATGAGGCTGTCAAAACAATACCGGCGACGCCATGTTTGTCAGTAAAAATTCGTGCCAGAAAAAAAAGTTCATGTCTAATAAAAACCAATTAATCCTACTTAAAAATACAAACAAATGGAATAGCTAACTAGGAAAAGGTCTAGTTTCGACGTACTTCGCATTTATTTGTTGCATATTTATTTTTTTACCACGTTCTACAACTTTTGATGAACCCGATACGCGAGTTTGATGGCTATTGTAAAAGATACCCCTTTTTCTTTACCTTGAGAAATAAACTGCATTATGTGTAAACTCCATGATGTGCCGGTACAAACGGTCGTATATTTTAGCTCACCTTAGCGCGTCTCACCTTATTTTGATTGAAGAGTTTCACACTCAACGTAGTGAATTGTTTAAGTGAGTTAATTTGAAAGAATGTATGGACTCAGTCTTCCAGCAGTCCTCAGATTCGTCGTTTCGATTCAAATTTATTCGACTGGATCATACTTTGATTATTAAAACTAAAAATTTTAAAAAATTAGACACCCCTAAATTGTGTTCACCCTCCCACATCTATAGAAATATTTTAGTTAAAAAAAGAAGATTTTGCCCCCACCTATTGTTTTTGTAGTTTACCCTCCCCCATCCATAGATATTTTTTTAGTAAAAAAAAAAATTGATCCCCCCCCCAAATAAAATGTTTATATACTTTAACCCATCCATAGAAATATTTTTAGTAAAAACAAAAAAATTCGAGCCCCCATCCCCTTACCCCCTAGCCCTCCCTACCCCACCCAGGAGAAAAACTATTGGAGGCGCTTCGGTCATATATAGGAACCAGTTTTGATACTCATGTTTAAATATGCTATTGAAGGCGAATCCGTCATATAAAAGAACCAGTTTTGTTATTCTTCCCAAACGGACACCCATTTAGTAATGTCCGAGATATGTATTGCTTAAGTTCAATTTACAACCAAACATATTGTCTTAACAACGTAATGAAAATAAAGAATGATAATGTGAAACAGATCCTCGCAGAATGACGTCATTTCCGGAGGATGACTTTGCAATTTTAACAGTATATTCTATTCAAAGTATGGTTTAAAAACAGGTTCGTTTTCTAATAAAATGTGTTTAATTAATTGTATGGATATATTTTTTATTAATATTACCTTATTGGAAAATATTGTAAATACATATGTAAATTTGAGAATAGCAGTTAAAAGTGTATATTTGTAAATATGTATTCATTAGAAGTTTAAAAGAAATGAATTATGTAAATTGCAAAACCCGTCTTGTGTCTGAGCGAGTTTTTGTAACAGTATATAATGAAGTTGAAAGAGTATTTTATTAAGAAATATTATTAACATGTTGTGTGTTCGAATCCCAGTCTCGTCTTGAGATTTATTTCTACTTTGTTTATATGTTAAATAACATAAAAATGATAGGTAACCAAAATAAAGTAATTAATAGTTTCCCGACGCAATCCTAAGGTATACAAATGTTATTAACGCCGACCATTACTTTATTCATTTTGTGATTACTATTGCAATTATAATTATTTTAAATATAAACAAATAATATGCATGTTTTTCTATTGACCTGTTATAATTTTATTTATTATGAGTAAGAAGAAAACGTCGAAGATTGTTTTCTTTATCATTTTTCAAAAAAATGCACAGATTGTAATTATTAAGTAAAAATAACAAAATAAAAAAGTAATAATTGTCTTAATAACGATGGCACGCCTAATCATTGTTTATTTTTAATTATTGGAAGTGAAATGAATACTTTTATATATTTATAAGTCTCAAATCACTCTGTCTCTATGTCAGTATGTATGTCTTTCTCTCTCTCTCTGTCTCTCTCTCTCTATATATATATATATATAATGCAGATATATGGGAAAGAATGTAAGGTTGTACACATTGTTTTTTAAGTAAGACTTAATTAAAAATTCACGAGAGTTTATAATACTCCATTAATACGCTTGTGTCTAACAATAATTAAATAGTTTTAATGGAACATTTCTGAATTTACATTAATCTACTTACAGCAATTTGGAATAAAATCTATTTACATGAAATTATACTGGAAACTCTTTATTAAACTGTCAGAAAACACACATTAATCATCCATCAAATGTCCGGAGGAAATAGAAATACTTCATCATATTTTTTTGTTAATTATCTTTGTCTTAATTAATACGAACGTAAATTATAACTCACATGATTGATACATTGTGAAAGATGAGCAACATTTAAATGAAACTAATCACAGTTATAGGATAAAGGAAATGTGGAAAATACCTGATATCGGTATGCCGACTATTACGGTCCAATCCGCGTGATGTAATTGGGGAATCGCAGTAATTAGACATAAACAAATAAAAAGAAATGAAACAATAACACAAATAAACAACCTAAAAATTACCTTAAATGCCTGAGAAGTTAGAAATACTTGATGGTAGACAAAAGACAATTGGCTCGGATAAAACATATTCATAAAAATTGTTTCGAATATGATAATATGATTGATTAATGTATTTGTATGTAATTATTTTTATTGGTGATTGTAGCGTTCGTAGTTATTTTGTTTACTATTATTTCGATTGTTACACTTTCCTAAGTGATTAAGACGCAGAAAATTGCATTATTAGGACGTATTTTTCGTTAATATATATATGTATTTATTTTTATACGTACACAAAACTAATCCATGGGCACGTGTTTGTGGCTAACAGCCGTCATCAGCATGGCTAACTTAGACAGAGGTCGAACCTTCGATATTGGTGTCTATAGTCCAGCGTTCTACCACTTGACCAAGACGCTCTGTCTAGAAATAGGTACGATTTTTATCACCTACATATTTAATGTATTTTTATGTAATTATTTTTATTGGTGATTGTAGCGTTCGTTGTTTTTTTTGCTTAATATTATTTCGATTGTCTCACCTCCTAAATGATCAAGATGCGGAAAATTGCATTATTAGTCGCCCTTAACTTCATAGGACGTATTTTTCGTTACTATATATTTTTATTTATTGTATATGTACATAAACGTAATCCATAGACACGTGTTTCTGGCTCACAGCCGTCATCAGCATGGCTAACTTAAACAGTAATAACGTCAATCCCTTTTACCAGGTCTGCTTTTCCAACACCGTATTTGAAAGGTTCCAGGTGTAGGAATTACCTCACGTGATTTGTTTTACGTGGTTAAATTTGATTGGCAAGTCAATTACAATGTATCACTTTAACAAGAGTGCAGCTTACTATAAAACATGACCATTCGAATTTGTATGACAATGGTAATTATACCAAATTCAAGGAATATGTTCTATGTTGAATTGACATGTTCAAGAAAGTCAATTACGTTCCGTATATGATTTTCTGTTTTGCGCATGCTTAGTAATCTCTTTAATATTTGCCTTTTATCGTCCCGACAATGTTGAATTGTCTGTTATTAAACGGGGCTGTTAGAATCTTTACAAGATCCGGCCTGGTAAAACTTATACTCACATTTATGAGTTCGCTAACATTAATGTTTACGATGTGAAAAGTTTACTCTACTCTAACAAGACTGATGAGGCACATAACATTTATAACATAACATCATGTTTCCTGCACTTAATTAGATTGTTGAACAAGCCAGCCGCAAACTCGAGTCTGATGGATAGTTTGTAAGCATTTTTAATGTGTTTCAGACAACTTCACCTGAACATCGCACATCTACTGTTCTATCAATGTGTGGCTACATCGTTCGTTGGGATAGCTAGGCGATCTTTGGTCGGAAGCTTCGTGCTGCAAATCTAATATGTAATAATGGAACAAACAATTTTACTTATGATATAAAAAATATAATTTATTATATTTCGAAAAGAAACATCTCAGAGCGCGACACGACGAATGCGTCTCTTTCAGATTTCAAACTAGTCTCTAAATGCGCAATCTATTTACGAGAGAGACAAATAGAGAGAGAGAGAGGAGAGTTAGAGAGAAGGAGAGAAATACTAAGAGAGAGAAAGAGAGAGAGAGAGAGGGGGGTAATAAAGCCGTCATCATTGTACGCCTTGTCAAATAATTTGTTTGATAACTGATTCTCTCGAACGATGACAGACTGATCTCTTAACCCATCACATGAACCTGCGATTGAATTAGATGTAACACGACCTTCAGTTATCCAAAATACGACTGAGACACAGATGCACTCAGTGATCTCAAAACGCAGAGAATTTCTGTTTTTGAAATACGTCTGGCATACGGATTACGAATATAACGGGGAGCACTTATCTCTCCAAAAAAGCACGTATTGTGTCATCCACTCACCCTGCTTTATTTTTACATTTTGCTATGCAATCAGCAAAGGTCACTGGTGGTTCATGGCACAATGGGACGATATATGCATTTTTGTAACTCATAGTAAAAAACGACTATTATTAATTTATTTTTTTTCATTCAGAGTGGCTCTTGAAATATAAACTTCCCTTTTTGTAATATTTTACTCGCGTCTTCTCCCATTAAATATATACCCATCTCGTGCTTTTTTTCTTTCTTTTTCTCTTCGAAAAACATAAATTGTCACCATTTGCATAGTAATTTTACTTGATTAATTTCACTAAACGTTGTTGATTTTTAGACAGTTTTTTTTTTGTTTATAAACACATCAATATTATTAATTTACGTTATATTTTTATTCTTTTGATGGTTGATGACCCTTTTCCCTCTGGCCCCAGACAACTCTAAAACGAATTCCTGGGTAGTTTCAAGAAGCTTTTTTTTTTATTTTGCCGTCTTCTATTTATAGTTTATTGGGGATGGGTAATTATGGGAATCTTTTTAATTTGTATTTCCTCGGATAGTTGATCCAGGTTTGGGAGGTGTTAGCCTGTAAGTCAGGTAGAAAGCTAACAATATTTTGAGGCCCCTACGAGCCACAAACATACGTGACGTTGGTAGGTGTGAAAACACCTTAATTGCCTCTATAAGAGGTTTTCCCTTTTGGACGGGTGCCTTAAAACGAGGTGAATTATTTTTTTCTGTTTTTTCCCAACAGATCTTACAGTGGCGATGCATGGCAGCAAGTCAGGATTCGTCGATTTTACCACTGGTATTAAAACCAAGTGGTATATTAAGCCGTTTAACCTTCGATCGGTTAGGGTGAAAGGTTATTGGGGCTCGGTTTCTTTTCAACCAGTCTGCGGCCAATATCAATTCTCGAACCACGTCCCGAGTGATAGATAATTTGACGACACCTTTACCTTCCTCACGTTTACTAGTAAATTAGCCATTTTATCAAAAATCTTATTGTGTCTGTTTGTGAGTGTAACGGTTATATTTGAATTCTTGAATTCTCGTTTTTCAGAGTTTAATTCCTCAAACACTGATGTTTGTAGGAGCGAGACCTCTGATCCAATGTTGATAAGTGTATCTATCGGTCGACCCCTTATTTTTACCATAGAACCCATTTCGCAGCCTAGTTGGGGGTAGTTCGTCTCTTGGTTCGGTTACACTTTCGAGTTCTTTTTCTTGCTTCATTATTTCTTCGGTGGACCTGACGGACCGCTTTTACCCCATCCCTAACATCCATGCCCTCTAGGGTTTGAATTTCCCTGGGATCGTCTTTTTGAGGACTTGACATGGTTACACGTTTGGGTTACCGGTGCCTTATCATGCCGGTGGTAACGTGTGGTTTTCCAGAATATCCTGGCCTTTCTTTTTCCTGAGTTGAAGTTATGTACATCTCCCTTGAATGAACATGGACAGTCCTGTTTTAGTCTAGATTTTGCCGAAGCGTACGCGCAAGACTTAATCTTTACAGTTTGTGTGGCTTTGCTACATTTGTAGCAACCATGAGTTTTCCCTGACCCTTCTTAGCTGTATAATTCAGTCTTGGGTACGCTAAATCTATTAGAGTCCCCCATAGGCCCCTGCTGCCAGTAAACGCCTTTGAATGAGCTATCATTTAGAATAGATTATTTCTTTTCGTGGCCACTTCGCATTCGCTTGTGAAGGTTTTCACTTTGTTTCGCAACAGACAAAGCCTTCGATAATGTTGTCGGATTGGATCTGGCGACACCCTCTTTAATGAAAGCTTTAATTAAAGCATATATGAACAATTCAGCTAGATGCAGTTGCACAGCCGAACTTCCCTGCATGTTTGCGTCCCTTAATGCTAGCTTAACAAGTCGGTTTATCCGGTTACCTGATTCTGTGAGAGCGTCGCATCGATTTTGCATCATTTAATTAGGGCCCTAGAAGCATCGGCGGTATTTATAACCTACCCATACTGTGCCGCTAACTCATCGAGCAGGTATGTACTGGTTGTATTCGGATGGTCGTCGAGATATTCTCCGATCCATTCCGAAGGAAGCCCATCTTAGAAGTCACACCCCAGGTTAAGTAGTCCTGGCTCTGTTAGATTGTAAACCGGATCTTTTTTTTTCAGAGCAGATAGCCATGGCCTTAGGTCAGATGATTTCCTAGTAAATACTGGGATCTTTGATCTACCTGTAAGCACTCTATTTAAGGGGATTGGGTTAGTGTTCACCATTTTGCCTATTTTTTTAAGTAGCAGACGTTAAACAAAAAGCTCTATACACGAATAATTTTTTAAAATTATTTACCAACAAATTCACAGCGTAAATGAAAGCAAATGATCACCTATCTTAGCTGGTGTGGTTTTACGGTGTGTTGTCTTGTGACTTATTTTGATGCTGTGATGATCGTTACGGTTATTTGTGGTTGGTTTTTGGATTGGGTCCGTGGGTTTTTCTTTGGAGTGTTGTTCTAAATGCCGTTGTGATCGTTGATTTTTTTGTCATGCCGTGGTATTTTTTGTTGTGTCCGTGGTAACTTGGGACGTTATCCTGCTCAAGGCACCAATGTAGCAACATCATTTGCCAGGCAACTGGTCGATCTTTGCCGGACTTTTGTCGATGACAGGACGATGTGTGACAGCATGTAAACGCATGAGCAACGTATCGTCTTGTTATGGCTAGAGAGCAATCATCCTTCGACTTTAGTTACTTTCGTCTGATTTCGGGACTGGCTGGCTGTTTCGTCCGGACCATCTTGCTGCAAATCAAACATTATGTGATAATGGAACTAAGTATTTTACTTATTATATACACATATAATGTATTATATTTCGAAAAGAAACATATCAACGTGCGACAAGACGCGTGCATCTCTTTCAGATTTCAAACCAGTCTTTGAATTTTCAATTTCTTTACCAGAGAGAGAGAGAGAGAGAGAAAGAGAGAGAGACACAGAGAGAGACGTAGATAGAGAGAGGGAGTGAGCGAGACAAGGAAGGAGACAGAGAGAGAGAAAGAGGGAGAATGGTAATATAGCCGTCATAATTGTACACCTTGTCAAATGTTTCGTTAAGAGTTTGATAACTGATTTGCACTTGTCATTGAATTAGTTTGACACCGACCTTCAGTTTTCAAAAATACGACTGAAGCACAGATGTACGCAGTGATCTCAAACCCCAGATACTTACTGTTTTCTTAAATATGTCTGGCATAAGGTGTAGTAATATAGCGGAAGCACAGCTCCCCAAAAGGGCACACATTGTGCTACAAATGTGGTTACATTCGATCACACAGTTGACTGCATTAAAATCGATCGAGGAGTTTATCAATACTCAATAATGATTGAGTTTTCTTCAGATCCTTCATTTTTTAAATTATTAGCAGTCCATTTACAGAAATATGTTTTCTTGTCACAACTACAATATGCCAGATCGAATTATTAGGAGTTTAATACCATCTAAAATTTTGAACACAGACAAATGAGAAAGCATGCACAAAAATTACTTATGAACCTTTTCTGTAGCCGTAATGAGTGTGTCATAGTCAACATATATAGGTAACTACAGTAAAAACAACACCGTAATAAAATTGACAAATCCCTACACCCAGAAATTTCCTAAATTTGAATAATAATGTGTATTTAATAAATCCCTTTTAGTTAGTGTTTACACATGGAAAATAGTTGTTTACGTTCCAAAACATGTTCAATTTATGTGATGAAAAATGATTACTGTTTTGAAAATTGGGTGGTAAAGATTAATACTCTAATATGTGTTGAAGTTGTTGAGCTGTCTGTTAGTACACTCCCATACTTAGCGCATGGTTACACACAAGACGGTAGAATGACGAGTGCTATACACTAGGACTTCTCTACCGCCGGGTAAGCTACTACTGCTCCTTGGCAAAATCTCAAGAAGCACTTGGGTCTGAATAAGTCGTAAAATAATGCAGCTCAATAATGTATGGTCGCGCTTCTCCCTCACTCAAAGTCAATATGCAATCAACTGTGCCCGGTCAAAAGATAACACAAAATATTCAACATGTGTTAAGATACTACAATATATATATATATATATATATATATATATATATATATATATATATATATATATATATTATGATGTATTTTATGTCATGATTTTTATTGGAAATTGCAGCGTTGGTTGTTTTTTGCTTACTATTATTTCGATTGTCTCACTGGAGTGATTAAGATGCAGAAATATTGAATATTATTACTCGCCCTTAACTTAATAGGCCCTATTTTTCGTTAATATATATATTTTTATTTATTTTATCCGTACATAAAAAAATCTATTGACACGTGTTTCTGGATCATAGTCGCCATGCATGGCTAACTTTGACAACGATAAAATATTGCTATATTGATGTCTATAGTCCAGCGTCTTTACCACTGGACTTAAATCGTACATATTTCTAGACAAGCGTGGTAAACACACTGGGCTATAGACATCAATATCGAAGGTACGATCCTTGTCTAAGTTAGCCTTGCTGATGACGATTGTGAGCCAAGAAACATACATATATATACTTATATGTGTATATGTATATACATATCTCTCTCTCTCTCTCTCTCTCTCTCTCTATATATATATATATATATATATATATATATATATATATATATATATACTGTTATTCCTAGTAATATTAAATGAAGCTGTTTCTGATTTCTTACTGTCAAATGTGTGTTGACACGAACATACATCAGCAGAACAGGTGTAGTTGTTCATATGTATATATATATATATATATATATATATATATATATATATATATACATGTACATATATGCATATATATACATGTATATATATGTTCATATATATATATATATTAATTAATTTTATAGACTTATTAAGTTAGCCATGCTGATGATTATTGTGAGCCAGAAACACGTGGCTATGGATTACTTTTATGTGCGTATAAAATTAATAAATATATATATATATATATGTGCATATATATACATATATGTATATATATAAATATATATATATATATGTATATATATATATACTGTTATTTTTAGTAATATTAAATGAAGCTGTTTCTAATATCTTACTGTCAAATTTGTGTTGGCACGAACATGCATCAGCAGAACACGTGTGTTGTTCATTTTTGACTGATAACACATGTTTGGTATGTGTGTAGATACAAAAGTTTAGCATTTGCGTGATTATATTTTACCACGGTATATTGTGTGTCTTAGTAGGCGATTCCTTTTTAGACAAAAGTTTAAACAGGTAAAACACATATAACTGAGCATTACACTTTCGCAACTGCATTTTTGACTAAAACTGCAGAAGGATAAAAATGTAGTCGCAACAGTTTTAGACAATCGATCGCTACATTGATTTTACCGCTTATGTAAAACGCTTTTACGTAACGTCCGTTTGCGATCTTCTTCTTTCGTGTGTATCAGATGATTCTGCTGTTAGCATTAGTTTCCACAGTGTTTTTCTAGTTAGAAATCTTTCTGGAAATACATCGGATACTTACGGGAAGGACCACGAGAATGGTTGTCAACAACACTAAGTGAAAGTGGTACTGTGGAATCCATTGAATTCGAACTTGGAACACCCACGTATTTAGTCCGTGTCGTTATCCACTAAACCACCGTCACTTCTCAACATTTATGATGAAATAGTTTTTATGGACCTCTCGTCTCCCATAAACAAATGTTTAGAACTACGTACATACATACACACACACACACACACCCACACACACACACGCACATATATATATATATATATATATATATATATATATATATATATATATATATATATATGTATATAAGTAAATTTCGCGTACAACAAAATCGTAGGATACATTTTAGAGGAAACAGTTTTTTTAATCAATGAAACGGGCGGGTGGGAAAAAAGAAAATTGCTAACATTTTCCTTAATGCCTTATCGTCTGACCCTCTGATGATCAATTAAAAACTAAGAAAATCGAATGAGATATGAGGGTAAAACTTGTTTCTGTTAGAGAAAACGACTGAGAAATAAAAAGTAAATCTCTCAAGTGGCTTTGAACCATTAACGATCTCTAACTGATGCTTAAAAATCTTTTGTCTACACAGGCTAGGTCGGAAATTGTAAGTAACTAACTCCCATGGTTGAGTTCTGACGGCGATGACATTGTCAACAGGATTTCTTCTTCTACTCAACGTGGTTTTCCAGAAACGATGCTGAGAGTACTTTACACGACTCGAACCTTTTTCTCTTCGATCTGTAAGAATTATGTTGTTTATAAATTCATGTGTCAGTGTTGAGCTGACTACGTTGGCAAGACATCCCAAATATTAGAATTTAGAATATCACAACACATACCACGTGATATCCGCTTACACACGGTTTCGAGATCATCGGGGAACTTTCAACACAGGAATCAGCCATCGCTAATCACCTCGTTAGTACAAATATTTATTCTGACAACTATTCCGATGGGTGGTTTTCTGTGTTACACAGTGCCAGGTCGAACTACCGTTTCATTATCATTAAGGCGTAAGTTATTAAAAATTCTCGACCTAGCCTGTGTAGACAAAAGATTTCGAAGCATCAGTTGAAGATCTTTAATGATTGAAAGCCACCATAACGTTGAGAGATTTACTTTTTTCCCTCAAATCGTTTTCTCTAACTACACAATTTCCCCCCCGCTATATCTCATTTTATTTTCTTAGTTTTTAATTTATCATTCTGACGTTTCCGCTTAGACTTTCAGACGATAAGGCCTTAAGGAAAATTTTAGCAACATATATATATATATATATATATATATATATATATATATATATATATATATATATGAATATAAATATACATATATATACATATATATATATATATATATATATATATATATATATATATATATATATATATATATATATATATACTGGTTTGGAGCTGTTGTTCTGTTTTACGATATATATATACACCCTTTTCGGGTTATTTAATGTTGAATCTGGTTATTTTGGTGTTATTTTCATGCTTCAAGTTCTTTATATGTTCAACTGTTTAATCATTATTTTTTTTTTGTTTTTTTTTTCACGGCACATCAAACTTTTTCACGTCATTCAATGATGAATACGGTCATTTTGGTGTATGTTTTTGTGATTCAAGTTCTTTGTATTTTTAAGTATTTATTCATAGTGTTTTGTTGAGTAAAAGAAGAGAAAAAGGCAATGTATAAGGGGAAAAAAAGAGGGAGGGGCATTGTTGTTTTTTGTTTTGGATTTTGCAGAACATGATTGAGTTTTGAAAAAGAAAAAAAATAACAATAACAGCTCAAGGTTTTGTGCATTTGTAGTCAGGAATTCAATAACTTCAGGCAGCCTGATTTTTAGGTTCTCCTTGACCAATAGATGAGGCATTTACAGGCACTACTACTCTGGGCCAGAGTGGACCTTGAAGCAATGACAGCTAAGGGGAAACTCCATATTCCCCACAACTCCCACATGGAGGCGTACCCACTGGATCTTTTTAAGGTCATATCCTAGACCTATATACATATTATATATCAAATATATATATACATACACGTATATATATATATATATATATATATATATTTATATATATATATGTATATATATATTTATACATATATATATATATATATATATATATACATACATGTATATATATATATACATATATATATATACATATATACACATATATATATATATATAGTTACACTAATCGTTACACCATGGTTTTTCAAATATAAAACACTTCTCGTCAGAGGATACACTTCAGCAATGTGATATTTATAATAAATAAATTTTACCAGTTTCATTTCACTTTGAGAAGTGAAGAAATAACAGGAAAGGTTGCGTAGCAAGAAATAAATGGCCGAGAGGAGGAATGTTAGCAGTATTAAAATAGCCATTTGTTTGTTAACCAACAATACTATTAAATACTGCTACCATTCCCCCTCTCGGCCATTTATTTCTTGATCCCCACTTTCGATGTAATGAAGTTTGTATAATTTTTTTGTAATTTTATATAATTTTATGCAAATTTTATCTTCATACTTCCATCTTTAAATTGATTTCTCTACTCAGCGAATTGAGCTTTACTTTATCACGATGGATCACTTTAACGATATTTCACGTATCGTTAATTATATTAGCATTATTATTAATATGTGTGTATATAGAGAGCTATATATCCATATACTCATATATATATATATATATATATATATATATATATATATATATATATATATATATATACATACACATACTTATATATATATATATATATATATATATATATATATTTGTATTACTCTAGAAACGGAATGAATATAACACCGAATATTGAAGATTTATTATACATATTCCAAATAAATAAAGCCTTAGTATATGATCTTCTTCCTTATGAATGTCATTGTTTTGTTCAGTAGTTTTTTTCTACATCGTTGAATACATTTCTTTCTATTTTCCGCCTTCTGTTTAATCGACAGATTAATAAATCTTACAGAACCTCGAAGATACACAAGCGTAACTCCATGGATTTAGCTTAAGAGTATTTACTTCATGTAACAATCAATGCCAAAATATATTCACCAGTTCTGTTAAACCACACACAATAAGCCGCAATATAATTCGATATTTCATTCAAACTTTTTTAAGAGAAAACATTTTGTAATAAAGTATCAATAAATATTTTTCGGAATCCTTTATTCATGTTCGATGTGTGAACATATAGAAGGATTACCTAACCTTCTATTATATCTCTAACATCTGATGAACACCAAATGTGTATTAATTTAATTCTGATATTAAACTTATGTTGTAAGTCAACCTACATCATTTGATGTTTTAGTTGTACTTCCTAATTCGAAGAAAGAATTGTGATTTAAAACACTACAGACTCAAAGATAATTAAATTAGTAAAAACGTGTATGCAATTATTTAATAACGAATTTAATGTATTATTTAATACAAACACTCAGTCGCTAATTTATTGCATTCATAGAATAATTTCATTGATTGATTTACTAACATAATTCATTGGTGTCAACAAAATTGTAATTAATAAAGTTTTTATTAATAAAAAAGTGTAGTTATTAACTATCTATTGTTGAATGTGTTATCAATTATAATGATTTTTTAAAAGTAGATTTCACATCTTTTATAAAGGACGCGTTACAAATATGAAGATTATTTTTTTTTAATTATGAAGTATCATGATTACTTATAATTAGCTCAAGTTAGTATGTTACGTGACGGGTATTATCCTGGTATATATATATATATATATATATATATATATATATATATAAATATATATATATATATATATATATATATATATATACTGAAGAGAGCGCTGAAGTATTTCTTTCTACAAAAGGGTTAACTTTTGATAGTTGAGAAAAGCAAATATGTAAAAAGTAGGTAATTAAATCAAAGATTGTGATTAGTTGGAATGTTGGTGGAGATACGCTCATCTATTGAAATATTCGTAAAACCTAAATCGATCGGAAGGAAACATGTTTGTGTAGTTTCATACTATTACTAAGCTATACATGTGTATTGAGTAATTTTATAGTGTATAGTTAAGGAAATATACATATTCAAATGTATAGGATACGTATCATTCTATAGTGTATATATATATATATATATATATATATATATATATATATATATATATATATGTGGGTGTGTGTGTCTGTGTGTGTGTGTGTATCTTGGCAGCATCTTTTCTTTTATACAAGTATTATTACAAATAACAGGCATCTTGTGTCTGGTTATTTTTTCTAAGATCCTTTCCGTTTTTCTGATTAGGTTCTTAGTTTCAGACGGAAACTGGCTGATAAAATTGCCATAGTTTCCCATGACGATGGATCTGGAAGGGTCCGAAAGCGCTTTGGGAAGCTATGGCAAGATGTCCGTTATTTTTAATGATACTTATATATATATATATATATATATATATATATATATATATATATATATATATATATATATATATATATATATATGCGTGCGTATATGTAAACGATATATCAATATGTATATAATGCCATGGGGTTTTTATTATGACTTTTATATTGTTTTTTTATTTAAATTTTAATTGGTATAAATGTGTCTAAATGTTTGGATATTAGAGATACACATAACTATATATATATATATATATATATATATATATATATATATATATATATATATATAATCATATATGTATATATATACATGTCTATGTGTGTATTCATGCGTTTAGTGTATGTAAATGCATGCATACTATATTTATATATATATACATATATATATATACATGTATATACATATATATATGTGTGTGTATATACCCATATATATATATATATATATATATATATATATATATATATACATGTGTGTGTGTACATGTGTGTTCAGATGTATATGAAGGTATATGTTTTAATGTGTATATGAATGTATAGATATACATATACGCATCCAACAGTAATCATAATTTAAGATTTGTTTACAATAACAAAAGAAAGTATATAAACATATTTATTATTAAAACACATATATTTTTGTAAAGATGTATGTGCATGCATATATGTAGATAAGAATCTGTATGATTGATCATTAAAGTAATCACACACAGAAGAGACAATGTTATTTAATTACCATTTTTATGTAAAACAAATCGGTATTTTCCTCCTTGACATGAATTTTTTTATGCCCCTTTGATTAATTGGCCTATTTTTGTATTAAAAACTGCCCGAGCATTTCGCTTCTTCTTGTTATTTTCATAGTTCAGAAACTATTTTCACTAATGCGGTATCGGGTTGGAAAGAAAGTAATGTATTTCAACTTCATCATTTTGCAGCTTCCTAAGTTGTATACAGTTGTAGATTTTTTGGTGAATTGGTTTCGTAATATCTTGCTTTGCCGTTCAGATGTAGTAATTAGTTGGAACATATTAAGTTTAACAGTATCAGCTGTCAAAAAACAGATGTATGAGTGAGGAGCATCTGAGACATTGCATGCTCTATGAATTTGAAAAATGAAACTCAGCTGCAGAAGCTACAAGGAATATTTGAACTGTCTATGAGATAAATGTTCTGGATGATCGAAAATGGTGGTTTGCAAAATGTTCTTCTTTGGACATTAATCGGTCAGATCGGTGACGTTCGAGAAGGCCAAAATCAATTGATGAAGACGCAATTAAAGATGGTGTGGAGGTCAATCCAAAGTTAACCAGCAAAGAATTAGCTTAACAATTCAATGCAAGCCATACGACAATTATGTTATGCCTCCACTTGGATACTGGGTTCCACACGATTAGATCGAGGCTCAACGAAATAAGCATAGACTGTTTGCACATCTTTTCTTTCCAGGAATCATAGATAACCATGTGTGCAAAGAATTCTAAATGAAGATGAAAAATGTTTTTTTACAAGAATCCCACATGCAAAAGACAATGATTAGACCGAAACCAAAGTCCACAGCCTGTTCCAAAACAAGGACTACACCCATAAAAGTCGATGCTCTCTTTAGGGTGAGACACGAGAGGACAGATTCATTATGAGTTACTAGAGCCTAATTAAACAATCACAGCAGTAAAATATGAATTATATTAGAATTGCTCTATCAAAAACACGACCAGCATTACTCAATAGGAAGAGTGTAGTTCTTCAGTATGATAACGTAAACCCTCACACAGCAAAAGTCACTCAGGAACAGGGCATGAGTTTTAATTGGAGAGGTTTGCCTCATCCGCCTTATTCACCTGACATTGCTCAATCCGACTACCATCGTTTCCGGTCGTTGCAGCATTACTTAAATAATAACATTTATGAAAATGACGACCAACTAAAAATGACCTAAATTTGTTTTTCTCTCAAACACTAGAGAAATGTTTTGAAGAAAGCATCAATTTAAAGTGTGTCAGATATAAAACAACACAGGACATATTATAATCTATAACTAAAATGTAAGACTTACATCGCATCTGTTCCTCTGGAAAATGGTCTGATATTTCTACAGCGTCAGTAAGTACCTCCATACACAATCTATGTATGTATAAAAACAATACATGTCGTAAGAGTACTACAGTCATATATAGGGAGATGCTGCTCACATCACTCATTCTTTCGTTGACAGAGTACACAGTTTTCTTAAAAATCCTGTGTGGGATGTTCTCGTATTTTCCCTACGCTATGTCTATGATTGGTGTTTAACAGAGTTTCAATTTCTGGTCCTCACACACAAAACATTCACAGCAAGAACTCCCACAGCTACAACCACAGATATAAACTTTTCGTCTACCTCATTGTATCAAAAACAAAAGAAAACTGCAATGAACAATGCTTCTTTATAAGCACATCCTATTTGTCTAACTAAATACCACGAAACCGCTTCCCAACTGACTACAACATAGTCGCCTTAAAATCTAATGCAAACAAATACGTGTTTAGTTCTTCTCATTGATAATACATTCATCTAAATGAATCTTCTGCCCATTCTACTTAGTGTTTCCTCGTGATGGAACTCATTGACAAACTGACTATCTTTTTAACACTTATCATCGAGTGGCTTTCTAACTTCAACAGATTGTCACTCTTTAGTAAAAATAAAGGTGTTGGTGTTTTCTCGTATAAAATGTTCATTCTGACATTGACAATACGGAACACTCATAAAAAACATGCTAGCCAACTATGAAAAATAGACTAGCAATGGAAAGGTACTATAAAAGAATCTACGAAAGGAGAGTGGAGAAATAGTAATTTTAAAACCTTTACTTACTTGTCTAATGCTTCGGAATCTTTGAGATAAAGATCTCAATTTAATATGTATTGACTACTGACACACTTGGATGGGAGTCTTAAACGTTGTAGTATAAGTAACTTCGTACCTTCCTAAGTTGTGCCTTGTATTTAGAAATCTATATGGAAAACTCGGAAGTCTGTACTATTACACATTACTTGAGAACTCTAACGGAAAGTTGCTTGTTGAGTAAGAGCACGTTACTCTATTGTTTAAATATAGTGCCCCATTCGACGTACTGTACATATATACGAGTTTGACATGAAGATTCCCGAGGTGTAGAAAATGCACATGAAGATCGTCGCAAGTTACATACTCCGAAAAGTTGTGAGGAAAACATCTACGGAAGAACACTGTTGTCTCAATAATCCAAATATTACCAACTATATAATCTCAATTGAATTGGATACTGTTTTACATATGATTTCCAAAGTTCTACTCTATATGCATACCATTATTTTCTGTTGTGTTAACGTTGTTATGAATTTGACCTACGCTCCATGTTTATTTGGTTCATGCTTATTAATTTAGGCTAAATGCCCGTCATAGATACGGGTTATATGTTTGTCAATTTGATGTAAAACATAATTTATATTATGTTTCTACGTACAGGAAATCCAGCAATGGGTATAAAGAGGAGGATTTGATTATTTAAGATGACCGCTTGACAAGCATTTTTATACATTTAATTCGAGACGAATCTGTTGTGATGATTAAATCATACGGCTGACTGTTTCATAAATTATTTTGCAACATGATGGACACTTATATATTTATTACTTCCTTTCTTGTGATTATGTAACCCGTCTTCTTTTTTACTTCCCTTTCTCTTTCTTCTTCTTCTTTTTCTTCTTCTTATATTTATTATTATAAAAATAATCATAATAATTGTCATGCTTACACTCTGGGTTATCATGTGATCGTTAATTTGAGACATAGTTGGCATTTCCTGGAATAAGATTGACAACAGAATATTCAAGATGTCTACGACTGTTCACTTTTTTCTATAATTATTGCGAGTCATTTTCTAAGGAAAATGCGTTTAGCATTGATTTTCACTTATTTTTCGAGTTACAATAAGTCTCCTCAGCATTTCAGTACTGTCTAGGTGCGTCTAGTTAAGGTCATGGTGGCGACCTTTTGTCTTGGTAATTCAATCATCGCTTACACTTCATGGGCTTTGGCTGTCGAAACAAAATGCTTTATAAAACATGATTGCTCACTTCCTTTATTCTAATAGAATGCTCGTTCTATACTTCCAGTTGACGTGGATTATAATAATAATAATACAAATTGTTAAAATAATAATAGTTATCATTCATATTATTATTATTTTAGTATTTATTGTTTTGGTAGCAGTGATAGTAGTAGAAGAAGGAGGAGGAGGAGTAGTAAAACACTAGAATAATAATTATGATTATTATTTATTTTATTTCCTCCTACCCCACGACGAAAATTCACTAGACTAACCCGACAATCTGCAAAATCCTATCCATTCACTGTGGAGGTCCCAAAATGCCGAAGAGCTTTCTACTCCAAAAGCTTCTTTACTCGCGCTGCTGGACTCCCTCCATGCTCCCTGCTTTCCTGACATTTCTGACATGCAGAAATTTTAAACTAATGTAAACATACATCTCGCTTCACATATCCTAATGTAGGTTGACTCCCCCCCCCAAAAAAAAAAATTCACCCTTTTTTCTCAGTAGCACCTTACGTCTACAGTGGCGGCCTGCCTTGTTCGGGGTGAACAATGTTAAACAAAGGAGTTATGTCCCGAATCCATCGTAGTTATCGCCCAGTGGAAACAAGTGTCATCTGATGTTCAGTACTCTTTTCTCCCGATTGCCATCTTATCTCACGTATACAATATATAAATAAATAAACATTGTTATTTTTCATAGAAGTCATATATAAGAACTAACAAATCAGCTCAGCAAATTATTAAAAACTCTCTTTATGTAATTTGATGCATCATCATGATAAAGATAAAAGAAACGAATATGAGTGAGTATCACTGTCGTAAAAATCAGAAAACAGTTCAGACGTAATTTATTCTTCAACGATAATGAGTAGGTCACGAACATATCGTTACGTTTTCACGCACGATCAGTTTTATTTCAATTCTTTTCAAAAACGTTGCATCATCTGATTCTCTCATTAATAAATAGTTAATTACACTTCTATGCAATAAAGATACATCACGTATACTTATATCGATAGTGATACGCTTTCAGAATATATAAGAGGAATCAGAATGCAGAAAATACTAGTGTATCGATAAATACAGAAAGAAATATATTTAAATCTTAGTTCATCGATCGAGAGTATAATTTAATGGTAATACTTACCATAAGTATACACTTACTTTGAAGTGCAACATGTTGTAAAAATCAATTAATGCGTATATTTTTATTAAGATTTGAAATCAAGACTGATTATATATTGTATTAAAAAATGTGTGAACATATTATAATATAAGTGCTTTATAAATTTCCACAAATATGTTAACTTAAAAAGTAGTAGAGGTATTCTGCTGAGTAATCTATACAGGTGAAATAGATGTGTGCATGTATTAGTACAAACTATGTATTATATGTTCTCTCTTCTGTTGACCGGAATGCACTTCATAACAAAAGGTAGATAAATATTTATTTCGTATGTGACTCATAATTCTGTCTTACAAAACTAATATTTTCAGTAGTTTCCATCTAATTTAATAATAATAAATGATTTATATTTCATTTTTATTAATAAATCAAGTAAAGCAGGGAAGCTTAACTTATTAAAAAGAACATTCTCGAAATCTGTACGCCTTCACCTGTATACATATTAATAAGAAACACTTTCTCAACTTACACCGATTGTAAATTATATTTTAGAGTTGTTTATTAATTCTGAATTGATCATGAAGTAAATCACATAATCAACATTGCATCAAATTATTAAACTATTCGAACGCTTTCTTTTAATTATTTTTATTCTAATTGTACCTGCTAAATTTTGCTTGATATAAGAAATAATCACTTGATAATGCACTATTCAATTTATTTACGATCAATTAAAAACACACTTAAATAATGACCTCATTGTAGATATCGGAAACACAATTTACGCGCCACAAGCAACATTCTGAAGTGATCACTTTTCACTGAATATTAATATCTCAATACAGACGTTATCAAAATAAATAGTCGTAGTTATCGAATATTTTATTCTGAATATTAAAATAATGTATTATTTTCTAATTACTAGTTGAATAATGCATACGGCTTACGATAACTATGACAAAGTCATTTTCACATAAAAACATATAAATATACATTCCTAATCAAATTAGTTAGAAATACATCGCAAATATAAATCCGAAATAGGTGGTGCCTTTATGTTGTGAAAAACACACACATATATATATATATATATATATATATATATATATATATATATATATATATATATATATATATATATATATTAATATAAAAATACGGTAAATCATATATGTACAGCACATGTGCAGCTAATTCCCCATATGTGTATGATAGTATTAATGCTACGATTACAACATGCACCCTCTTTTCTCTTTCTTTCTCTATCTGCTTTGCTCCTCTAAACCTTTCTTAATAATATACCGCTTATTGTCTTCTGGTTTGTTCAGAACCCAATAAAAAGTTGATACATTTTTTTTTGAGAAAAAAACGAAAACAGTTTCGAGAACAGGGGGTGTTCTTCAAAGATATATCGAATTTGTGAGAGATCGAGAAAACAACAAATGAAAGTGAAGAGCGGGAATTATGATGAGGTTCCATTACTAGGGGCTACTTATAGTCTACACTACCTAAGATGCTTAACTTACCTGAATAGTAATTTACGTTTATCGATGTCATAGTTAAAGCATCGTATCAATGTAAGTGATAACACCACTCATTACATTTTGAAATTGCCATACCTGTAACTAGCTATCAGGCATGAACATCGCATAGTGATACTATACATAGATAAAGTCACTTTAGATATTACATTGATTTAATGGAGTCACGGCGTATATATTGCACAGTTTTGTAAACGTAAATAACAAATAAGATGTATCTCTTGTGCTGTCAAACATTTGACAGTTGTCAAACGCTGTAAAATCATTTTAAAAACTATAAAATATATGTACTAAGCATATTAATTCAAAAAAGAGTTTTGTTTATTCCCATATATAATGTATTGGTAAACACGGAGATATATTCATACTGTAAGAAATAGACTTATGTTAATAGTGTGATATAAAAAAGACAACTAAGGTATAGTTTACAACTCGTATAATCATATGGCGAGATGTTTTTTTCCCCATCGTTGCCATCGAAAATAAATAAAACTAATGATGTGGCGTTTTAATATGTTCAATCCTGTTTGAGTGAAGCCAAGGTGCAAGATGTTAATCGAAAAAATACGTGACTTCTGGGCTGACAGCATTCTCTATCATTTTGGCGACACTTTAAGCAGTGAGGTCACAAATGTCGTCATTTTCTATCTTGGCTTCATTTAGGGTAGAAGGCGAGTACGCACAATGTAGCTAAGGGAAACGGGGCTCAACCTAAATTCCTGTTTATATATCGGTCAGTGTATATATCCTCCTATCTCTAACTGGGCAATCAACATGTTAACTACTAGTGTATCATTTTTTCTTTATTTGTGAATGGTTCAACTTATCGACATTAATACAACTTCTCATAAACTCACATCAGCGTCTAAGCAATTGTGTACACTGACGCTGAGAACATCTGTGTCCTTGACTTTGAAAGCATACACTTGTCAGGTTCTAACATTTCGGGTAAGCGTAGGCCTGAGAAATGTATATATATATATATATATATATATATATATATATATATATATGTCTGTGTGTGTATATATAGCTGAATGTTTGTGTATGTGTGTGCCCTATATTAAACCGATTAGCGAATGCGGCTAACATCTAATTGTTAACTAGGAAATACTATGGAAGTATTCCTGAATTTCTAAGTAAATACGTAATGGGGTTATGGATCTGTTTCCGTCAGGAGATGGAGTTTTTCACTCATAATTATAGAAGTAAACACAGTAATGTTCATGTTGTCCAACTCTTCGAGATTTTCATTTCAAAATGATTTAACGTTTCTCTAAAGGTTATTAAGCTTCTCCTCGGACTACGTATAGGTAGAGCAAACAAATCGGAAAGAGTAGTTTTAGTAGAACTCTAGAAGCTCTTTAATTTTATTTGCCCGGTTTTAATGGCAATCTAAACAGGAGCAAAGAATATAAGATTACAGGGTCACCTTTACTTGGAGTATAGAGTATTACCAAAGTGCTCAGTATCCTAGATACAGCGGGTGTGTTTAAACGCAGCATTGCTCGGGAGTTGAAGTTCTTTGTATTTTTTAACCTGGTGGTGTCCGGGACTCATAACAGTAATTACACAGTATTATATTTAGTAAGTGTTTAATATCATAGACGGATCTGGATGTTTATTTGACGTTGCCCGGGACTCATCAACACCATATATAGAGCAATACTACATCGATCATGTGTTTTAAACGCCGAGAGAAAAGTGTAAAACACTAAACTAAATATAGGTTCCATTATGTTATTGAAGGGCAAGATAAGAAAGTCGGCATTGCTCGATAAACAAATATATAATTTATTATATTCTTGAAGGAGTGGGTCGGGAAGACACTCTGTGTTACTCGGGAGCAATGACTTTAAAACTGAAAGCTAAGGTAAATGACTAACATTCGTATTATTTAAAATACAGTAAACCAAGAGTGATGAATGGGTTTAGTGGAGGTTAATTAGGAGTGGGATATGGATAAACATAAGATGGGGAAATAAAGGACGATAGAGTTTTATTATAGAGATGTTTACGATCTCTTATTGTATGATCCCGAGTCGACCTGCTTGTAATAAATAAAGAGTAACTTCTATTTTGAAAGCAATCCGACATTGCTACTGAAATCTCCGGAGCAGTGATTGCTCATACACAGTAACGTAGAGGTTACGAAAAGTTGGAGTATTTGATAGTGTTCAGATATCGCGTGATGAGTTTGAAAACAATGCATTATAGTGTTGTCATATTTATACTTTATTGTACATTTCCGTCTTATTTATAAAAGATTGCATATTTATATTTTTATCGTATTTTATTTTTGACAATAATTGATTTATTATGAACTATAATCTAATATATATTGTATTACAGCATCCTAAAATAAATTATTGCCCAAACTACGTTGATTAAATACTCCTGATACTGACATAAATAAACGTAAATTCGAACTGTAGTTACATATATCTCTCTTGCAGAAACTCGCGTGAACTTGTCTGATACATGATAAAAAACGGACATAAAAATCGCATGATGAATATCTGCCACGGTATATTAAATAATGTGTTCAGTTCAACATAATAATAATAATAATAATAATAATAATAATAATAATAATAATAATAATAATAATAATAATAATAATAATAATAATAATAATAATTATTATTATTATTATTATTATTATTATTATTAAAATAAAATACATGTAAAGAATTAGCGTCAACAAAAAATCAGAAAAAATAATAATGTATTTAAAAAAGGTAAAGTGATTATTGATCCCCACGAAGTTATTGAACGACATGTAACGAACGAGCATCGATTACAATAACAACACATAACAAAAATAATGTATTTAAAAAAGGAAGAGATGCTTACTAGTTGCCACGCGGATTTATGTATAAGGCCAAGTTATTTGGCGGCCTGTTGGTCATAGGTGATTGCTCACTATTCAAATTGTTACAGCTGGAAAGTTATTTGGTTTAATTGCAAAGCGGATTCGTTTATTAAAAAAATGTAGTAATAATTATGGTAATCATAATGATAATCATAGTAATTAATGGGGATGATTGTAATGATAATAATAACACTTATCTCAGCCGCGAATCAACTGGCGTAGCGGGTTTAACATTTCCAGCAAGCCATAGTTAACGTACAATCTCTAACGATAGCAAATACCTGATGGAATGTTAATCCAGTGTGAAATGCCAGGTTGATATCTAACATGGTTTAACTGAATTTTGTTGCTAGGATTCGGTCGAAATCTTTGGATAGCAACTCTCCTAAAGATGGCATGTCAATAAAAATACTAAGGGCAGAAAAACCTTTTCCAGCCGTTCCTCATATTGTTTCAATATGATTGTTGAAAATTATCAAACCGAAAGCGACGTATGTTGATCCGGAATGTCAAGTACATACCTCACGTCCGGCGGGGGAACGAATGAGGCTTCCGAAGTCGTCATCCAGCGAAACCCTCGAAACACTAATACAAAAATAGAATTGTGATGAAAATTTACTTGAAGAGTGATCCTCTTTAGATACGATGTAGACAGGGAATGCACCAAAGCTGGAATAAGCTCGTCTTGTTTGAACTATTAGAACACAATCTCGCAGGGCTAGCACGAGTGATGAGAACTAATGAATGGTTAACTGCTATTGAAATTGAAACACTAAAAAAGATAAATTGAGAGAGAAAGCTCATACGAGCTAGAAACAACAACAGACTTTGAGAGCAAAAATATTGTAACTAATGGTAATCAGTCTGTTTCCACAGATGCAATCGTGAAACATATGCTAGAACATTGGATGACAGAAAAAGATATTGATATTTTCAGATTGTTTGACGAGAAGAAAAACGCTGACAATTTAGAACAGCCGTCAACGTTGTCAATAGGAAAATAGTTAAAACTGTCACGACCAAAGTGAATGACGTCTTGCCATTTTTATTAATAGACAATCTTGATCAGTGCAATTAACTTATTCAAGCTGCTGCCTATACTGTATCAAATCTACTCGTATTACTAACACGGAAAACAGTAAATAAAGAGCGCTGGTGGAGGAACCGTTTAAATGGTTTGATAAAAAAACAATGAATGGATTTAAGTAAAATGTCGAATTCAAAAATCATGGCGCTAGTGGAAGACTAATCAGTAAATTATATATACACCGAAAAAATTATTGAAGAACTGAAACCGCGGGTCGTGGCTAAGACTGACAAAGTTAAACGTTACAGTTACAGAATTGAGCAGTATCTACAAAACAGACTGTTTGAGCATAACCATAAACCCATTTTGGAACAACTAGAAGGAATTGAAATAGAGAATGATGCTGACTAATTTAGTTCATTCTGGAAAGGCATTTGGGAAAAGAATGAAAATCATCAAGATGATGCAGGATGGATCAAATATGTTGAAAGGGAGGTGTCCTCAAGAGTGGAAGAGCAAACGAATATGACAATCACCGTTGAATGCTGAAGGAGAGGGTTGAAAAGCTTTAACATTTGAAAGTACCTGGACCTGACGGAGTCAAAGGATACTGGTTTAATAACCTTCCGGCTCTTCACCTATGTCTTGCAGAAATGATAAATTGTTGTTTGACGATAGGTAGCTTTCCTAAATGACTGCCAAGGGGCATGCCAGTCTTGATCATAAAAGATGAAAGAAAACTGCTCCTCAGTAATTAGGACACTTTACAGCAGTATATTGTTTGAAAGTATATATGGTCATTTTGACCAAAACAATTTACTGCCTGAGGAACAGAAAGGCTTCCGAAAAAGATCACATGGCACAAAAGATCAGCTTCTGATCGATAAAATAATCCTGACAAACTGCAAACAAAGAATTACTAACCTTGGCATGGGTTGGGTAGATGAAAAGAAATCATTTGACATGGCCCCTCATTCAAGCATACACACATCTCGATATTCAAACAGCTTTAAAAATAGAATGAAAAATTGGGAACCAATGTAATTGTAAAGTGAAAATCAGGAGAATAATTTTCCAGGTTTTTTGTCATTAGAATATGAACTTGGGAAATGACTTCCTACAGCCAACAACTTACTATTCATGGATGAGCTCAAACTGTTTGGAAAGAATGAACCTTAACTTGATACCATAATGAACACGGTCACATTATCTAGTAACACCATACGAATGGAATTTGGCGTCACTAAATGTACCATTCTTATTATAGAAAGGGGTAAACTTGTCCATTCAGATGTCCTTAGACCCCCAACAACAGATCTGATAAAGAATGTAAACAATAGGAGATGCTACAAATACTTGGGAATTCTAGAGCCGGATAAAATTAAATACAAACGAATGAACAACCAGGTCACAGCTGAGTACAACATACGAGTAAGGAGTATTATTAAATCACACCTCAACAGCCAAAATGCAATCTATGCTATCAATGCCAGAGCAGTAGCTATCATTCGATATACTGCTGGTATACTTGAGTGTAATGTAGATGAACTAAAATGTGTGTATACAAAACCACGGAAAATGCTTCCAAAATATGAAGCTTTTGCAAAGAAAGGAGATAGAGATAGAATCAAATTTTTACAGGAGAGAGTTACAATAATTTTGAAATAAAGTACACAGTGTATTCTTTAAAAATACTGCATTTAGAGATAATTACAGCCGGAATTGGCTGGTCAGGGGTGATTAAAAAGATCTACCGAGAGCACGTTAACAGCCTAGGTACACGCCACCCATACAAGGCCCATCAAACATTACATTGAAAACACTGCAGAATCACCGATCTACCGATTGTGTAATGAAATGGAAGAAACCTTAGCGCATATTGTTTCTAGCACAACACCAGTATAAAAATAGAGACACGACAAAGTCGCTCAGGTACTACACTGGACAATATGCAAACTTTATGAATTGAACCACAATGTGAAGTGGCATGAGCATAAACCAAAAGTGGTACATGAGAACGACAATGTCGACCTTTTTGGAGGATGCAGAAACAGACTGATAAAGTCGGGTTTTGAATGTTAACTAACATTCAAAACCCGACTTTATCTTTTTAAACAAAAACAAGAAAACTTGATTAATCATTGATATACCTTGACCCTCGATATTAGAGTGCGGAGAAAGAACACCAAAAATAAAGGAATATCTAAAATGGGAATAAGTTAGACTATCGAAATGAAAAAAAGTAAAGGTGAGCCCGTTGTATTTAGAACGCTTGGCACCATAAAGAAAAGCCTCGATAAATGGTTTGAAGAGATTAACGATACAATTTAGTTTCCAATTCTGCAAAACGTTTGCCTGTTAGGAACAGCGAAAATGTTAAGTAACAGCTTGAATGTTTAAAGTCAATGGCATTGCCTTGATGTTCAAAAAAAAGAAAACTCCAACTAAAAACATCTAAAAGTGTATACTATGAAATAATAATAATAATAATAATAATAATAATAATAATAATAAATTGTGTGCTAGTAAATATAATAGTATTACCATTAATATTTCTACAACTAATCATTATAATAATACAACTTTTATTATTATTCTTAATACTACTCTCATTACTACTACTACTACTACTACTACTACTACGAATACTTATAATAATTTAATAATAATAATAATAGTAAATGTCGAAAGGATAATTTTCTCTCTGATTGAACGGAACACAACTGACGTTTGCCAATGAACGATTGTCGATAATGAGACGTGTGAGACAAATTACTTAGAAAACAATAATAAACTGAACTCACGGACATGTTGGACCCCGGAAACAAACCACTTTTCATATTTAAATATGATAACTTAACATTCGCTACGTAATCTTCTATATGAAGCGAGACTTGTTTTTTTTTTCAGATTTTTTTTAGTTGAACAGCATTTTGTTGACGGTTACTGCCCTTACATTACGTTCCTGGAGGTCGCGTCCGTCAACCGTCGGGAATAAGCTTCCTGCACTGAAGATTGCGTAAGCATGAAGTATCGATTTCTGTCAGTAATAAATAATTAATATATATATATATATATATATATATATATATATATATATATATATATATATATATATATATGTTTTCATTTTAAAAGTTAAATTCTACCGGTGATATTTAAAGTTACCTTACCGAGTGTTATCTTCTGATGAAATTGTTTTCCTTGTCATAAATCTATTATATTAAAAATCCCTGCTTTGAACTTATGATGTATTAATCAATACTAGACCACCCGTGACCCGTTGGGTCAGTTTGTTATATTAGCTATGGAATTCATGTATGAGCGTGACACTTGTGGCATAAAGAAAATAGTTTTTTTTTACATAACAGAAGCATTTCTATGAAAGTATATTAAAATGAAAAAAGAATATAGATTTCTATGAGTCGTTCTGTTTATTATAATTGTTTTTTTTTTTTTTAATTACAGTTACTGAATTATAAGTGGTTGGTTAGGGCGATTTGAGAAAGGAAGGGGGTACAGCCGTGGCCACCGAGAGACAGCAGGCTTTCTCGCGTACGTAACGAAAACAGACGGAGTAGGAGTGGTGAAATCTATGAGAGGGAAAGTGGGAGGTGGTTTCGTTCACCGACCGCTCGTATGGCTGATATTAATAATGAGTGTTGTTTTTTTGTTTGTTTGTTTTTGTTTTTTGAAAGGGAGGTGTTTTTTGAAACTGCGACAGACTTTACGAAGTCTTCCCGTTGAATGTTTTTAGCCGTGAAGAAAACAAAAAAACTATTTGATGAAATTAAATGAAATTGTTTATATTAAAAGACTAAAACAAACATTGCTTAAACTCTCAGTATTATAAGGTCAGGATCAAGGACAATGAAGCAGTCCTGGGAAAAGAGTGGCGCCCTCCCCTACATCTTGGGTTAGCCGATAATGTAAAGAGATCCTCTACTGTAATTGGGCAATTTAGCCTTTTATAAAGTCTGAAATTAGCGACCACCTCACCTAAAATAAGCGAACGCCATTTTTGTTTGACGAACTTGACAATATAACTAAATAAATATTTGAAATAAAAAAAATTAATTTCTCAGATGTTAACCATACAATATCATTGCCCTTGTCTTATTTTTACGTCTCTATTTGGTACTGTGTTACATGGGGACCCGGGCTAACTTTGACCCTGACCCTAACTTTAACCCTAACCCCCAATGACCCTGAACTTTATAGGTAACCCTACCCCCCTCCCTAACCCTAACGACGGGGTCAAAGTTAGCGCGGGTCCCAATCTAACGAAGCACCATCTATTTGTTAGTAAGTTACGCTTGTTTTATTATGAGCACCCCCCCGGATAAGAGTGAAATATTTTTTAAAAAATTAATAATTTGCCTTGCAATAACGCGTGTACGATGGACACTCTACTAAAAAGGGTTGATATACCGTAAAAACTGGTAGGCTTCCGATAGTAAACGAAATTATACTTGTTACTTTTTTTTTCGATTAGATTTTCTTTTTTATTTTGCTTTGAATCACGACTTTCCTCACTTTCGTTTTTGTTAAATATTTTTTTTTTTACTTTTTGCGATTTATTTATTTGTTTTTATTGCGTTTTCACTTTTCAATTACGTTTATTCTCTCTCTCTCTTTCTTTATCTTCTCCCTCTATCTCTCTCTTACGAACACAAACTTTTTCTTTCGTACGCGCTCTCTGTGTTTCACTGAAAAAAAAAAAGGAATCCCACAGTGTTTTCTACATCAATTTGTATAATTTACTGTTAATAAAATTATCCGGTGGCTAGAAATATGCACATATCTTACTCACCAAAATTTTGCGTGACGGGATGGAAGTATATATATTTATTATATTACTCGGTTGTCGGGGTAAAAGCTGTCTCTTCAGCAATCACTATCGGTCGCGACTCCCCTCCCCCGTTGTCAGGGGCAAAAGTAAATACTAAATCTTATTAAATGAGAGTGTCAGATCGTGACACAAAATAAGAAACTTAACTTCTCAGATGTTAACTATACAATATCATTGTCATTGTCTTATTTTTTACGTCTCTATTTGGTAGTTTGTTACATTGGGACCTGGGCTAACTTTGGCCCTGACCCTAATTTTAACCCTAACCCCCAATGACCCTGAACTTTATAGCTAACCCTAACCCCTCACTGACCCTAAACCTAACGACGGGGTAAAAGTTAGCGCGGGTCCTAATGTAACAAATCACCTTCTATTTGTTAGTAAGGGACTTTTTGCGATTTATTTATTTGTTTTTATTGCGTTTTCACTCTTTCTCTATCCCCCCCCCCTCCATCTCTTACGAACACACACTCTCTATTTCTTTCGACCACGCTCTCGGTGTTTCACTGAGAAAAAAAAAAAAAACAAAACAAACATTGCTTATTGTCCGTTCAAAACATTTAAAAAATAAATACTGGCTCCTTACCATCCAAAAATAATAAATAAATGTTTTAACACTTTAAGAAGTGGTGCAAATAAAAAATAAATACTTAGTTCAAACTATCATTGAAAAAAAAAACATTGCTTAACGTCCGTTCAAAAAAATAAATAAATAAATAAAATAATAGACATGCCCTAAAAACGTCAAAATAAAAAACAAAAAATAGTTTTAAGTTTTAAGCAACACAAAAAAGTACTTTTTGACCGGGTGATTAAAAAAAATGTATTATTTCTTCCCCTTCCGCTCGAAATGTAGAAGAAAAAATATTAGCGGCTGGTTGGGATCGAACTATAAACCAGTCGGGCCAAAGACAAAAATACTACGTCGCTTACCGTTGCGCTAAAGGGAAATAATTAAAATACGATGCAGAAATTAGGCTAATTAAATGTTATTAATAATCTAGGTGCGGCACGCATGCGCAGAGCGTTTGCCGGAAGCGTGACACACGTACGTACACCTTAGCGTATTAATATATAGATTGTATTTATACAATGTTTTACTTTGATCTTTCATCTTGTATATATATATATATATATATATATATATATATATATATATATATATATATATATATATATATATTTATATGGAAAATGAAAAAGGAAAAACCAAAAGATGTGTTTTGTATGTATTCATCAACGTTTCGTTTTTATTTGTAAGACTTCCTCAGGATGATAATTTTAAGAAAAATGGCATGCAAGTATATAGAAATATTCGGTTGACATGATGGGTTAATGAGAAGAAATAGTAATGGCTAGTACTTCTTCTCATAAACCCATCATGTCAACCCAATTGTTCCATGTACTTGCATGACATATATATATATATATATATATATATATATATATATATATATATATATATATGTATATATATGAATATATAACTATTTCATGTATCCATATAATATTTTATAAGGAGATATCATTTTGTATGTATCAATTTTCAGTATTTACTTCAACAGTGCTCGATACGTATGTAGAGCTTGGTAGGAAGTTTTGAAAATATATGTATGGCCAGTAAACTTCTACGAGACTCCCGAGTTTCATCCCCAGGGGTAATCTTCAAGCTAAAATGGCTCTTTACTTCTATATTCGTCTAACTGTTTCGTGCATGTATAAATGACAAATATTAATAGTTTTGACAATATATTCCATTGTTTATAATCGCATGGTTGTATTAAATTGTTTTTGTTTGTTGACTGGTGATAACAGCAGAGAGATTCCGAGATAAATGTTGAGTTGAATAAATCGGTGGTGAATCGTGTATATCTTTACAATGTTGCGGGCCAAGCGTCATACATTAATAGATAAAAAAAACAAATATAGGCACATTTACAAATAGATGCTCAACTTTTTAAATAATATTGCAAGTTACGACACATTTTATCAGTTAAAATTGATTATCCGCAACATAATTCAATGCTTAAATATTTAAAACAACTTACGAGAAAAACATTTAATTAATTCAGATCCACTGTAATATAATTATATATATCCAGAGAGAGAGAATAAAGAGAGAGAGAGAGGGGGAGAGAGAGAGTGGGATTAGTTTAGTATTTTACGTATACTTCTTGAGAAATATTAGCATCATGATAGGTTAATGGTGGTAGAATAATAAAACAATTGCATAGTTGTTTGTTATATCTTTGTAATAGTATTCAATATATATGTATACAATTATCCACATCCACTTTTTATCGCGTTCTATATGGAATGCGATTATTGAGTTAATCAGATTTACATATCCTGCTTATGAACTCATGCCAATATAAAAGTGTGGTGAAGTAGCTGTTACTTTTAAAGCAACACTTATCTTTTTTCGATACTATAAAGCCATGACTTATTTCTGTTTTTCATTATCCTTTCCACAATTTAACTAACCACACAAATCTATGACTAATGACTTGGTGCTTTAATCATCTGCTATTACATTTTGAAATTAACACTTTCTGCAAATGGCGTCTATTGGATATTTTATCTAGCGTTCTTGCTTTCGCAAATCTAAATGTAAGCAAGTAATTTTTACAGCGTTGTTTTGTAATTTAGTCGGTGCCTTCAGTATACACAAATGGGAGACGAATGACGCCTCGCTGTGCAACAATGCAATTAATGTTTCATAAATAAGCAGCGACAGTTTGGCGTCTGCGGGAAGGTTCAACCCTTTGCCATTCTACTTAAAGGAATAAAATGATACTTTCTGACTGTGTGGGTCAATCACGTCTATCCGTGCGTGTGTATGTGTGTGTATGAATGGGTTCTGTCTCTGTTGTTTTCGGAAGTCATACTATAAATATATTTTCTCAAAAAAAACCTCGTGCCCTATAGTCTCGTCGAGTACAACACATCGATTCTCGAGGGGCCACAACGAAATACGACCATTAATCATCCAAGGGGTTGTGGGTTCTTGTCATTATTCCTTGCTCTGTCTCGCTTTCTCAATATATTCGGCATTCTCAATAAACAACTCACATTCTCTCTATGTTAGTTTGGAACATCTAATCTTTTTTATCCGAATAGAATTAAGAGAAAAATGCAACATTTATTGTCCAATGTGTTCAACAAAAAATATTTACACGAAATAAAAGTAAATTAAAATGTGATTCATTTCCGATTATTTGTAATATAACTCATACATATATATATATATATATATATATATATATATATATATATATATATATATATATATATATATATATATATATATATATATTTCCACAGCTAGACAACGGCCCAGCAAACACAAACCATGAAGGCCATAAACTGAAAGTTTTAGACTCTAGTTTCGCCCTATATTTTGAGTTCATTAGTACGAACATATCTGCACTCAGGATTCGAAATCCGATGCAAGTACTCTATCACTACCCCACATACAAGAAAGTCTATTTACTAATACAACTCAAAGGGTCTTCACAGGTTGTGCAGTGGGGAAAAGGAGGATACGGCTTTTGCTGACATTTGAACTCCAACCAATTCATATAAACCTGTGATCCAGGTGCTGTTAACCATGCTTAACAATGCTTTACAAGACGTAGAATAGTCGACGCTTCCACATCTGTTGTAGTAAACAGTTTAATGATCAGTTTAACAGCGTGTCACTTTCTTTGGAACTGAGTGGGACACATCTAACATGTCTAAGTGTCTGTATATATGAGAACAAATCTTTTCAAATGAATTGTTTGTTTTAATGATCACTGGTCGTTTACTGTTAATTCAGAACGTTAGAAGCGAACAGAGTAATTTAAGCTAAAACGAAATCAACACGGAGGCCAAATTTTTTACTGATTATCATCGATATGGATTGAAAACCGCCCCTGACAAAAAACTGAACATTTGTTTGTATTTATTCAATACATAAAAAAGCCCGTTTGAAAAAAAAACAATACAAGTATCATGAAAAGGTTTACAAGTTAATACTTTGGTTTTATTTAAATAAGTTTGTTAAACATTTTTAAAAATCAATATATATATATATATATATATTTTATTTTTATTTTTAAATACAGATTTTAATCAGACATGGACTAGTGGTTTCTGACAAGAAAAAGGGTTTACATCCCCGATTCCGTTTTCTTCAGCATAGTCTGAAATAGTAAATAATGGAATTTCTTCAAAAAACATTTATAACCGTTATGAAACGCTATGCACAAGGAATTTGAAATGCGGGGCCGGCGAGACGCTAGATCAGAAAAATAGCCGTTAAGTAGGAGATTCTATATTTAGAAGTGAAGAACCAGAGAGAAAGAAAGGAAGAAAGAAAGAAAGAAGATAAGAGAGAAAGAAAGAAAGAAAGAAAGTAAGAAAGAAGGGAAAATAAAATATAATATGAAATTAGATTTATAATACTAAAAAAAATTATTAATTAAGAGTAAATAAAATATTATTTATATTTATTTTTAGAACATAGTTAAAGGTACGTAACTCTAATTAATTAAATTATTTAAAAAGGGGAGGTAACTATTTATTATTATAAAATATATATATATATGTATATATAATTCATATTGGTTTCAATTAATAAATGTCAAATTAAAGTAAAAATATATAAATATAAATAAATATATAAATAAAAAATCAATATATATATAATATATAAATAACAAATCAATATATAATTAAAATATCAATATATCAATAAAAAAATATGAATAAAATAAAAAAATATCAATATATAAATAAAAATTCGATATATAAATAAAATGAATATATAAATAAAAAATCAATATATAAATAAATAAAAAAATAAAAAAATAAATATATAAATAAATATATAAATAAAACATAAATATATGAGTAAAAAATCAAAAAATAAATATAAATATATACATACGCACGCATATGTACACACACACACACATATATATATATATATATGTATGCATGTATAAATAAAAAATCAATATAAGAAATCAATAATCAATCGAAAATCAATATATAAATAAACATCAATATATAAATAAATAATTTTAAAAAAAATTAAAAATTAAAAAAAAAATAAAAAATATAAAAAAATAAAAAAATTAAAAAATAAAAAAATTAAAAAAATATAAAAAAATTAAAAAATATAAAAATTCGAAAAATAAAATTTAAAAATTAAAAATTTTAAAATTTAAAGAAGAAAGAGGGGAAAATGGAGAAAAGAAAAAAGAACTGTGATCAGGTTCGTGGAACGAGAAGTCTGCAGTAGAAATATATAAGTGTCTGAACAATGTATGTAGGGCTCTACGTTGGCTTAAGTCACTCGATCCATCCAATAAATAAGGAGTGCTTCTCAGCATTACACAAATGCTGAGAAGTTCCATATTTTTAAGGCCATCATGGACCCAAACACACGATGTTTAAATATCGCGATGAGGTTTTTAAAGGCTGTATACATCGTAAACAAGCACTCCTTATTTATTGGATGGATAGAGTGACTTAAGCCTACCTAGAGCCCTACATACATTTTTCAGACACTTATATATTTCTACTGCAGACATCTCGTTCCACGAACCTGATCACAGTTCTTTTTTCTTTTCTCCATTTTTTCCCTCTTTCATCTTTAAATTTTTAAATTTTTAATGTGTGTGTACATATGAGTGCGTATGTATATATTTATATTTATTTTTTGATTTTTTACTTATATATTGATTGTTTATTTATATATTTATTTATTTATTTATATATTGATTTTTTGATTTTTTAATTTTTTGATTTTTTTAGATATTGATTTTTTATTTATATATAAATTTTATTTATATATCGAATTTTTATTTATATATTGATTTTGTATTTATTTATATATTGATATTTTTTTATTATATTTATATTTTTTATTTTTTTTATATATTGATATTTTAATTATATATTGATTTTTATTTATATATTATTTATATATTGATTTTTTATTTATATATTTATTTATATTTATATATTTTTACTTTAATTTGACATTTATTAATTGTAACCATAGTAAATGATATATACATATATATATTTTATATAATAATAAATAGTTACTTCCCCTTTTAAAATAATTTAATTAATTAGAGTTACGTACCTTAAACTATGTTCTAAAAATTAATATAAATAATATTTTATTTACTCTTTATTAATAAATTTTTTTATTATTATAAATCTAATTTCATATTATATTTTATTTTCCCTTCTTTCTTTCTTTCTTTCTTTTCTTTCTTTCTTTCTTCCTTTCTTTCTCTCTGGTTCTTCACTTCTAAATATAGAATCTCTTACTTAACGGCTATTTTTCTGATCTAGCGTCTCACCGGCCCCGCATTTCAAATTCCTTGTGCATAGCGTTTCATAACGGTTATAAATGTTTTTTGAAGAAATTCCATCATTTACGATTTCAGACTATGCTGAAGAAAACGGAATCGGCGATTTAAACCCTTTTTCTTGTCAGAAACCACTGGTCCATGTCTGATAAAAATCTGTATTTAAAAATTAAAAAAATATTACGCTCTTAATTTAATTTAATTGAGCACTCTGCTGGTATTTCCCTTGTATTCTTTTTTGAGTATACCTTTATACTTTATATATATATATATATATATATATATATATATATATACACATATACATGATAACTAAAGGCAAATGCTTAAACGTTAGTGGTATCCCAAATAGCTGGAACGATTTCGAAACCTTAAATACACCGTGACTAGATCTGAAGTCATGTTAGCCAATCAGATACCCTGAAATACTGCAGCTATTAAGTGTTATAAGCAATATTTTCTACCAAGCCGTTTCTTTTTTTCTTTTATTTTACTTGGTAGTTACGATGTTCCATGGCTCTTTAATATTGTAAGTCAGGAAAAGAGGCACCGCTAACAGTCTAGTGATTGCGTATAACTGTCGAAAATAGACACAACATCGACGTCCTTTATCCGTCTTCTTTAGAATTATCATCGAGAAACGCAGGGGTGTCTTGTTCTGGATCTCTTTTCTATCTCGGTCTCTAGCATATCGCTCACTGCCTCTTCCATCAGCTTTCTCTTGTGTATCGGGGTTCTGTATGACCTCAGTTTATTTCGTGAATTGTCACCCGTGTCTATCCCGATAGTTACCGTTCTAGTATGTCCCAACTTTATGTCCGTCATTGCTACTATGTCCCGGTCGGCATGTAACAACCGCTTCGTCTCAAATCTATATATTCCTCTGAGACTATTATATGTTTATCTCGTAATTCGTCACGCTTATGATCGTCCTTTTCTTTGACTACATTCAGCAGTTGTACTTACTTAACCTATCGTCTCGGTTGGGCATGGGTACCTATCTGCCTTTCTTTATTGTGTCGGTTTTATTTCCTGAGTTAGCTATCAACTCTTTTTATACAGAATCGCTCAGAGTAACTTCCTCCTCATTGCCCGCATATGCTTCTATGGGGCTATCTGGAATAGTTCCCCGTTTAATACTTTCTTTGTATAAATCGTTCTTTTACGGGATATAGCTACCCTGAGGGAGGTGTTTTACGTCGGCGTGTGCCACTACGGGTATCGTATCGCACCCTGCACTGCCCAGAGGGATTTATATATTCCCCACTTTCAATGAAGCTAGACTAAAGGTTACCTTGTCCTCATCTTGTTCAGAGCCAGTCTTCTCCCAGAATCAATTAAATGCACAAGCTGGACGCTACATAAAATGGATAATCGTGGTGTGTGCCCCCGATTTACAAGGGAAACTATGTTATTACGTGTATTCGCATCTCGCTATCATTGTCCTGTCTAACTGCCATATCTGGTTGGCACAGCCTTGCCCCCTTTAATTCTCGATACACTCTGACATCTATCAAAAAGAAATCGACGCTCCATCATAAAGCAGACCCTTCTCCCGCGTATTACTTACCAACGTGGTACAGGAAAGTTATCTCTCTCTTCAGTAAGCAGAGAGAACACATGACTCTTTTTCTATTTCTCTGACTTCTTGTCCAGCCATCTGTCACGATCGACGTGGGATCCGACAACAACAATAACCCCTGAGACATTTATATCCTGTCATGGCCCCTATCCGAACGATTTTGCTTCTGAGGTAAGGGTTCGGTTCTGGTCCATCTTCTCATCGGGACTGCGTCGTCTTTCATTCTAATGTGATCTGCTTTTCCTTAATACCAGCAAAATCTACAAAAGTGTACTGACGAATGGGTACCCAACAATGTCACTGCTATCAAACCACACTAGTATCGTTTGCATGGCACCTGATGAAGCTGAATTACTTGCCCAGCGTGACATCCTAAAGTTCAGTTTAGACTCAGCAAACGACCTTATCCCTTAAGTCTTATTGTTTCCCGAAGCCACACTAGAGCACCTGGTTATCACCCTATCTCAGGTCCAGGATATTATAACAAACTTTGACACTTATTAAGCTTGTGAGCCTGATGTTATACCTTTAATAGTAATAAAGAAATGTTCTGCTAAACTGGCTTCTGTCCTCTACAAAACTCTACAACACATGCATTTCTGAATCTTGCTTCTCTGATAGATTGACAATTCCTTATGTGATACCAGTCTTCAACAATTCTGGGGAGAGGACTCATCCTCCTTATCAGTCTACCCCTGAGCATTGCTAACATTCTTAAATCCTTAATCACTCTAGCGATAGTCCGGAACTTATTTAATGCTACACTTCCTTCTGACCGCCAGTAAACAAACACAATCGACTGCGGATAATCTAATGGTCATCTCCGAACGCATATATCATACACTGGAATAGACAGGTGAACCTAGGTCATCTGCTTGTGATATCCAAAGCCGTCGACAACGTCTAGTATAAAAAGCTTCTCCTGAAAATTCACTCATATGGTGTCACTGGAAAATATTCTATGTAATTAGATACTTCCTAACCAAAAAGAGATTAAGATTGTATTCGATAGCCTTTCATCTAAGCTACGTAACATGAATGCTGATGTACTAAAGGGATCCGTACCTAGACCTTTATTGTTCCTGGTTTTTAATAAACCAACTCGCTAGAGACATTGATTCTGTGATAAATATATTTGCTGACGGAACCATCGCTCTAATCCCGTTATGCGGGAAAACGAACGCGTACATATCCTAGGAAATGGCTGACTCCTTAGAAAATGATCTCCAGGCTAGAGTAGATTACGGTCATTAATAGTTGGTAACTTTTAATGGCGCAAATTCAAAGCCTATTTCCATTCAAAAACTAAAACCAATCTCTTCAATCACCGATTGCCATGGCAAATAAAACCTTACCGGAGAGTTCAACATTTAAACTCATCGGCCACAGGAAACCTTAATTGGAACAAATACATTGAAGACATTGCCAAAGTTGCAGGAAGGTAAGTGGGCTCCCTCTACTGTGCTAGTACACTTATCACACCTGACATCATCCTCTATGTATACACAGTCACGATCTGCACAGGCATTGAGTAGGGTGTCCACATCTGAGCAAGTGCACCATCTACTTGCCTCTCCTTCTCCAAAAAGAGTAACGAACTTATTATGCCCCTCACTATCTATCAAGATCCAGCCCCCGAACCATCGCCGCAATGTTGAACCATTTTAAAAATACTCCAATGGATTGAGTTCCGGTTAACTAGCTGCTCTAGTGCCCCCTCGACGTAAATAAACTAGACGAACGCGACAATCAGCAAAATCTCATTCATTTGCGGTGGAGGGCCCCACATGTCTGAGAGGCTTCTACTTCAATAGTTTATTTCCTGAAGATGCCGGCTTCAGAAACTCACTCCCTGTGGATTGTTTCTCCGACTGTATCGACATGCAGAAGTTTTAAACTAATGTAAAAAGGCATATCGCTGCACAGCTCCCAACTTAGGATGGCACCCAAAACTTACCTCCTAATTAGCAGTAGCCCCTTACGTCTACAGTGGCAGCCTGCTTTTTTAGGTGAACTATGTTAAAATAAGATGTGCATTTTCTACAAAAAGGGGGAGCTGCTGTGAGTAGGTACCCTTGCCCTACTACACACTCTTGTTCTGAATTGTTAAGGTTTATTATTAAGCAACCCTTGCATCAGTACACACTATTGCACAGTAGAGGTGTGTCTGAGTGTTCATTGTTCGTGACTCAGTAAAAACACTTTTTCAGAAGTAGTGCCGATGTTGATTCAGTAACACTTGCCTCAATACACACTCTGGATTAGAATAGGTAGTGCTGTACATTGAAGAACGCTTACCTTACTGCACATACTGTTTAGAATAGGTTCGGAAGCGGATTGAGCCCGTAGCCTCAGTACACACTCTTGTGTAGATGATGTGGCGATTGGATTAGGCAACCCTAGCTTCACTAGAGATTCTTCTGCAGAATAGGCACGGATGTAGATTGAGAAACACTTGTCTCACTACACAATCTTGTCAAGAAAAGGTGCGACTTGGATTGAGCAATCCTTTTTTGTTCAGAAGAGGTTATGCTGGAATTGAGTAACACTTGTCTCACTACACAATATTGTTATGACTTGTCTGAAGGGATTTCCATGAAAAATAGTGAATGCTATACATTTAAATATTATATATATATATATATAATGCAAAGTTCCGAATACGTTCGTCGAACACTCTCGACTAGTCTTCTATCTGTGCCCGCATCTAGGTACATATAGATCTTAATTCCCCTAAATTACGTGACAGTTTCCGTGGGCCGAGTGGATATGGCTGACTCTGTGTACCGGGTTCGCGCCTCCCGACCGTCTGAAATTGTTACTTCCCTGCACTGATGAGAGCAATAAGCTTGAAACGCTAGCGTCTGTAGGTATTAATAATTTAATATTTACTTATAAATATTATACTAAGCCCCTTTAAGAAATTAAAGTTGAGCACTCCCGGGGAAATAAAAATAGACTGTCAAAAAGGTCTAATGCAAAGTTCCGAATACGTTCGTCGAACACTCTCGACTAGTCTTCTATCTGTGCCCGCATCTAGGTACATATAGATCTTAATTTCCCTAAATTACGTGACAGTTTCCGTGGACCGAGTGGATATGGCTGACTCTTTGTACCGGGTTCGCGCCTCCCGAACGTCTGAAATTGTTACTTCCCTGCACTGATGAGAGCAATAAGCTTGAAACGCTAGCGTCTGTAGGTATAAATAATTTAATATTTACTTATAAATATTATATATATATATATATATATATATATATATATATATATATATATATATATATATATATATATATATATATATATATATATATATGTGTGTGGTTAAGTGCCATTTGAGTTATACCTCCTTTGCAAATTGGCTGTTTGGAGTCTCTAACCACTAGACGGCTCTGGTGGGGTGTCAATTTGCATAGGGGTCTGGTTTGGTGCTATTTGAGTTATCCCCCTTTGCAGATTGGCTGTTTGGAGTCTATAACCGCTGGATTGCTCTGGTGGGGTGTCAATTTGCATAGGGGTTGATTTAACAGTATAAAAACTGTACTCTTTTGTGAAGAGTGTCAATACTCAGTGAGGAAAGTGAAGTGGAAAGAGAAAGAGGTGCAGAAAGCAGTTGGTGGAGAATTCCTAGATTTTTATTTTTCAAGAACTTTCCTTTTACGGATAGACCAGAATATATTTATATAAATACATACGTATATATTTTACAGTTATCTTAGTGTTGTTTTTCTTAGATGTTAGCCAATCACCCTACGGTGTTTGTAATATAGTGTTTGTTGTGACCCTGTAAAAACGCCGGAAAAAGACACGCACTCGGAGTTTAGAGAACACATATATATTGATAAAACCATTATACAACAGGGAACAAATAGATTGACTGCAAGTGTAGATTGGTGTTGCTTCAACACTAAAAAGCAGGTTCTCCCAATATATATGGTGAGTTGACGAGTTCAAGTAGTCTGTTATAGGTAAGATACAATTACACCCCTTCAAAAGTCTTACCGCGTCAGAGGTCAAAGTATCATTTCCTTTTGACGCTATTATGAGGCTGCTAGATGTAGATGTATGTCGAAAGTATCGTATCTGGTAAGTATAACTTCTCTCTTGGGAGTGATCTCGGTGTCTTACGATGAGCGTTTCCTGATTTGATGTGGGGTTCTCCTATGAAAGTACTGAGAAAGTACTATAGAATTAAGATTTTATATCTCCCAGCTTTTTAATGCTAGACTTCTGATTCCGGAGCTACACTTTAAACAAAGAAATATGTCTAATTTGCTCTGACAGACGATTTTAAGGCTCGTCATGTTATCTTTAATAATGTTTAGCTCTTCTAAGACGTTTTTGAGTTGCAACTTCAGCAATTCCATCTCTAGTACTATGAGTTGACTCTGTTTCGCCATCAACTGTTATCCAATTGTCTACATGTTTATAATCGACACCTCTGAACGAGTGTTCAATTGTATTTCTGCCTTTCGATTCCTCGTTTTTTTTTTGTTTGAATTAAACCCGAGTTTTAATTTCTCCTATTCGTTCTGCAACATGAATTCTCGTACCTTTTACAAGTTAAATAGGTTGAAAAACGGCATGGGGAATTCATTAGGCAATGAAGGAATCCACAAAGGAAAAAGGTGATCGGTGGTAATTTATTTTGTTGTTTTTCTTTTGGGGGGGGGGTGCTAGCTTGTTTTTGTATAAACGTCATACGCACGTTCATACAAAAATAACTTCAAACAAAAAGATGGATTATATAATCCATCGTTTTGTTTGAAGTTATTTTTGAAGGAGACTTTAAATGTGTTTGTTTTTTTTTTGGGGGGGTGCTAGCTTGTTTTGTATAAACATCATATGCACGTTTATACAAAAATAACTTCAAACAAAAAGATGGATTATATAATCCATCGTTTTTGGTTGAAGTTATTTTTGAAGGAGACTTTAAATGTGTTTTTTTGGGGGGGGGGTGCTAGCTTGTTTTTGTATAAACATCATATGCACGTTTATACAAAAATAACTTCAAACAAAAAGATGGATTATATAATCCATCGTTTTTGGTTGAAGTTATTTTTGAAGGAGACTTTAAATGTGTTTTTTTTTTCATACGTACATTTCTAATGTGCGCAATGCCCGACTCTACAATGTCCGTCGAATATTATTTAATAAGTATAAATCTCTGGCAGTCGTCAGCTTAATGTATGTAATGTTAAATGTTGATCACCTTCTTATGTCTTCAAAACGCGACTTCTCATCCCTGCGTGTTTTTCTGATATGAACCCTTGCAAAAGAATTAAACAATCAGAACAATGGTCAGCTAATTTAAAATCATCACAGTGTTTATTAACGATTGACGCGAAAGTCGCGTAATATTCACCATCTTATTTGATTAAATTAAACCACTTCCACCGTTTGTGGAAAGGAGAAGTCTAAGGGCTTAACAAATATCTTAAAACTTTAACAGATACATAAAATGTCGCTTGTTTTTCGAGGTAAAATAAAGTCCATGAATTTAGTATGTTCGGTGGTCGCAACTTTTCGGAGCAGTGGGCGAACTGTTGGGGAGGCTGCCGAATTTTCACAATCAATTTTGTATAGACCTCCATACCATCTGAAATATTATGCAAAAGATTTACCCGTGTGTAGAGAATAAGTGAAATTGTTAGTTGCACTATCGTTTTCGCTACATTAACATCTGTTAGACATTGTTTCTAATAATACTTCGTTTTTTTTTTAATTTCGTCCCAGAAGGCTCTCTTCGGTTACTTTTTTTGTGCCAGTAGTTTATGATTTTGGTCTAGTAGTTTTATGATTTGTTTCTTCTCTTTTTGAAGCTTTTCGTCGGATTTTTTTTTATTGACCCCGAAATCTTACTTCAATTTTTAGTTGTTTTTCTTCAGCTTTTTTTTGTTGCAGTAGCTGTTACATTTCATACTTCACGACTTTAGTTGCAGTCGCTTTAAAGCCATCCATGTTCAAAATATGTAGTTTAAAAATACGGCTTTTAAAAGTGTTTTCTTTTATATTATTCTGCTGAACGTAATCTTAGTTGAAAAAAGAGAACACACCAGAAAGAATCAGTTTAGTCAGTACGCAGTTCACGTAACCGTACAATT
>OY744539.1:50461698-50476698 GCA_963556195.1 Sepiola atlantica | reverse complement strand
CCAAAGGGTTTGAGCGTCGGACAGACGTTTTGCGTGCTATGACTGGTATCTAAATACTATTATTAAATAACGTTCACTTTTAAATGGGAGATCACCGTAGCGTAGTGGGTCGTGGCATGTGCATTGAAGTTAGCTAACACCGGCAACATGCAAGCAGAGATGTCAGCTTCACTGGAAAGCTAACAAGAGTGAGGTGAACGATCAATCCCATAATGAAGGAGATGTAAAGTTTACTAAATGAGTTGAAGATATCAAGCCTTCTGCACATGATATTTCCTAAACTGAGCAAAGCAGCAACCCAGTGAGAACCTAAAAATAAAAACGTTGTTCTATAAGCTGTTGTTAATATTATTTACATAAATTTCGCTATTGCTAACATTTGCCTTTATTTTATAACACTTACACGTTCCTCCTTCGACATAAGTGTGATGTTTGATCGTTTTGTTTGTGTGATATTGGCCAGAAAATGAGACGAAGCACATTCACAATCTAGGAACACAATTTCTGTTAACAGTTTGGATGGTTTCTTTATAATGGTAAGTATATTTCTAATCGACAGTGTAAGTATATTAGAAAAGTGTATTTATAAATAAATTACATATAGGTATATATATATATGTCTATATATATATATATATATATATATATATATATATATATATATATATATATATATATTAATGTAAAATGTTATATATGGCTGAATGGTGTATTTTATGTTACAAAACACAAGATAAACACTTTGCTTTACATAGAATAAAATGTGAATATATTTATTTCCGAAATTATTATCATATCATTTGATAATAATGTATACCCAAATCTAGTCAGGCGGCATACAATTGTTCCAAAGAATTTATATATAAAACAAGTAAAACAAAGTTAGTTTACTATAAAAGCACATTGTATTCTTCAGAATCCCCGAGCAAAGATGTAAACACAAAGGTAAACAAGATTAAGAAATATCAGATTCAAATGTTTATTCAACCATCATTCAGAAAATGAAAAAATCTAAGATTGAACAATAGTACTGAAAATACAAAAAAGAACAACATCAGTACTGAAATAAACACCAATTGAATTAAGTTGGTTTGGGTATAAGTGATTATACAAATATATAAGAATTACTTTTAAACACATCTCAATCTCACTCTCTCTAGCTCTCTCTCTCTCTATATATATATATATATATATATCTATATGTATATATATATACTTATATATATAAGTATATATATATACTTATATATATATATATATACTTACATATATATATACTTATATATATATACTTATATATATATACTTATATATATACTTATATATATATACTTATATATATATACTAATATATATATATACTTATATATATACTTATATATATATACTTATATATATATAATTATATATATATATACTTATATATATACTTATATATATATATATACTTATATATATACTTATATATATATACTTATATATATACTTATATATATATATACGTATAGATATATATACTTATATATATATATATACTTATATATATATATATATATATACTTATATATATACGTATATATATATATACTAATATATATATATATACTTATATATATATACTTATATATATATATACTTATATATATATATATACTTATATATATATATACTTATATATATATACTTATATATATTTATATATAATTATATATATATATATATATATATATACTTGTATAGACACTTTTTTCTTCTATCTCTACAATTGCTCTATCTCGTATATTGAGCTAATCCTCTTCACAATAGGTTCCATCTACTAAAAGTTTTTACTTTGGTTTATATATGATCTTATATATACTTATATATATATATACTTATATATATATATAAACTTATATATGTGTATAGCTATATATATATATATATATATATACTTATATATATATATATATCCTTATATATATACTTATATATATATATATATACTTATATATATATATACTTATATATATACTTATATATATATATACTTATATATATACTTATATATATATATATATATATATACTTATATATATATATACTTATATATATACTTATATATATATATATATACTTATATATATACTTATATATATACTTGTATATATATACTTATATATATACTTATATATATATACTGATATATATATATATACTTATATATATATACTTATATATATATGCTTATATATATATATTCTTATATATATATACATATATATATACTTATATATATATGTGTACTTATATATACTCATATATATATATATACTTATATACATATATATACTTATATATATATATACACTTATATATATACTTATATATATAATTATATATATATACTAATATATATATATACATATATATATAATTATATATATACTTATATATATATACTTATATATATATATACTTATATATATATATATATATATATACTTATACAGGGTGGGCCAAAATAAGGGTCCTATCTTTAAATTTGAATAACTTGAATTTGAATAACTTCCACAAAATAAAAGTTAAACTCACCAAACTTTATGTGTGTGTAGACTGACCCTTCCGAGATTTTTTGAAATAAACAAAACAAATTTTAGCCGAAAAACACTTCTTAAAACTTACAAAAACTAAAGTATTGTTTTTTACACTGTTTGGAGTTTTTTAAGCAAAAATAATGTTTTCTAAATGAGGGTACGTTCCTTAGGGCTAATACGGCTCATGCTTGCTTCGGAAGGGGTCCTTTACTTATTCTAAAAAAAAAAATAATAAATCAATAAATAAAAAAGTTATGAATTTTTAAAAATAGGACCATTATTGTTGCCCACCCTGTATATATACATATATATATGTATATACATGGTTATGTATGAATGTGTCTGTATGCGTATTCGTCTCTAAATGCAGCGAGTTGATAGCGATATGCTCGTTGTTGTATAGCATCAACAATGGAGAAGACAATACATAGTGTTTTTGAGCGCCTTTTTTGTGAACCTGAATTGACTCTATACTTGCAAATATATCTCTATTTCTTTTCGAGTATCTATATTCTGCACGGGTCAAGCCTGTCCAAAGCGTGTTTAGCCAAATCGCTCGGCAGGACGCTATATTGTTTTATGCTAGATTTAAAAAAACATATTTTTTTCAAGGAGATTGTTTTTAAATTGCTTAACGCTGAGAAAAGAGTTATTTTAGACATGTGTGTTTGTATCGTACCAGTCTTCTGTAAATAGTCCCTGACACCACTCAATCAGACTCTGCCCTAACATATACAAACAGCCTTTCATCAACATAGCGTCATGTTATCGTGTTACACAGAGTCCAATGCTTCTCCAACAATTCGATCACTTTCTTGTAGAAAGATGTCTTTGACACCAAATTCAGCCTCAGTTTCCAAGATCACTTGTTTATCGGAGCAATATCGCGTTCGCTCGAACATACTTTTGATGAAAACTGCTAAAACATGCTTTTGATGAAAACTGCTAAAACATACTTTTGATGAAAACTACTAAAACATACTTTTGATGAAAACTGCTAAAACATGCTTTTGATGAAAACTGCTAAAACATGCTTTTGATGAAAACTGCTAAAACATACTTTTGATGAAAACTGCTAAAACATGCTTTTGATGAAAACTGCTAAAACATGCTTTTGATGAAAACTGCTAAAACATGCTTTTGATGAAAACTGCTAAAACATGCTTTTGATGAAACCTGCTCCAACATACTTTTGGAGAAAACTGTGTGAAAAATAGAAACCTGTTTACGGAGTAAGTTTAACATTTCGATGAATAGTTATTCTCCTATGATACTTACATCAACTTATTTTTTCTTTAACACAGTTTAAGTCCATTTAAATAAACCGAAAACGTGCTTATCACTCAGCTGGTAGCACTGAATACTTACGAAATAAAAGAACATTGAGAGAATATTTCTTATGATGAACTATTTTTTCACAGCTAAACATATTACATTTATACAAAGATTAAACTTAAAAAATTCGTTATTCACGTTAGGAAAATATCTTGAGCTGATGTAATCCATTTGCTGTAATGTTGACCAAGCGACGGCCATGCAGCCTCTAATATAAGCATATTATCGTGATATTTATAATATTAAGAATTGTAAAAATATTAATGTGGGAAAATTCCAATCCATTGATAATATACATAGGACGCCGTATTCTGTATTACGTGTTTTAACATATGGTGCATGACATTAAACAATATATAAATTGCAAATACAAATAAATAATAACACTTTTATCTTTATCTTTCATTTTTTTAAAGAATAACGGAAGGTAAAATACATAGTAAATGCGAGTGCAGATGTGGTTGCGTAACTTCTTGAGGCATCTTCCCATTTTATGACTTACATAAATTACTTTAATGTCTACAGAAGTTCTGAATAAAATTAAGTTAAAGAAGATGTTATGTTACCAACAGAAGTGTTGATATTCATCAAACGGCGCCTTTCGATTAAAACCAGTTATATAATTCACAACTCGGCAGCTTCAAGATTCATAATGTTGAAACGGATTTTCATGTTAAACAAAATACCCTAACTTATCAAACTAATAGTATGTCACTCGAAGATAAGGTCCGACAAATCAATTCTGAGTTTTGTGAATCTAAAATATAATCACACGACGCCGTTGCTAAAATCAATTCCGATGGGCGACGAAAGGTCCAAGGGGCGTGAAAATGTGAGGCAATCTATCAGCATATTCCAATTAAGCTCTAATCACACCCGTAAATAAACCTCATTAATAATTATTGTACATATACCTTCGGCTCTGGTTTATGTTCCGCTTCAAATTGGGTTGAACCGAAATTCTCGTACATTTTAGAATCATAGACTGGGTTCTAATAGATCTATGATCAATTCCATCTTGCAAGTATAATAGCAATTGTGTAACTTATACAAGGCTCATTCGTCTAACTAGATTTAATCTCACGTTAAGTTACACTTTTCCTCGTTGTTTTTCTTGTTAGAGTCATTTTGTGTTTTACACATAGCTTCGGATTTGTAAAAATACAAATCCGATGACATCAGGATATATTACAAACTGATGATGCCAAGTTTTTGGCGAAACATCTGTATCACTTTAAACTAACAAAAAAAAATGCTAGTTTATAATAAAAAAGAAAAAAAAATCGGTTTCGATTTATTATTTTTCTTTTAAAATAAAAATTGATATCGCATCTTTAATGCTTTAAAATGTATTTATTTTACTTATTCCCTATTAAATTTAACAATAGATGCTTCTTAAAAAAATATGAACCTTAAAACACTATATACAAATCACGTGCGCATTCACGTTCTCATATTTGAAAGTGGGAAACCACAGCTAATCCCTTTGGCTCGGTTGTAACAACAAAAGCAGGTAGGAAAAAAAATACAAATCCGATGACATCAGTATATATTACACATCGATGATGCCAAGTTTTTGGCGAAATATCTGTATCACTTTAAACTAACAAAAAAAATATGCTAGTTTATAATAAAAAATGAAAAAAAATCGGTTTCGATTTATTATTTTTCTTTTTAAAAAACAAATTGATATCGCATCTTTAATGCTTCAAATAGTATTTATTTTACCTATTCCTTATTAAATTTAACAATAGATGCTTCTTAAAAAAATATGAACCTTAAAACACTTTATATATATATATATATAAGGCCACAACTCTTATATTGATTTTACACAGATTTTAATGTAGGTAAAATTCTCTTCTTTAGATCGGGATTACAATGAACTGTGTTATTCCTAAGGGAATCTGTGGGCTCATTCGATTTTCTCCTCAGTCATTTAGAAACAATAATCCTCAGTAGATTCAAGAATCAGCCTTTACTTTCGACGAAAATATTTCAAATTAAGATGTCCAATAAGATAAGCTTCAATATATCGACCAACATTTCTTGAAAGCGGATGGATTTTAAAACTTTATAATATTCCATCAAGTTATATGGAGGAGTATCACCATTATACGACATTACTTTGTTCGTTTCATGAATTGTTATATAATGTACTTGTTATTATCAGACTAAAACTAATTGACATAAATTACTGACATTTTTATTTCTGTCTGATAGTAGATATTTAGAATAACAATTGTTGAAATTAGTAGTTGGAACTAGTTTATATATATATATATATATATATATATATATATATATATATATATATATATATTTATGTATCAGAGAACCTCAGATATTTCAATATTCTTTAATATATACGGATATATCTATTACCAATCTCTATATTGACCAGCTACTCAGATTTACCATTACTATATATAGTGCAGCCCAATATTCCATATGATAGTAAGATAGAGCAGATTATACATTTTAAGAGCTCAAAAAATTAAAGCACGGCCCAAATAATGATACAGTAGATTACATATGTTTCCGAATGACGTTTATTTTTAGGTATTCTACATAAAACACAATGGGCGTTTACAACTTATTTACATAGTTATAGAAAAATATTTTTATTACTCTGGAATCATTTTCACAACAAAAAACGCGTCAAGCGTAAAAGCGAAATACATCGGTAACATATTAAATGTTAAATCTACCCATGAAATAAGAACATATACACCGTTGAACATGTTATGCCAGTACATACAGAGATTTTAAAAAGTGCCTACGCAGTTTTTATATCCATTTCTCATGCGCGTATACACACACGGATATAACAAGACCCACTAATACACATAGATTAATATATATATATATATATATATATATATATATATATATATATATATATATATATATATATATATATATATATATATATACACAATCAATCACACCATCCAATTACACAAATCAATTACACCGATCAATCACACCAATAAATTATATCAATCAAGTATACCAATTAATTACACCGATCAATTATACCACTCAACATATACGCAAATAAATTACACCTTACATGCTATTATTTCGGTGAATATAGTATTCAAATGTTTACATAATTTTTACTCCAGTTATTCGTTTATACTGATTTAAATCTCATTATCATAATTAGTATTATTATTATATAAGAAATGTAGATCATTTCAAAATCTACATAACTCTATTACTATATTCAAGTATTGACATTTTATTAATACAATTGTTATTAATATTTTTTAGAAATGAAGGTCATTGTAATTGAAGTTTATCTATTAATCTTTTACGTGGGATTACGATTAATAAAACACCGATATATCAGTTTGAGAATTATTAAGTGTATTAAGTAATTTTTGTTATGCTGTATTTGAATAGTGGTCGGTAAATGCAGGAAGAAATAATAATGGATGTTAAATAAAAGGGAGTTATAAATGGGTTACACAATAGTCTTTAACATTGATTACAATATACCAAGCAAGCTTATTATGATCTGTCTTTTAGCGTATAACATATAGTGTATTTCTACGCTTTTAATCCCAACAATGCTTACCTAATTAAGGTGTCTTCCCGTGTCATCTATTATTGACATAAATATAGATGATTTGTAGTATTTACATTAAGGTGGGCTTATAAAAGAGAATGTTTCATATACGTAGTAATAGTGGCATCAGTGTAACTATTAAGCTACAATTCCTAACGTTGTTATCATAGTTATTACTGCTATCATAAGTATCGTTACCATTATATTTACTATTGATATTATTGTGGTCATTGAATATAGTGTGCATACTATTCGATGTTATTACACATCTGTCAATAAGATCACTGTCTCCAGAGCTTTTGTAGTGAGGACACAACTTTTATTTATAGAATTATAGATAATATTTATATGTCCTGTGTTTTATAATAATTCTTGTTGGAATATTTTATTTTTATTATTAGGTGGAATCCTATCTTACTTTAGATGAGGTAAGTAGAATAGAACCTCCATATTGTATATTTATTTTCGACTGAAATATATCTATTTATGTTTTGACACTATTTAAAATTATTTTATATGCCACCCTTGGAATATTAGTATGAACATTTATAGCGTATGTGGGGTTGAACAAAATAGCATACATTTTTCCATCTTTTTTATTCTATGTCATTATTCTTTCTTAGGTGCTTTTTAACGTATTTTGTATTAGAAGGTGCGTTCTTATTATTCGTATTCATGAATGTGTCAGTAGGTGATGTTTTCTTGCCATTGAGATAGTTTGAGCTTGTGATGTCTTCATTTTAAATGTCAATACAGTTTATTCGCTTATAGTTTAGATATTCTATTAGAAGTGTTTAAGATAATTTATTTCTGATAAAGTTGTGATGCTTCGAAGTACAATGAGCATACTGTAATAATTGATTTGCTGTATACAATACGTAGGATGTACAGTTTTTAGTCCTTGTGTTATACCTAAGTGAATTATTTTGGGCGGATCTGCATAAAAATATTGAAAGCACATAGAACGAAGAATGCGTTCTAGTCGTGTATAATGTCATGTTAAGTTTATTAAGATGTTCGCCATGTAAGTAAGTGGTACTCATTATGAAGGCGTCTTTTAAAAATAGGTGAGCGTGTATGGAGTTTGTTTGGAAAACCCTAATCTTACTAGATCATAAGTTGTGCGCGTGTCTTGAGTATTGCAATAATAATAATATTTCTAGCCACAAAAATTATCAGTAATATATATATATATATATATATATATATATATATATATATATATATATATACAAGCGACTAAACAACTACTTCTACTTCAGTATAAGCACTTGCTGTGAATATTAGAGCAATATGAATGGATAGATAAAAAGTAAAAAGTTAGATAGGTACTATGATTTTATATTGAAGATCAGAAAACAAGGAAATTATTTGGTTTGACGAACTCGATATTCCATTCTATTCAGTATTGTCTAATGTAGGTGTAATCTCGCCCCCTCTTCGATAATGTAACAGAAATACATGCCATGTTAAAGTGTATTAGATGGTAGCATGAGGGCCCCTTTGTTAAGCAATTGCAGCCATCTGGATGAGAGCTACATAGATAAATGTATTTGCTCGACTAAGCGAGAGATATAGATGAACTTACTTCGATTGTACTTAATCCATTATTGTAAGAGCATCATACTTTGTAAGGCATGCCAACTTGCTAAATAGGTTTATCTAAAAAGTATTAACCGGCATGGTGGAATACGTTGTGATTGAAGGTTATTGATGTCTGACGTGAATGCTAACTCAATACTGTTATAAAACACAACTATAATACAACATTGGTACTAGCATAGTCTTCTCTTAAAGAGTTGCGTTTAATAATTTTATCAAGCATTATTTTCGAATGCACAACTATTTGAAAATATATACATCCGCATAAGCCAGTGTGTGTGTTACAATGAATGATTCCGCTTGTGCTATATGTCTAATTCATGAAATACACAACACTATTCTTTATAATATCTACGATATCGTCTAACGTCGCATTCGGTGTTTGTCGACGTCCGGCCCAAACAAGCTAACGCCATTATAATTTTTGTAAAACTCCATAATACATTCTTAATAACAACATTTAATATTTTAGCTGAATAAATAGTGTGTGTGATCGTAGTATTTAGATTTTATTATAAATTTAGCCCCGGAGAAATAACGTGATAGAACTATATATATATATATATATATATATATATATATATATATATATATATATATATATATATATAGAGAGAGAGAGAGAGAGAGAGAGAGAGAGAGAGAGATAGATAGAGAGAGAGAGAGATGGATAGAGATAGAGTTAGGAAGAAAGAAAGAAAGAGAGATACGAGGAGAGGTAATAAAAGTGCATGGAAGCAAATAAATAGTGACTACAACTCTTATATCATAGTTTTGCGTGTAAGTATAATTCTTTAAACGTTTATTATTATACAAACAAATGCCTGTTTGCTGCAACATCGTCGAGTAAGTATCTAAGTTTCCCATGTATTTGGTGAAATCACATTAAGTGAATAAGTGTGACTTAATTCGTCTCCATTCCCATTTTACAAATGTTCGTCTTTTACTATTACCTATGGGAAATTAAAGGGTCTCTTATTGCTTGTCAATACGTCGTCTTTTCACCGGAGGTCATAAAATTATAGTTGCCAACTTACATACTTCATGCATATTTTTCTTTGAGTTTGTATTTTGTTATACAGGTTCTTCATATTAATAGAAAGTCAAGTTAGCTACTTAATGTAGAACTTCCCGCAACAAAAAAGTAATAAGAATAAAATGAATAGATAGAAGGAACTTTTAATAACACCGATGCATTTGTATAATTATATTGACTGGCCTTATGTGATACTACAAGTGCAATAGTTCGATGATCCCATAAACATTTGAGTCCATTGATGTCCAAATGATAATGCGATTAGAAATTCATCAGAATAATAGTAACAGACACGATAACAGACGCAACTTGTAGATGCAACTTTATCAGCAGCCTAATTCGTTGTGGAAGATCATTTTATGTTGGCAGTGGATTTTGACACAGTTAGCTGAAAAATCCACTAGTACATGAAATAATTAATGAACTTAACAGGAAATAGAATCAGAATCATTACAGCAGGGGAAAACTTGGTTACCCTAGATTAAAACTGAAAGGATGCTTGAATATAATGGAAACGAAATTTACGTCACATGGTTCATAGGAAGCGTGTGATAGAGAAGTCAGTGTGGGAGCGACAGCGCATTGATGTATAAACTGATGTGGCCTCATTAAAATATAATTTATTAGCGATGTTGATCGCTTTCTCTTTGCATGTCTTCTCTACTTGTAAATTATTCTGAAGAAAGTTCAAGTTTAATAAATATAAGCTATATTCCTACATTCTTGTATCGAGTTAGTTATTTTCCAAAAAAAGGTAAGAAACGTATTTACCCAGTGACGTGTTCTCGCCTTAGGAGGATAACAGAAGCGCATACATGGAGAACTGGCCGCGACGAGATATAGAACAAAAATTGTTAAATGTTACGCTTATGTTAAGTCTACAAAAAAATTGTCGCTGAGTGTGTTACACAATATTCAGTTACAGGAAAAAGAATGATAAATCATGCTAAACTGAGTGATATATCTTCCTCATTACGGTACTATAAGGGAGTTGCATTTATATTATGTTTAAATAGCAACTATATATAATATAAGTATAACATACAACTTGGTGTCTCTCGCATACAGATATAGAAAAGAAAATGATTCTGCAAGTAAAAGAAACCAACACCTCTAGTAAATAGTCGAAAGGGGATTCTAGGTCATCGGGCGGAGATATTCTCCAACCAGCTGTTAACCTGAATTATACCAGTCGATATCATTTTTAACTGCATGTCATGATCTCAATGTATTAGATCAAATTTTGCCAGAAAATAGAGAAAATCAATATAAAAACCTCGAAAAAAATGAAAAATTGAAAGATTAACAAGGGTAATCTAAGAAATAGAGACAACATTTTTTTCAGACATCCATTTTAATTATACATAAGACCAAACGATAATGTCCGCATAGATAAGAAATATTACTACACATTAAAATAAAGGCAATATTAAGAGAAATAATGTATATAAAAATAGTAATGAACGCATATCATTACTTATGAAAATGATGTCAAAACGAAGAATAACCAATGAAACTGTTCAAAACGATCATCCTGTATGTGTATTTCATGTAGTATTTCAGCAAGTGTTGTAAGTGTATGTGTCAATATTCCCTGTAATTCTAACATATCTAAGTTATTTTTTGCATGTTTATTGGAACTGAGACAATTCATCTTGCAGCTAATCATGTTAATAGTTTTATCAGCAATAGTCCTACGATATTTATCTATGATGTATTCAGCTCATAAGCAAGTCCTATTCTTTTCACTTAGTGGTTCTGTCTCCTTCATCCTGACCTTGTGATCTGTTTTGACGGATTAAATATTGCATGCGTCAGTTTTTTCCTATGTTGTTCATTATTATAAATCCCGGTGTTATTAAAAGAGTGCGTTATTTTTAACATTGATTATTCGCTAAATGTTATTGACTTTCATTTACAATTAGTTGTTTCGCTTTGCGACTGTATCTTTTAAGCGCCATTGTATGAACATTGCTAATTCATTAAAACACCATTGTCGTATGCTGTATTCAGTTTGCGTTATCATGATGTATTCACTTATGATGCGGCTTACATTTTCGGCTAAGACTTTACACATTTTACATTGGCAAATTTGTTAGTTATTAGTTGTATTAGCTTAAATGTTGTGTGTGTATCGTTTTAATTTTTGTGACTGTCAGTGCGGATATTGTTTCTCTATTAAGATGCCTTCTGCAAAAACATGAGCGTGTCCTCTAATTATAAGGTTCTCTGCTCGATGCAATAACTTTTTTACAAAGTTGCATGCCTCTCTATTTCTTTATTCGACTTATTCTTCCATGTGCCATTGTTTTATGTATTATGTAATTGACGATTCTAATATAATATCTGTGCACTGTCATATGAATTTCTATTTTATGTGCGTTGCATTGTCTACTCCGTCTTTAATAATAGCAGTCATGGTAATGCCCCTTTTTAGACGAATGTAATAAGAACACGGACCCGGGGTTTACGTAAGACAACTATATTAGAGAAAAGAATTACAACAGAAGAACAAGGGAAGTAGTACGTCAGTACTGACTGCCAGTGTAGACTGGGGTTGGATCAACAAAAAAGAAGCGTAATGCTTCCATTATTTATTGAGAATGGTAGAGTCCAAATGTCTACATCAGCACGGTACCATGACACCTCTTCTCAATCCTGACCTCATCAGTATTGTTTCATTTGAAGATTGCTGCTATTCTAATGTTGCTTGAGAGAGTTGTATGTCGACAGTGTTGTTTTTCGTAGCCATAACCTCCTGCTGGGTAGTGTTGTCGGTTTGTTCAGATAGTCGTTCTCTAATTTGGTGCATGTTTCTTCTATGAGAGAACTGATGGACTTTATCACATTCATATTTGATATCTTCCAGCGTTTTACTGCAAGATGACTGACTTTTAAGCACATCTTTAACTTTTGAAAAAGATGCTGCATTTTATTCGACATTCAACTTCAAGAATAGTCATCTTATTTTTATATATTTTTTTAGTTCTTCAAAACACTTTTTTCAGCTGTAACTTTAATAATTGCAGTTCTTTAACTATGAATTCACCCTATGGAACCTTCAACTAGTTATTCAAAGATTTTTGCTTAATTTCTTTTAATTTGGTGTACGCTTTATCAGCGTGTATTTTGGTTCCTTTGGTGATTTAATTTCTGTAATTTCTGCTGGCAATTTATTTTGAGTCCATTTAATACAATTAATTACGTAGGGTTTCTATTCTTAAAACTTTTTAAAAAACTCTTATTGCACCTGCTATGTTCAAGTATCTTGATGTGTTTTTTTAGTTTACAAATTCATTACACTACTATATACTATAATGTGCGACGCATTATTTTATTCTAAAGTAAAATAACCTATTCTGAATTATATTTTCCCAGAATATGTTTGTAAAACAGTCAGAATGAGATATCCGCTAATACCCGTATTGCTTTTAGATTACTAAAGCTTGTAAGTTTATATTGAATAAAAATAAACGGCTGCATGTCTCTAACTGTTTTCCAGAAATATCTGAACAATTTATATATTCATATATACCTTCTATTTCATTGGGGTTGGTGATAGTTAAAGGTCTGCTCTGTCGTCATGATATCAGCCTCTCATACATAAACTCTTTCGTAGGGGGTTTGTGTACTACATGTTTACTGATCAATGTATTATCTTAACATGTTCGTATATATATATATATATATATATATATATATATATATATATATATACAACATTATTGTCGATTTAGTTTAATCGATTTGATAAAAACTATTGTTTACCATAATTTTTCAGTAACAGCATAGAGTATTTTCTAGCATAGTTTGGATTATTGCATTTTTACAAATGAACTTTGTTTGCAGATTTCATCGGAGTTGAGTATTATTTTTACTAGTATGTAGTAATATAATTATCTTACTTTAGCTATAATTTACAGACAAAGGCCGAGCATATACTGAAACTTATGCGTGATGACTAGTCTATTTGAAGAGAAAATATGAAACATGTGTTGTCTCCTTATGCCAGTGCATTTGTGTATAAATTACATATAAATTCACTTCTAACAAATAGACAATCATACATGAATTTGCGCATCGAATTAACATAACGTGCAGTTTGCATAATAAACGCTAAACACGTTTATATATTTTACTGACTACTCAAACAACATATAAGTAAAGGTATTGATTAATAATAATTACACACTAGATATATATACATATATGTATATATATATATATATATATATATATATATACATATATGTATATATATATATATGTAGGTATATACAATACTATGTAGGTATATATATATATATGTAGGTATATATATACATATATGTAGGTATATATATATGTAGGTATATATATATGTAGGTATATATATATATACATATATGTAGGTATATATATATGTAGGTATGTATATATATATATATATATATATATATATATATATATAATTTAAAATGGGTTTAATTTTGATCAAATGCTGAACCTTATATATCGTGCAGTTGTTTAAAATAGTATGCAGTGCACGTGAATAAGACAACGTTGCGACAGAAATCAATATAAATGTTAATATTTTACATGAACTCCGAAAACTATGATAAAATGAATTCCACAAACTATGATAAAATGAATGCCACATACAGATATATAGGAATAGAAAAATATATTCGTATAACAGACATGATCAACGTCAATGCGAGCAACTGCTTAAGATGTTTTCTTCTCATTCTTCTATACTAACCACAACTGAAACTTTATATCTATATTTTAAGAACTGATTTCATGCACCGGTTTCATTTTTCTGACTGTCGTCGGTGATCGCGACATGTGGGCCATTATTATAAAAAGAAAGAAGACAATAATACATATTTGAC
>OY744539.1:50434198-50456698 GCA_963556195.1 Sepiola atlantica | reverse complement strand
CCATTCCCTGTCGGGCGTGACTACAATCGCTTCAGCTTGCCGATGATTCCACAGGGCACGGAGATTTACTAAAGATGTCTAAATCTGCCCTTTTGGATGAAACCGCGGTACATTGCTGAATTATGTAATATACAGTATCTAAATAAATTATATTAGCTCTCTTATATGATCGAGCACTTTATTTGATTTCTTTTCATATACAACCTGACACACTATATATATATATAAGTACTAGATAGTTCTTCTCTACATGTGAGTTTACTCTTTTTTTCTTTTTTTGTTAATTTGTTTTCGCAATAGAATGACCGACTGTATAGTTTACGTTTTTTTAAACATTTTTTTGTCTTTCTTTTACAAAGTATGATTTTCGAGGAACGAGGCTGACAATACTTTGAATGAAGTCACTCTTACTTCTAAGTTTAAACGTTTCTTGAGTTTTCTGATAAATAGGAAGTTTGGCTTGAGTCTGAATAGTTAAAGTTACATATATACAACCTTTTCGTGTGCCTTGATTTTGGCATTCCTCTATCACGAATCATTTAAGAAGAAGTATTTATTTAATTCGAGGTGTTTTATTTACAGCTTGAGAGGCATTTCCCATTTTTATCAGAGGGTGAATCACGAATCAAGGCACGTCTTGTCGACCTTGCACACAGTTTCCATGGATAGGGCTATTCAGTCGAAATGTTTTTTTGTAAGAAATAACCTGATATATATATATATATTTAATACTATAACCTTCCACGTGCTTGCGTGATTTCATACGAGAGAGGAAAAAAAAACAACATCCCACTCGCCGGCTCACACCAACAGAAGCGGGCTTTCCAATTACATCGGAATTTTCAACTACAATGAATAAGCTAATTTTATTAGCGAAATATCTGTATAACTATAAACTACATACATACTTAATGTTAGTTTATACAAAGAGGAAAAAAAAATCGTCTTCGATTTGTCTTTTCTTTTTTGTAAAATACATATTGCATCTATAACAAGCTTTGATGGTATTTATTTACCACATTTCTTTTTTACTAAATTTCAAACGGATGCTTATTAAAAAAAAAGTATGAACCTTTAATACTATAACCTTCCACGTGCTTGCGTGATTTCATACGAGAGAGGAAAAAAAAACAACATCCCACTCGCCGGCTCACACCAACAGAAGCAGGCTTTCCAATTACATCGGAATTTTCAACTACAATGAATAAGCTAATTTTATTAGCGAAATATCTGTATAACTATAAACTACATACATACTTAATGTTAGTTTATAAAAAGAGGAAAAAAAAAATCGTCTTCGATTTGTCTTTTCTTTTTTGTAAAATACATATTGCATCTATAACAAGCTTTGATGGTATTTATTTACCACATTTCTTTTTTACTAAATTTCAAACGGATACTTATTAAAAAAAAAGTATGAACCTTTAATACTATAACCTTCCACGTGCTTGCGTGATTTCATACGAGAGAGGAAAAAAAAAACAACATCCCACTCGCCGGCTCACACCAACAGAAACGGGTTTCCAATTACATCGGAATTTTCAACTACAATGAATAAGCTAATTTTATTAGTGAAATATCTGTATAACTATAAACTACATACATACTTAATGTTAGTTTATAAAAAGAGGAAAAAAAAAAAAAATCGTCTTCGATTTGTCTTTTCTTTTTTGTAAAATACATATTGCATCTATAACAAGCTTTGATGGTATTTATTTACCACATTTCTTTTTTACTAAATTTCAAACGGATGCTTATTAAAAAAAAAAGTATGAACCTTTAATACTATATATATATATATATATATAAACAACACTTGTATAGAGAGTTTTTCAAATATTTCGGCGTCTGTCGACAATATTAGTATACGAAACCGTTAAAGCGGGGCAATAAAAACAAATATGGCATATGCTGTTATATGTACAACAAAATATATTCCTCCGCATTCAAATAGTCAATCCCTAGCAACGCCGTGCCTTGCTACTTGTATATATATATATATATATATATATATATATATATATATATATATATATATATATTATTTCTTCATGTATTCACGTAAAATGTAATAAAGACATAATTTTGTATGTATTAATTTTCAGTATTTACTTAAACAGTGCTCGATACGTGAGTAGAGTTCGGTAGAAAGTTATGAAAATATATTCATGGCAATTAAGCTGAGTGAATAGTCAAGCTAATATGCATGCAGTTTGTTTTTCTGGGTTCTTTTATATACACGTATAGATAGTTAACCAATCATATTGTTCAACCGAACCTTTGTTTGTTAGAAACAAACAAAGGTTCGGTTGATTTTAATTCCTATTTCCTATTCTATTGTTCTGTTTTATATAGGATGAATCATCCCGTGTTCGTTGTTTTTATCTCAGTCAATCGTTAGCTTCTCACAAACAACGGTTCGGTTTATTTTTCTTCCTGTTTCCTATTCTATTCTTTTGTTTTCTTATAAAGTTGCCTTATCCCTGTGTGTGCGTTGGTCAATATAATGGGCGGTATTTTTTTACACGTGCTTGATTGTATTTCTATTGTACGTTTTAGTTTGTAAGGTGTTTGGTATTAGATTAGTTTAGTTAAGTTTATTGGTCCCCCGATTTATAAAATCGGGAGATTTATGTTTTGAGGCATTTTCGCCCTTCCGTCTATCCGTCCGTATGTCCGTCCGTCCGTCCGTCTGTCCGTCCGTCCGGATTTTTCTCCGCAACCATCCATTGAATTTCTCTGAAATTTTGCATTAAGTTGTAACTTTGGTCAGGTTAGAAAGTTCCATTCTCTTTTTTTGGAAAAGCATCTGGTTACCCCCCGCAGGAGGTGAGAAGTCACCGAAATGGAAAAAATGGAATTATTTGCCCTATAACTTTTCATCCATCCATTAAATTTCTCTGAAACTTGACCAAAATGTGGATCCTATTGTTTCACATAGTAAATAAGCATCGCTGACCTTGGAAAACCTTTGGTTCCCGCCGCCAGAGGGACAAGAGCCCCCTAAAATGGCAGTAATTACCCTTTTCTCCCATAACGTTTGATCCATGCATTCAATATTTCTGAAACTTGGCCAAAATGTAGAGGCAATTGTTCTGGATATCAAATGAGCATCATTGACCTCAGAACAATTCTGGTTCTCGCCCTCAGGGTGTTAAAGGGGGGGGGGGGGGTAAAAAATTCCTCAAATTGCCCAAATTTATTGCATTTTTCACTCGCCACATCGAGTCACATACAAAGGGGGCCCACGCATGCGCGGTTTGTATATTTATTTATTTATTTATTATGTATTGTTAACCTAAGGAAAATGTTATTCTTTGCAGGCAGTTGTTTGCTATTCCACTTGTACAGTTGTATTTGTTTTGAGGGTCTTTAAAGTTTAGGATTTAAAATTTCTCATTCAGCAATGATCTAACAGAATTTCACATGTTCTGGCCGATCGTATTAGTTTTCATTCAATTATTAGTCAGCGTCTGTTTTCTTTGAGCTCTCAATAATTGTTTACTAGTGTTGTCTTAAATCGGAGTTCTTTGTTTTTTAATGTACTGTTGTGGTCGTAATAGCTGTTATGGTCGTAATATCTGTTGGGGTCGTAATATCCGTTTTTTCTAAATAGTACTTCTTGTTATTTCACTCGATTCCAACTCCCTAAAAATTGTCTTGGATATAATCTTTGAATTGCTTACGAAGTTTATACTGTGGGCGAGTATTCCTAGTTAGTTCCCCATAACTTACTTGATTGTGACAAAGAAGATGACCAGCACCACGAAGTCTGCGTTTCAATAAACGAGACTTAATGATTTAAAACGCCAGCTCCTTCCAACACTTCGGTACGCACACGCACACACAAAAACACACATATATATATATATATATATATATACATATATATATATACATATATGCATATATATATATATATGTATATATATATATATATATATATATATACATTTTTATGTATACACACATTATTGGTTACATATGTGCATCCATGTTTCAGTTATACTATTCCAGAAACACATACAATTTAAATGGGTTTGGAACACTTTCCTATTATGTACTTTTTAGGTGATGGTACTTGTTTATAATTTCACTGGTCTATCTTAGTATCGAATTACATTCTTAATCGTTAAACTGTTCAATTCGTTTCTATCATTTTTATTTATTTTTTGTTTACTTTAATAATCTATGTTATAACCCCTGTTCTCTACCCCTTCTATATATTTCCTAGTATTTCCTTAGCTAGGAATCGTTTACTACTAAATTCTGCACAACAGTCTTAATCGACTTAAATGTGTGTATAGTCATAAAACTCTCATCATATATACACACAAATATATACCTAGCCAACCATGCATATATGCCCCTAGCAACATCCTTTGGTTTTTACATAAAATACATTAACGCACACATCTGCAGATACACATACACACACATATACATACATACATGCATATATATATATATATAAATAGATTTTGGTATGTACAAAGTTTTAAAAAACAGTACAATAATAATAGACACAATGCTATTATGATCTATTAGGAGGATTTTTTATGATTTATATTATAAAAGAGGAAAAAAGAAACACGAGAATGGGAACAAAAGTGACTCACTACGTATCTTTTCCTTCTTTCTCTATGAGGATTTTCCCATTTTCTAAACGAATATGTATATATAGAGAGAAAATAAATATATAGAAACAACACAAATATATATATATATATATATGTAGAAACATATACATATATATATACCCACACACACCCATACACACACACACATATATATATATATATATATATATATATATATATATATATATATATATATACCAACACATATATTTATATATATATACATATATATATATATATATATATATATATATATATATATATATATATAGGCACGTACAGATTTACATATACACAGCAAGTTCTCATATATATGGAAGTACTTGAAGGCCTACTAGACACCGCCCTCTGGGTTCTTCGGTCTCTATGTAAAGGGGTTTGTCAGAGACACTAACATCAGAATACTTCTCATTTGAAGACAACCCTGAACAAATATAGGCAGAAAATGGTGTATTTCCTCCTCAAGCCATCAAAAACGTTACCTTGATTGCGGAACCCCCACCGCTCTATTAATAGAGGGCAGCTTTAGAAAATAAATTCGAAGTCGTTGACAATGAGGAAAAGCTTTTAAAATGTGACTAAAAACAAAATTAAATAATTACACCTAGGATAAAAATAGCTCATCAACTTGTCTATATACGAAACAGGTAGATGTAAGTAATGGGGTAAACCTTTCCGCTTCTTTAAATGATGATCCAGCCATGACAGTGACCAGCCAGAGTCATCCATCAGGCCTTGATACGAAAGGTCTAGTCCCCCGTATCTACATCATATGCATCAACAAGTGAAAGGAATATAAGAGGCTTTAAAAGTAAACCATGGACTGCTGCACAAAAGAAGGTGCTATTCATGTGATACCAATACTCAAAGTTTGAATAGCATAAAACCTCCAATTTAATCCTGGCCATAAGGTCACTCTAACACTAGTATTAGCAAGCGGCTCCCTGACAAGTATCGCACGATGATCAGTGGTCTATTTAAAATCAGAAGAAAGCTCATCATTGAACGTTAGTACTTTCCAACAACTATCACCGAAAACACTGTTAAAACCTGATACCCCAGCATTACGTCAGAAATTACTGGAACCAAATAAGTAGCTATTGGCCTTAGAAAAATAACTGCAGTATACAATTAAGGAAGTCCCGATGATAAGGCTTAAGAAAATACCTCAACTGCTTTAAATGAAAACGTCAAGAGCTACAAAGGTAGTAATAAGAAACGTAAATATCGCTCTGAAAATACTTGTTCTATCCAACATGTTACTTGGCTCAGCTTTGTGGAAGAATTTCCACCAAGCTGAACCAAGTAACATACGCTGCAGGGCTCTACATTGTTTGGAACATATTTCACTCAATTCTAAAAGCAATGTTAGGCCAGAACATAAAACACAACACAACAGTGAAAACTGAAGCTCTAGAAACAACTAAACATTAGCAGAAATAAAGTTTCTCAAATGAAAAAATCGATTACTGCCCCTACACTGCAGAGGCGGCTGAGGAACAACATATGCAGACTCAGTTTTAAATCCAAAAAATGTAGAAGAAATTGAAGATGCTGCGAGGGCACTTGAAGGCAGCATTTCAGCCCTTGCAAAAAAATCAAGAAAAGGATAGTAAGCACATAGCGAAAGTTGAGAACATACAGTTCAAATAGAACACAAGACTAGTTTACCAACATTTGGTAGGATAAAATCTAACGGTTGAAAAAACCGCAAGAGAAGGAGCTATAACATTACTGGAAGTCTATTTTAGACAATAAGGGAACAGGCAACCAAGAGGCGAAGTTGATTTTAGATATAGCTTCAATTAATTAAAGCAAGCCAGAAATTCTAGAAGAAGGGATAAGGACTGGAATGATTAGGCGAAAGTTTTTACAGAACGCAAAAAAACTGCTATAGACAATATACCCAATGTCTGACTGACGATACTAAAAGCGCTTTATAGTAGCTACTTTACCAGACTAACTAGTAAAACGTGATTCGACCCGCATACACAAAACGAGTGAGATCGAAAACCCTACTAAATACAGACCGAAATATTGCCTCACTACAACCTACAAACTCTTCAGTGGCCTAATTGCAGACATCATCTACGAACACATCTCTTCTGGAGCGTACCTGGAAAAAGGACAAGCAGGGTGCAGGAGGATGTGTTAGACACCACGGACCAGTTGTTTAACAATAAGTACATCCTTGAGGACTGTACCGAGAGGAAGATACATCTAAGCATGGCGTGGATCGATTAGCAAAAGGCATACAATAGTGTGCCCCACACATGGCTATTGTGCTGCCTTGATTCATATACTATCTATCCGGTCATTAAAAAAAAACATGACAGTACATATAAATATGTGGCAAAAAAACTATGGCATTAAATCACACTAATGGAACAATTAAACTGCCTGATGTCAAGATCCGAAGAGGAATCCTACACGGAGATTGCTTATCTCCTCTACTCATTTGCCTGGAAATTAATCCACTAAGAAAAGTACTAAACAACATCCGGGGTGCCTACAATATGAGTCATGACTGCCAACAAGACTCAGACAAAGGAGTCAACAGCATTCTCTTCTCCAAAGATATTGCAATGAAGTTCGGACTAAACAAATGTGCCAAGTGATCCCATAGATCTGGGAAGAAGATCCAAACGGAAAACATACAGCTCGATGAAGATACTGACATCAAAGAGCTTGAAATAAAAGATTACACAAATACTTTGGCAGAGAAGAAAACGATCCAGTTCAGCATGCCAAGATGATGTTAAAAATTGATAGACAATATATAGGCCGTGTTAGAAAACTTTGTAAAACACAGCTTAAAAACAAAAACAAAGTGAATGGCATCAACAAATAACATACAGCTTTGGAATTATAGATTGGCCACAAAAAGATATTATTACGAGAAAGAATGCAGAAAATATACAGAGTAATGTACAGGAACCAATGTCTACGAAGGCTGAATTTGCCAAGAAATACAGGGGTTATGGGTCTCTCAGAAATTGACTATTAACATCGAGCCACTATTGTGAGCACCGCCCCATATCTGATGAGCTCCCAGAAGCCACACTTTATGATAATACGACAACATAAAGAAACCATAGCAAACAGAACAACTGCTATCATAAAACTGGCCAAACATTTCGGAAAGGACTGTCTAACAAATTAGGCAGAAACGGACCACAAGCCTGGCAGGGAAATAGCCTGGAAGAGCCGCCATTTATTAAAACTAATATGAGCTCCCGGCACTTAAAAATGTTTACATTGAGATATCACTTACATTCCGTCAGTGTCGTATGATAACGCAGGGGAAGATACGCCGACTGTCAGCTCGACGGTTGAGTTTCAATTCCAGCTTGAGGCACTTACTGGTCTAGCCGCACTGAAGAGGTATGATACAGCGAAACAGGCTTTATGTGGATGAGTATATATATATATATATATATATATATATATATATATATAATAATTTACTGCTCTTATTAAACTTATACTATCAAATATTGACAGATCAGATATACACATGCATGTTGTGTATGTATATATACATATAACACATACCCAATTATACGTAGTGACATTCAAATTCGCCGATTTACCTACGCATACCTACACAAAAATGAATATAACACATCTAAATATATAACACATTTACACATACACATACGCATGAGAAATTAATACATGTATAAATATACGCATACGTCTGGACATATGTATACTCTATTTACCTACTTTCTGTCACACACATATTCATATACACGCACATGCACACATACATATATATATATATATTTACATCACTACATGTATATATATATACATATATAAACCTACACACACACACATATATATATATATACATATGGATATACACGCACACATTCCGACACATACACATATGTGTAAACACATTTGCATGTATACATACATACACATACACACCTCCTCATAGTTATATCATTAAAACGTAATGCTTATATAACTTAGTATTACTCTTTTCTCGCTATCTCTGTTCCATTTGCTTACATTTATACCTCTTCTAGTATTAAGGCACCGAAACTTACGAGATAATGACTATTAAGGAAAGAAAACAAATTAAGTACAGATTATGTAATTGTTATAGTAATGTGGTTATGTATAAACAAGTGATTACCATATGGAGATACTAAACTCAGATCTTTATAGGTTGAGGTGTAGTGACTTCGGATAATAGATTACTCATGAAAAAAAATTAAAAACACAAAAATAGAAAGAAAAACAAAAAGAAACAAAAACAAAATGAAATTTTAAAAATTAAAATAAAGTAAAAAAGAGTAGCCCTTATATAAATAATTAAGTAAAGGTCAATAAACTCAAAATAACAATTAAATGCAAATGTGACGTACTACTAGTTATTAGACATCAGTGTTTGCGCTTTAAACTCCTTTCTCGTCTGACGTTCAGTATTTTTTCAATGTCTTTACATCTTACAATTTGAAGTTTCTCGCCGAAGCATAACAAACATGGTGAGTTGAACGATCTACATGTTTTAGCTTTTCTTATTATGCCCCATTTTATTACTGGTGCGTGTCTAACAGCTATCAACTTCCAGGAATATCAGGACAACGAAGTGTTAGTGTAATATATATATATATATATATATATATATATATATATATATACAAAGTATAAAGGTATACTCAAAAAAGAATGAAAACGAAATACCAGTAGAGTGCTCAATTAAATAAAATTAAGATCGTAATATTTTTATTTTTAAATACATATTTTAATCAGACATGGACCAGTGGTTTCTGACAAGAAACGGGTATAATTCCCGATTCCGTCTTCTTCAGCATAGTCTGAAATAGTAAATGATGGAATTTCTTCAAAAAACACTTATAACCGTTATGAAACGCTATGTACACAGAATGTTAAATGGAGGGCCGGCGAGACGCTTAGATCAGAAAAAGGCCGTTAAATAAGAGATTCTATATTTAGAAGTGAAGAACGAGCAAGAAAGGAAGAAAAAAGAATGAAAAGAGAGAAAGAAAGAAAGAAAGGGAAAAAATAAAATAAAATAAAATTGATAATAATAAAAAAATTAAAAAATTTAAAGAGTAAATAAAATATTATTTTTATATATGTAGAACATAATAAAAGGTACGCAACTCTAATTAATTAAATTATCTAAAAAGGGGAGGCAACTATTTATTATTATATAAAATATATATATGTATATATACATTTCCGATTGTTTCAATTAATAAATAAATATCAATTTAAAGTAAAAATATAAATAGCGAAAAATATATAAATCAAAAATCAATATATAAATCAAAAATAAAAAATCAATATATAATTAAAATATCAATATATAAATAAAAAATCAATATATAAATAAAAAAATCAATATATAAATAAAAAATCAATATATAAATGAAAAAAAAAATCAATATATAAATATATATATATATATATAAAATAAAAAATAAAAAAATCAATACATAAATAACATAAAAAATCAATGTATAAATAAAAATTCGATATATGATAAAATCAATATATAACTAAATAATAATAATATGTAAATAAAGAATCAAAATGTAAATAAAAAATAAAAAATAAATAAAAATAAAAATAGTAATAAAAAATAAAAATATAAATAAAAAAATAAATATATAAATAAAAAATCAATATATAAATAAAAAATCAAAATATCAATATGTAAATAAAAAATCAATATATAAATAAAAAATCAATATATAAATAAAAAATAAAAAAATAAATATACACATACACACGTACATATACACATATACATACACACATATATATATTAACACACAAATATATACATATATATACAGACGTATGCATGTGTAAATAAAAAAATCAATATATAAATAAAAAATCCATATATAAATAAAAAATCAATATATAAATAAAAAATCAATATATAAATAAAAAATCAATATATAAATATAAATAAAAATCAATATATAAATAAATAAAAATTCGAAAAATAAAATTTATAAATTTAAAATTTAAAATTTAAAATTTAAAGAAGAAAGAGGGGAAAAAATGGAAAACAGAAAAAAAGGGTTGTGATCAGGTTCGTAGAACGAGTAGTCTGCAGTAGAAGTGTATGAGTGTCTGAAAAATGTATGTAGGGCTCTAGGAAGGCTTAAGTCACTCGATCCATCCAATAAATAAAGAGTGCGTGTTTACGATGTATACAGCCCTTAAAAACCTCATCGCGTACATTTAAACATCTGGTGTTTGGGTGCATGATGGCCTTACAAATATGGAACTTCTCAGCATTACACAAATGACAAACATTAGATATAGGTGAATAAATGTGTTTTCTCTCTATGATTTTCCAATTTATAGAAAAGGGAGTTCCTTTTTCTTTTAGTTGCCAAATTCGTTTAGCCAAAGATGTGTTTGCGCGATCTTTGTATCTAAAGGAATATAGGTGTGAATAATACAATTGTTGAAAGGAACCTTGTGTCATGCCGTAGTATACATCTGTACTGTTATCAGTTTGACTCGTAACCACAGCTTTGTATACAACTGAGTCAACTTTACAATTTCCCTCGAGGGGGCAAGAATTTTTATTATGGCATGAGCATCCGGTGTCGACTGCCGTTCTTTGTTCTCTGGTGATGTAACTCCTTATAGGCCGCATGGTTGAGTAGCTGACCTTCATGGTGTTTTTATTGAAAAACTTATGTAAACTGTTTGCTGGAGGGAAATGTTTGTTTTATAATGAGAGAGAAATATGACCTACTCTTGATTTTGTTCTGCTGGAGAAGGGCGGCGAAAACCAGATAATCGATCTCCTCCTTTTGCGGCTGTTGTTCTGTGGAATATTCTGGTTTGGGATGTATGAGATTCCATCGTGGAATCCGCTGTCGCGGAGGGCTTTATTATAATATGGAGCGGCCTGTGTGAAAACTTCATAATTGGAGGAGAGGTTTGAAATTCTAAAGCTTATATTTTAAGTAAGGTTTTGAGGATTGATGGTGGATGGCATGAGTTTTTGTGGATATATTGCAGTGATTCATTCGGTTTATGGTAGGGTTTGTGAGTATTATTTTCTGAGGTTAAGAGTAGAATCGAGGAAATCTATTTGGTTTCCCCTTCTTTCTTTCTTTCTTTCTTTCTTCCTTTCTATCTTTTCTTTCTTTTTTCCTCCTTTCTTGCTCGTTCTTCACTTCTAAATATAGAATCTCTTATTTAACGGCGTTTTTCTGATCTAAGCGTCTCGCCGGCTCTCCATTTAAAATTCTGTGTACATAGCGTTTCATAACGGTTATAAGTTTTTTTTGAAGAAATTCCATCATTTACTATTTCAGACTATGCTGAAGAAGACGGAATCGGGAATTAAACCCTTTTCTTGTCAGAAACCACTGGTCCATGTCTGATTCAAATCTGTATATATATATATATATATATATATATATATATATATATATATATATATATTTATATATATATATATATATGTGTTATTTTTTCTACAACGTGTGCGCATATAGTTTTCCGTTTAGTGATTACGTATTTTATATATATATATATATATATATATATATATATATATATATATATATATATATATATATACGTAATCATTAAACTGAAAAATTATATGCGCGGAAGTTATAGAAAAAATAACAATTGATATGATACTGTGAATGAATAACCAAATAAACATGCAACTTACAATTGTGTGTCGACTTTATTAAACAATTTAATGAGGGAAGTCAATCATATTTTGTTTTTAGTTTTTGTTTATTGGCGTATAATCTGCAAGTAATTTACTGAAACCACCCTCCTCATTGCCTTCTATAAAGTGTGAACTGAAATGAATATAATTAATATTTCACAACCAGGGTCTTATATGGGGGTGCTTTTTGTATGTTTATTACCGGTACATTGGTACCAGCAAGGAAAGAAAAAAACATAGGGGAGCTCTTTAGTTTAATGTGTCTGATCGGTGTGGGTGGGTGTTGTTCTCTTTGATCCACGGTAGGTGGCCTGTCTTATTAACATCCGGTGTGTATGAGAAAAGGAGCAGTACACTAAGGGACCGTAATGTTGATTATTTTCAGGTAGATTATCAACTATATTACATAATGTGTATCATACGGTTTCATCCGTGATGGCATGTAGTCCAATATTTTTTGTTTGATGTGTATTTGTTTGCATTTTTTTAATTAAGGAGACCTTACCTTTTTCAGTTCCAAATAAGATAGCTAAATGTTATATTTTGTTGATTATTTAAACATAACTAAATCGAGGAAAATAATATAAAATAGGTTTCATATTAGCAGTTGCTCTACACGAGAAAAACTTATAATAATACATTATTATATTTAAACGTAAAACAATGGCAAATAAATATTGCCGCATCAAAAGTAAAGTTTTTTGTCAGCTAACATATGTTTGCATCTGTCTTTTAATCCATGAGATGATCTTATCTCTTATATATTTTGCATCTGTCTTTTAATCCCATGAGATGATCTTATTTCTTATATATTTGCATCTGTCTTTTAATCCCCTTAGATGATCTTATCTCTTATATATTTTGCATATGTCTTTTAATCCCATGAGATGATCTTATCGCTTATATATTTGCATCTGTCTTTTAATCCTATTAGATGATCTTATCTCTTAAATATTTTGCATCTGTCTTTTGATCCCATGAGATGATCTTATCTTTTATATATTTTGCATCTGTCTTTTAATACCATTGGATGATCTTATCTCTTATATATTTGCATCTGTCTTTTAATCTCATGAGATAGTATTATCTCTTATATATTTTGCATCTGTCTTTTAATCCCATGAGATGATCTTATCTCTTATATATTTTGCATCTGTCTTTTAATCCCATGAGATAATCTTATCTCTTATATATTTGCATCTGTCTTTTAATCCCATGAGATTATCTTATCTCTTATATATTTGCATCTGTCTTTTAATCCCATGAGATGATCTTATCTCTTATATATTTTGCATCTGTCTTTTAATCCCATGAGATGATCTTATCGCTTATATATTTGCATCTGTCTTTTAATCCTATTAGATGATCTTATTACTTAAATATTTTACATCTGTCTTTTGATCCCATGAGATGATCTTATCTTTTATATATTTTGCATCTGTCTTTTAATCTAATTAGATGATCGTATCTCTTATATATTTTGCATCTGTCTTTTAATCTCATGAGATGATCTTATCTCTTATATATTTGCATCTGTCTTTTAATCCCATGAGATGATCTTATCTCTTATATATTTGCATCTGTCTTTTAATCCCATGAGATGATCTTATCTCTTATATATTTGCATCTGTCTTTTAATCCCATTAGATGATCTCATCTCTTACATATTTTGCATATGTCTTTTAATCCCATTAGATGATCTTATCTCTTATATATTTGTATCTGTCTTTTAATCTCATGAGATTATCTTATCTCTTATATATTTGCATCTGTCTTTTAATCCCATGAGATGATCTTATCTCTTATATATTTTGCATCTGTCTTTTAATCCCATGAGATGATCTTATCTCTTATATATTTGCATCTGTCTTTTAATCCAATTAGATGATCTTATCGCTTATATATTTGCATCTCTCTTTTAATCCCATGAGATGATCTTATCTCTTATATATTTGCATCTGTCTTTTAATCCCATGAGATGATCTCATCTCTTACATATTTTGCATCTGTCTTTTAATCCCATTAGATGATCTTATCTCTTATATATTTGTATCTGTCTTTTAATCCCATTAGATGATCTGATCTCTTATATATTTTGAATCTGTCTTTTAATCCAATTAGATGATCTTATCGCTTATATATTTGCATCTGCCTTTTAATCCTATTAGATGATCTTATCTCTTATATATTTTGCATCTGTCTTTTAATCCAATGAGATGATCTTATCTCTTATATATTTTGCATCTGTCTTTTAATCCAATTAGATGATCTTATCGCTTATATATTTGCATCTGTCTTTTAATCCCATTAGATGATCTTATCTCTTATATATTTTGCCGCTGTCTTTTAATCCCATGAGATGATCTTATCTCTTATATATTTTGCATCTGTCTTTTTATCCCATGAGATGATTTTATCTCTTATATATTTGCATCTGTCTTTTAATCTCATGAGATAGTATTATCTCTTATATATGTTGCATCTGTCTTTTAATCCCATGAGATGATCTTATCTCTTATATATTTTGCATCTGTCATTTAATCCCATGAGATGATCTTATCTCTTATATATTTGCATCTGTCTTTTAATCCCATTAGATGATCTTATCTCTTATATATTTTGCATCTGTCTTTTAATCCCATTAGATGACATTATCTCTTATATATATTGCATCTGTCTTTTAACCCTATGAGGTGATCTTATCTCTTATATATTTTGCATCTGTCTTTTAATCCCATAAGATGATCTTATCTCTTATATATTTTGCATCTGTCTTTTAATCCCATTAGATGATCTTATCTCATATATTTTGCATCTGTCTTTTAATCCCATGAGATGATTTTCTCTCTTATATATTTTGCATCTGTCTTTTAATCCAATTAGATGATCTTATCTCTTATATATTTTGCATCTGTCTTTTAATCCCATGAGATGATATTATCTCTTATATATTTGCATCTGTCTTTTAATCCCATGAGATGATCTTATCTCTTATATATTTTGCATCTGTCTTTTAATCCCATGAGATGATCTTATCTCTTATATATTTTGCATCTGTCTTTTAATCCAATTAGATGATCTTATCTCTTATATATTTTGCATCTGTCTTTTAATCCCATGAGATGGTCTTATCTCTTATATATTTGCATCTGTCTTTTAATCCCATGAGATGATCTTATCTCTTATATATTTTGCATCTGTCTTTTAATCCCATTAGATGATCTTATCTCTTATATATTTTTCATCTGTCTTTAAATCCAATTAGATGATCTTATCTCTTATATATTTTGCATCTGTCTTTTAATCCCATGAGATGATCTTATCTCTTATATATTTGCATCTGTCTTTTAATCCCAAGAGATGATCGTATCTCTTATATATTTTGCCTCGGTCTTTTAATCCAATTAGATGATCTTATCTCTTATATATTTTGCATCTGTCTTTTAATCCCATGAGATGATATTATCTCTTATATATTTGCATCTGTCTTTTAATCCCATGAGATGATCTTATCTCTTATATATTTGCATCTGTCTTTTAATCCCATGAGATGATCTTATATCTTATATATTTGCATCTGTCTTTTAATCCCATTAGATGATCTCATCTCTTACATATTTTGCATCTGTCTTTTAATCCCATTAGATAATCTTATCTCTTATATATTTTGCATCTGTCTTTTAATCCCATGAGATGATCTTATCTTTTATATCTTTGCATTCGTCTTTTAATCCCATGTAATGATCTTATCTCTTATATATTTTGCATCTGTCTTTTAATCCCATTAGATGATCTTATCTCTTATATATTTTGCATCTGTCTTTTAATCCCATTAGATGATCTTATCTCTTATATATTTTGCATCTGTCTTTTAATTTCATGAGATGATATCATCTCTTATATATTTGCATCTGTCTTTTAATCCCATGAGATGATCTTATCTCTTATATATTTTGCATCTGTCTTTTAATCCAATTAGATGATCTTATCTCTTATATATTTGCATCTGTCTTTAAATCCCATGAGATGATCTTATCTCTTATATATTTGCATCTGTATTTTAATCCCATTAGATGATCTCATCTCTTACATATTTTGAATCTGTCTTTTAATCCCATTAGATGATCTTATCTCTTATATATTTGTATCTGTCTTTTAATCCCATCAGATTATCTTATCTCTTATATATTTGCATCTGTCTTTTAATCTCATTAGATGATCTTATCTCTTATATATTTTGCATCTGTCTTTTAATCCCATGAGATGATATTATCTCTTATATTTTTTGCCTCTGTATTTTAATCCCATGAGATGATCTTATCTCTTATATATTTTGCATCTGTCTTTTAATCCAATTAGATGATCTTATCGCTTATATATTTGCATCTGTCTTTTAATCCAACTAGATGATCGTATCTCTTATATATTTGCATCTGTCTTTTAATCCCATAAGATGATCTGATCTCATATATTTTGCATCTTTCTTTTAATCACATTAGATGATCTTATCTCTTATATATTTTGCATCTGTCTTTTAATCCCATGAGATGATCTTATCTTTTATATATTTTGCATCTGTCTTTTAATCCCATTAGATGATCTTATCTCTTATATATTTGCATCTGTCTTTTAATCCCATGAGATGATCTGATCTCATATATTTTGCATTTGTCTTTTAATCACATTAGATGATCTTATCTCTTATATATTTGCATCTGTTTTTTAATCCCATGAGATGATCTCATCTCTTATATATTTTGCATCTGTCTTTTAATTCCATGAGATGATCGTATCTCTTATATATTTCGCATCTGTCTTTTAATCCCATGAGATGATCTTATCTCTTATATATATATTTTCGAAATATTGACTGTAAGTGTGTAGACAATTCAAACGCAGGTCGTCATTTTTAATTGTGCGTGCTTTATACAAACATTTTTAATAGTAATTTTTAAAGTACATATATATATATATGCAATTTTAGTTCGTATGAACTAAAAGTTTAGTTGTAAATTTATAGTTTTATTGCGAGTACACTTCTAACTCTATATAAACTTTCCCATTTCTAAACTGTGTAATATACGATTGATGTGTTTTAAAGTATGATGTTGCTGGATTTGCGTTTCCTGCTTGGTGTCGTCATAACGAGAGAACATAAAAATAAAACGTGCATGTTATACTGGTATTAAATAAATACTAAAAACGGAGAAGTCATTTAAGTGAGAAGAAGTGTCCTGTATGAAATAATGCGCATAATCTGAACACTTTATTTCGGAAACAGCTAGGGGGGGCATAGGGGTTATTATTTCGGTATGACTTTGGAATTCATCGTTGAAGCATGACAAAATGTCGGACTTTCCACATGGTAACTGATTCTATGATTGCCCAATGTGGCGGAATAAGGTTGTCCAGGCGAAGGAAAAAGGTTTTAGAAACGCGTGGAGCACATGCACCTCTGTTTATTTTTTAGTACAATTTTGCACCAGAGCGAATTAGTCTAACTGAAGCTAACGTTTGTTTCTGAAGACACTCAAGCTTGGGATAAAATGTGGGTCATGCGTTGTCGTGCTAACACAATATAGAATAACAACGAATGGAATTTGTAAGCCGTTCAGTGGATAGGTATACACTTACGAACAGATTATGACATTCGCAATTATATATGCATAACTATACATTAATCTATCAATCTATTATTATATGTTATATATATATATATATATATTATAAAGTAAAACGCTCTCTATTCTTTCTTATATTACTTAAAATCTCTGTCTCTCTCTGTCTCTCTTACTCTCTCTCTCTCTCTCTCTCTCTCTCTCTGTATATATATAAATATATATACATATATATATATATATATATAAATATATATATATATATATATATATATATATGAAAGGAGAGACCGAGTGCAAACGTACGAACAGATCGTGACAAACATAATTAATATATTTATATATATATATATATATATATATATATATATATATATATATATATATATATATATATATATATATTTATATATATAGGCAAACATTACTAAATGATTCGAGGTGTTTTTACTTTTTTATGTTTTTCAATTTTCCGAATGGTCCATTAGGTTGTTCGGTCAAATTACCGTATGTATGTTTCATGTGTTTCTTGTTCTATTTTCTTTCGTTATTGTGAGTACTTTCCATTTGATTCGCCAACACATCTCCAGGCGTTGTTAATTTTGGTTTCTTAAAAAATATGGCTTTACTGTTTAGGTTTTTTTCATTATTATAAAAGCCAGTAAGTTACAACTTAAAATGAGCTTCTATTATATTAAGATGTTACGTGATTACGTTCTAAGTAAGTGCAAGATGCAAAGGTTTGATTGCTTCACCGTTAAGAATTTGATTACGTTCTGAGCGCGTTCAAGATTACACGTGTAATTGCTTTATAACTAAGAATTCTTACTACATAAATACATTCTACTGTAACCAAATGCATCCGAACTTTAAATTGGATGAAAAAGCTATTAAAGATATACATCACTTCATAACCCCATAAACTCTGCTAATAAAATAAGATTCATAATTTATTACAAAAAATGAAAACATCGAACCATGTAGTTTAAAATAACACTTTTAAGACCCAAAAAGAATTAGGAAGAACTAATGTAATATAACTTTACATCTCTTCGCCAATAACTCGATTTACTGACAGCTAAAAAGAGATGATTGCACCCCTTCAAAATATAGACGCATACTAGTTACTAACACAAAAATAATGCATTACGATACTAACACCAGCAGATTAAAACATTCTTGAAGCTCTCTACATAAAAAGTAAACATCCCACAATCAATAATGTGAGTTACAAAACTAGTAACAATGTTTTTAAATGTCTAGAAGAGTAATAAACGTTACCAATACTTAGGCATTCAGCAATTATACGTTTGAATCTTGAACGGCGCTAAACACGTAATCAAATTCTTAATGGTGAACGAATCAAACGTTTGAATATTGCACACTCTTAGAACGTCATCAGGTCATCATGTAACATCTCAATATTATGGACGCTCGTTTTAAGTTGTTAATTACTGGCAGTTATAATGATTAAAAAAAACTCAACAGTAAAGACATATTTTTTAAGAAACCAAAATTAACACTGCCTGAAGATAATTTGACGAATCAAATCGAAAGTACTCGCAGAAAAGAAAGAAAATGGAACAAAACACCCATGGAACTTACATGCAGCAATTTGACCTAAACACTAAATGAACCATTTGGAAAATTTAAAAAAAGTTTCCTCAAGCAAAAACACTGCGTATCATTTAATAATGTTAGCCTAAATGAAAACATGGTACCTAAATACACACACACAATATATATATATATATATATATATATATATATATATATATTCTACTATATATAGTGTTCAATATAAGCTTTGGGCCCACCGTGGTAAAACTCTGATTCAATAATTGTGACAGCAAATCTAGTTTCACGCCATCCTCACACCTTCTTACACCGTCCTGGTACACAACCTTAGTATCTTAACCCTCTTTTTTCTCATCTCAAGGCTAATTTAACAAGATTCAATAAACATGCTTCATGTCCTATTTCTCATCCATCAACATTTAAATAAATTCTAGCCGCTACAAACGTGTCCCCACTCTTTCTACAATTATAGTAATATCTCTCCCACTAACTATGATCTTATAATTCTACCCCTCATTTCCTACTGCCCCTATCTATTTGTATCTCATATTTATTTCATAAGCGGTTGCAAATGTTAAGTTCACATCCGCCACTACGTATTGTTTCAAACATTTTGTACTTGGGTTTTATTTTTCAGACACTCACCCTTTTGAAGACGAAACATCGATATATACACAAATATGTTTGTTGCTTTCCGTTTTCAATTTTAATTCTATTCTTTATTATATATTTGGATATGTTTGGATATATATCCACTTATAATATAACGAACACTTTCTCTGTCAGATGTCTGTCAGGATGTCTGTCCGTCGTCGAGAATTTTTGTAAACGTAACAAAATAAACAATAAATAATTTAAGCGCCGAGACTACGATTCGAACTCGCAACCTTGACGCTAACTGCCGAACGCGCTATCAGCTGCCCCACCAAGCCAAGTGATATAATCGTATTAATTTTAAATGATAAAGAATCCATTTTTTTTTCAACTTCTTCCAGTTACAAATCAATGATCGTATAACTGTACATTGGAAATACATTGGGGTCTGCGTTCGCTCTCGATTGTTTTAGGGGGGGGTCGCGAGGGGGGGGAAGAAATTCCCCCCCCTCGCGAATTTTTTTATTTTCATTTTTCCGCCTAATAAAAAAAAAAAAAAATTTTCCGCCTAATAAAAAAAAAAAAAAAAAAATTTTTTTTTCCTTTTTAAACAAATAAAAAGTATTCGGAGACAAATTTTTTTCATTTCTTTTGTCTAACCACCCAAGAACGCGGCAGCCTAGCAAAAATAGACGACCGTTAGGGAGTCTATTTTCGCTAGTCGTTTAATATAATATATAAATATAATTAGAGATAGAGACAGACAGAGACAGTGACAAAGACACGGAGCAAGCGAATAGGTAGGTATACATGTATGCATTAACCGTTCGTATGAATACATTTACACAGCGGCAAGGCTTAAGCGTCACCATGTGGAATGCATTTACTTGGATTTACTTTAATACAAAGTTGGTTTTAAGTGGGAAAGTCATTCGTGAAAAAAAATCGTTCCACAATTTTTCTGTATGATATAAACATAAAACTAACGAATAATCTGTATTTTAGAAAAATATACTGTATCTGACAGTTGTATAATGCATCTCATGTATACCCGCCGTGGTTTAGAATATTTACATTCTATTGACATCCGGCGCTAACGCAGATCTCCCGATAAAATTCCATTACATTTAGAGATGTATATAATGCATTTTTATCCTGGCTAGCAGGCCAAGAGTGTGTATATTAGTTTCAAGTACGACACAACACAAGCATCAGATGGCATTTCAAACATAGCTGCTTTTCAATTAAGTGTTTCAGGCGATACTCTCTTTATATAAACTGATTATGAAGTTTGTACGACAATGACATGGTCTTAGCGTATGATTGCATTGCTATATTACGTGTACACATTTGATTTCAGCATAAACTTAAGATGTATAGCTGGTGATTTACACCTTACTTCTAAAATTCAGTACTACCAATGCCCTAACAATACAATACTGGAGTATCTTAATGTCATTAGATATTTTCTCTTTATCTTGCTTCAATTATGTTCATTCTTATTGTCTGCAACTTTAACGAGATTGAATTTATCTCACACAAATTGGTTTGCTGTAATAATTGAAAGTTTACGCCTGTGTGAATATTTATAATGAAGAAAATAATGACCGTATTTGACCTTAAAATGCTTAACCGCGTTGGCAATGATACGTCACCTTAACGGCGTTATCTCTTTTTTCTATACTTTTAATCTCCGGCCTGAAAGATGTTATTCATTTTATAGATTGAGATAAGATTAAGTTATTTCCCTGACGGATCGTTTTCTCTATATGACTCAATTTATATATCTAATGAAATGTAAATAGACGTTAGCAAATAATCGCCGCAAGATAAACTGCTGTCAATTTTCGTGTAATTTATTTTACGCCAATTATTCTTACAGACTCAACAAGGATCTTCTCTAATGAAATGCCAGAAAGGGGCGATATATGTATAGATGGGTAAAGTTAAACTCTGTTAATTGGCAGCAGTATTATATGAGAAGTGCTTATGTTACGGCATCTCAAACATTCTATTTCATCGAACACAATGATAATTTATTTATTATGATGTCTATAATAAATTACGACTTTAAATCATCTTGAATAAAGGTTTTAAAAACGTAAATATATACTCACTTAGTGAGTGAAACAGTGTCTGTTAAACACATACATATAACGTTCATTATACAATATATATATATATATATATATATATATTTCAGAAGAAACATTTGTAATCAATGAAACGGCGGGTGGAAACAAAACGGAAATTGCTAAAATTGTCCATACGGCCTTATCGTATGACCCTCTACACACAAACACACACACACACACACACACACATATATATATATATATATATATATATATATATATATATATAT
>OY744539.1:50371698-50429198 GCA_963556195.1 Sepiola atlantica | reverse complement strand
AATTGGTCAGGGAGCAGGGTTCGGGTGTGTGGTTAGTATTTATTTTAGATAGGAGTTGGCGTAAGGAAGTGCCAGTATGGGTTAGTTGTATAGCAAGGTGTTCTTTATGTATAGCCTTGCAGATGGAGATGGTGATGTTATCGCTGAAGAAAGGGAGTTTTAAGAAACAAGTGTAAAAGAGGGTGCGGTGTCTACGTGTTTTGGGCTTATTTAGGTGTGCTATGGTAGCCATTTGTTTGGATGGTTTGGCGGAAGTTTTTAGTGTGTGTTATTTTGTCAGCAGCAGAAGAGCATTTGTTTTGTATTCGGGTGATTTCATTATGGGCATAACTTTATTCGGCTTCTGTGGGCAGGGCAGACTTAAAGTGTATGAAGAGGTATTTGCAGGCAGTTTTCCTATAGAAGTTAGTATGTATAGAGCCGTTTTCGGTGATATTAAGGTTGAAGTCAAGGAGAAATAGTGAGCCGGACTCGTTGGGGTGTTCTATGAACATCCATCCCAACACACATTCAGTCACAAACCAAAAACCATATTCAACCTACTCCACTAAACTATCAAAATAAGTCACCTCATTACTTGGCATTGTTAATTAATTAATCCAAACATATATAAAATGTGTAAAAATAACATACACATATTAAATTAATATAATAAATTGATAAATGATAAAACAATAATAATAATTAATAAACAAATAGATTAATAAATACATCAATTAAGTATTAAAAAAAAACATCTTAGTACGGAATTGACGAATTTCAAAATGAATGGAAATATATTCTGAACTGTCATTAGGAGTAACCTTAATTCTTTTAAATTTTCTCAACCGGCGAAAACAAAAGGTTTTGTTTACGATATCACAAAACTTTGTATATTACATTTTAAATTAAAATGCTCGACTTACTAATACAGACACTTTATTTGAAGAATTGATTATTATATTTCGCACACACCAACTTTTTCCGACGCAGAAATACGTAAAAAGCCATCCAAACACGATTGACGACAAACTGGCGTTAAAAACAAACCACGGTCACATTGCAATGGTGTTGTAGGATGGAATTAGTGAGCTATTTGTATTATATTTGTTTAAGGTGGGGAACACATTCCCCCTACAATACTTAAAAGTGCTGAAACGATATTTAATGTTTTAAAATACAATCAATTTAAGATATAATAAGGATATAATTATATATCATAATTAGGATATATTATCTGAATGTAGTATCGGGCTTTTACACATTAGGAAGAGACGATCTACAATAAAAAAAGAATTAGTTTCTTCCACGTACCTTACTTATTTATATGTTAAAACAGTAACAACTCACAATTAGTACGCGTGTTGCTTTAATCAAAGACAATGTGACGGATACACACGCATATTTATACATACATACACACACACACTCACACACACACATATATATATATATATATATATATATATATATATATATATATATATATTCATTTCTCGTCAGAACGAAGCACATGTTTTTATTTACGAGGTTAAAACAACAAATAGAGAATTACGAGTAAGTCTCGGAAATTACATATTTCAAAGTCAGTTTTTAGTTAATTTTTATGAAGTATGTTTACTCTTTTTGAAAAATAATAAATTTCTACTCCCACCCTAATCAAATAAATAACCATGCCGGCCTTCTGTAGTTGTTGTTCATTTTACGTGTAAAATATAGGCAACACTTCACCTTAAATAAGGCTGAAACAGAAAAGCGTTTAGAAAAAATCTGGCCCGGACGGTGAAAGGGGAGAATTCTTAGGTAAGTGGGATCTGAAACGTTCGCCTAATGAGCGGTATGAAAGTCAAGAATTTAGGGCTAGGTTAGAAAGAGTCTCAACCAAAGTCGTGAATGTTGACGCTGCAAGACGTAGAATTCCACAACGTCGCAATTCGGAGAGGTATATTCGTCAAATTCAAAACCCGAAAAGACACACCCTTGTGTCTGCTCGGGAGCATTTCGCGGATCGCTTCACCCAACTTTCCAGACTCCGCGTCGTAGAGTTTGGCAACTATTTTGCTGGGTCACCTTGATTGGAGGCGGCCCGAGCGGCTAGTTGTGATTATCGCGTTGCAGTATGTGAGGTCTCGACTGCGTTGAAAATGGTCGGCTACGACAAATCTCCGGGGCTTCGTGGTTATACGTATGAATTGTTCTTGAGGATGTCGCACATGTTCGTACCTATTCTGACGGATGTGTACAACGACTGGTTGAACACCGCTCTATGCCTGGTAAAGTCACATTGCTTAGTAAAATGGCGGGCATGTTGGGGGTGTAGATGACTATAGGCTTATAATTCAGTTAAATACAGATGTAAAAATCTTGCCCATTGTTTTTGCCAATCGGTTGCAGGCTGTTATTCGTGAAATGGTTCAATCTTATCAGAATTATGGTGTAAAAGTGTCAGAACAAGTTGCATCTGATACGCACAATCTTAGAGAGGTCAGAAGACGACACGGAAACCGCGCTGGTCTATTTAGATCAGTCCAAGGCTTTTGATAGGCTCGACCATCGCTTCTTGGGATCTGTTTCAGAGGTCGCTGGTTTTGAACCGGACTTCCGCAGGTGGATCTCCTTGTGGTATCGCTTCCTGACGGCAGTCGTGCACGTAAACAGGGTGGAATCAGAATCGGTTGCTGTCTCTCGGTCGGTACGTCAGGGTTGCCTGTTGTCTCCTCTCCTCTCCTCTAGGATCTTGCGTTGGAGCCCTTCCCTCGCAAGTTGAGGCCAGGAGAGAGTGAACTGGCCCTACGCGGTATCGCTCTACCTAGTGGTGCGTGAGCCAAGGTCTCCGCGTGTGCCGATGATGTTACCGTGTTCGTCTAGAGCCGTCGAAACATTTCCATGGTAACTAAGGCCCTTAAAAGATATGAAGATGTTACAGGGGCTGAGGTCAACCCTAGCAAATTCAATGACATAAGCTGTGCTGCCTGGAGTGGTGTGGCTGCCGCACCTTTTCAACTGGTCCGATGGCCCGGTTCGGATCCTCGGCGTGTGGTTCGACCCAGGTCTCCAGCTTGGAAAGAATTTGTCGGAAGTACAGTGTAAGGTCAAAGCGTCTGTTAACATTTGGCTTCGAAAGGGGGTCCCCTTAAAAGTCGAGCTGGGGTATTCTTTTAATCCTTAACCGATTGGCTGTATTACCTCTGTCCGCGGACCGCTTAGCGATTTGGCACGTCGCTTTTCTCGCTTCTGTGAGAGAAGGAAACTCCGCTAATCTGTAGGGAGGTCTAATATTTGGGTCTTAGGAATGCCCGACTTTGCAAGCCATTTATATGCCGAGAGGTTAGCATTGCTGAGAAGAACTTTTACAGACAAGTCCAAGTGAGAGTTAAACAACTCATGCTCATGCCGGTAGACTTAAGGAGGAGAAGGACTCCTACTCAGAACATCTTGGTACTTCATTGAAGTCGTAATTCCGGTCCGTGATCCTCGTAACCTTATGGTAAAGGACTAAAAATGAAATATGTTAGTTGACCGGAGTAGCTTTGACAATATCTTACACCTACTCAAGTGCAACACCTGAACAATGAGTGTAATCGTCGAGAGCAAGAAGACACACTGTTTTTAATTAATTTCTACCAACGAATACCTCTTCTGCTTAGGACCCGGAAGTGAAAACGGTGTCAGTGGCACCAGCAGCTGATGCACAACGACCGGAACGGGCACTGCAACAAAAACGAAGACGGATGTAACAAGGGGGGGCAAAGGTGGAAAGTAATCCTCACCAAAGAACCAAGTTCCAGACCAGAGAAGTCCTCCTCCGAAAAAGTGCAGCCCCCTGTTAAACAACAAGGAATTCGTCTACCCACAAAGTTGAAACATCAAGATATTACTACCACGGAGATGCAGCTTTAAACATCTGTTATAGCAGCGGCAACACAGAGGAAGCAACTGGGCACCTTGAACTCTTCAGACTCAGAAGGCCAGAAAGATGAAAAGAAAAATGGAGGATTACGCTGGGTCGGCTCCAGCGAGAAGGAACACAGATACCAGAGTTTTTAAAAAGCCAACTGTAAGGCCAAACAAGTTACACAGGCTGGGGCCCTATCCCATGCCCTTACATCTGAATAGATGACCATTTCTTCTGCTCAGATCCCCGAATTTCAACCCTCAACTCCTACTACTGAGCAGAAATCCTTCTCCCTATTTGATTCAACTCCAGCTAGTTTCCGCTATTTGTCTAAAAATAAAGAGCAGGAACCTAAAATAGCAGCAGATTTTCTTCACATGCCCTTATCAAGAAGTACAAAATACGATAGCTCCCCTTTTTGCCAGGTGATTTGATCTGCGAAGCAGATCTTCATCATATCGCTGCCAAATTGAATTGAAGGCAACTCAGTATCGGGAAGCCGCTGTAGGCCTTCATTCAGACCCAAGCGCTGGATGTCAGCAAGCCTCACAATTTTCCAGCTGCCTCATTGATCAATACCTTCATCCGACAAAACAAGTAAAGGGCAATTATAGACGCCGGACAATTATAGACGCCTGTATTGACATCTTAATGTCAATTCCGGGTCTGAGACTAGTGAAAAAAGGCCATGACTCTCTCAGATAGTTGGGGTAATAATGTGAATGACATCCTACTCCATAAAGACTTCAGACCGTAGTTTGACACTGAATAGTGGAGATGCCCACAACACTTGGTTTTAGGAATCCTTAACACGAGGGACATGAGGTCCCTAAGCAAAGCTAAATGCATACTTTGAAACCTCATGCCATTTCATATAGATGTTGCCGCGTTACAGGAAACTGATTATGATGTGATCGACGATCACCGACTTCTATCAAAGTATTTAGATGTTCTTTCAGAAATCGTTGCCAGTTATGCGAGGGGAGTTTACTTGTTAGTAAGACGCATTCTGTCCGCAATGGTAAACGTTGTTCATGCGGATGATAATGGCAGACAAGTCGTGACCTATGTTGCCGTGAAAAGTGCCGCACTTCGAATCGTCGCAGTTTATGAGCCCAATATCGGTCGAGAGAGGGCTCTGTTTTTTCCGGGGGTTGCAGGGGTTCTTCGGTTATTGAGAGCGGTTATCAGAGATTGGAATGGCATCCTTGATCCAACAATAGATAAGGTAGGGGGCCCAGACGGTCTGGTTGGTGTGAGACTAGCCTGTCTGATCTGATGATTGAATGTGGTCTAGTCGACAGGTTTTGTGTCGATCACGTCAAGAGGGAGTGGTGGAGGTGGCTTTCTAGCAAGCCTTCCGTCGGACTTACTTTGATCGGTTGTTAGTGAGAAAAGACAAAGTAGATAATGACTCACTCGTGGCTAGTTTTGAAGTAGAACACAGAACCCATAAGTAAGCTGGGTACTGGAAGTTCAATATCTCCGTACTGGAGATACGTTCCTTCCGGGGCATGCTAAGACTTAATTTTCAAAAGGGATTAGTGTGGGTGGAAACCGGGTACAAATAGTCTGTTAACGCCAAATGTGGAATTAAGCGCTTTTCTGTCAAACATAGCCAAGGCCTCGCTTTAAATAAGTCTGAAACAAAAACGCGTTTATAAAATAAGCTGGCCCGGGTTGTGGAAGGAGTATCCCCTAGGCATAAATTTAGCTAAGAGGGACTTGAAACTTTCAGCTAACGAGCGGTATGAAGGTCAAGTAATACAGGCTAGGTTAGAAAAAGTGGGCAACGAACCCGTGAACGTTGACGCTGCAGAGCGTAGAACTCTACTACGTCGCAATTCGGAGGGGTATATTTGTACAATTCAAAGCCCGGAAGGACACACTATTTTGTCGGCTCGAGAAATGTAAGAGGGGTCTCATTTTATTGTTGAAAAGGTCTCCTATGCGAAACATTTCGACTGAGTTAAAATGGCTAGCTTCACCAATGTGTTCAGAGATTTTAGATTCGAGAAGTGTTTGACGTCGTACATCGTTTTTTTACACACCGTGAACATATAGTCATATTTACATATTAAATACATGGGCAATCTTGATTTGCAATAGAAAAGAAGTTAATATGCGGCGCTCGTTTCTGCTTATTTCTTTGTTCATCTTCGATGGCTTTTTGCCGTCACTTCAACATTTACTTACATATATACACGTTTTAATTTTAATAGGTATAATGTAGTCGTTCTTTTTGCTTTAGTGCTTATAAAATAGTGGTAAATATAGTATTAAAATGCTCAATTATTATTTTAACTAGTATCTTAGTATACTTAAGTATTATAATAGTACGTACTAATGTGTTATTTGTTGTAATATTTAATGCTCCCTGTTTAACATGTTTCCTTATACATATATATTAATTGTGATGTATCTTTATCTAATATGTTACCGACCTTTATATCTAAATAGTCAGTTGTTCTAAACCTTTTATGTTTCAACTGGCAGCCTATAAATGTTATAAATTCATGAAACAGGAAGCAGTCTTGTGGTTTGTTGTTTGTTTATTTAAACTTCTATTCTTTTCTCTATATTATCTATAATAAAAATGCCCCCCCCCTAACTTTGATTATACGTATTATTGCATTAAATAAAAAACGCAATGATTCCCCACACCACTTTTCGATTAGTCCAGCAATCAAATGAAGCTAATCTCGAAAATCAATTGCAGTGGATTAGAATATATATTGTATCAACGTTTTGTAATAGCTATTGTCCTACAATATTTCTGAGGGTATTTTTAAACTGTTCGTCGTTTGAATAACCTATTACTAAGACAAAGGGGAAACGTATTGACGTGCAATTGTTGCCATTATTTTACTTTCCCAGATCGAGTGCACGGAACTGTGCGCGCGAAATTCGATCAAAAACCAAACACGATTCCGTATGGAAAAGCGCTGAACAATTCTTGACATGCAATACGCCATTCTTCTACGTTGCATATACGACGAACACGATAATTAAAGAGTTATTCTTCGAAACGAACACTGATCATTTGGATACGTTCATGTTTATATACTTAGGAATACCAAACCTTACTATATCTTAGAGTGTGCATTCGGATATTCCGAAAGAAAACATATGGATTTCTTAAAAAATCGTATATTCAATTATAGTCATAAACACATATTTGATTGCTCTATTTATAAAACAGGTATTGATCTGGATTCATGCGAAGGCAATATAAAAATTGCAGTAATTCATTGTATACAATAAGAAAAAGAAATGATGTTATTTTATTGAGAGGCGTAAGTATTTTTTATGTTTATCAAGGATATACGTTGTTTTGATTGAATTCAATATATTTTAGTGTTTAACTTAGCATAGATGAGTATATAGTGACCAGCGTTATTAATTACATCATTTTTTTAGTGTTACATCAAACTCATGAATAACCTCGTGACGTAGACAATGTCGCCCAGAAGTATGTCGTTAATTTGTATGTATTCTTTTTCAAAAAATGCATACCTTTCATTAATAAAATGGCTACCTTTAGCTAAGTTCCGTGTATATCAGTACAACGTGTTTTCTGAACCTTTATTCTTGTGTAAACTGAATTTAGTTAAAACTAGGCTTTTACGAATATTAGACTTCACGAATTCATTGTGATTGTGTGTTGTAGGACTGGTGTGTTTTTTTCAAAACAAATTCGTTAATGCATTACATGATAATTATTTAAGTCGTGTTTTTGTATAGAACAACACTATGTATAGGTGGGTATTGCTGTCAATCTAATCAGACGTCACGTAATTCAAAGATGTTTAATTTTACTTAACATTTTGTACTAGAAAAAGCCGCGAAAACTCTTAAGCAATGATCATTGTAACTGTGATCGCTACGGCGTCGGTCTTCATCTATTGTGTCGGAAGAGAATATTACCCATAAAGAGGCTGACACTTTCATATGTTCTTTTTGTGAGTCGCTTTTAAGTGATTATATTAACGGTAAAAAATTTCTTTTTAGATAGTATGTGAATTAGTTGACCTTTTTCTAGTTTAAGATACAGTGATATTTTGTCTTGGTGACAATATATGTCTATTGAATTATCTCCCCTTTCCAGATTGGTTGTTTGAAGTTTATGCGCATGGGTGACTTTGACTAGAAGTTAATGTGCATAGGTGATAGGCTTTAGTTGGCAATTTGCATAGGTGGTGAGTTTATTAGTATGTGAACAAATATTTTGATATTGTAGAGTTCGATTGAGTTTGGATAGCAAAGAGTGCACAGTGCACAGTAAGCCGTGAACATTAAGCAGTTTACAGTGAACAGTGAATATTGAGATTTTGCGTGGTGGTTACATCGAAAGAAAATATAATTTGATCTCATTATCGGATTACAAGCTATTTTGGCCTAAGGAAGAAACCATGGAGTCAGTAAATTTAATTGTTGAGCAAAGATTCTAATATTGCCTTTTAGTTGAGAAAATGATGTAGTCGGATGGATAAAAAAGTAAAATTGGTGCCAAAACTACAGACAGTGAAATACCTTACTAGTTTCATTCTACATTTTCTGCACTGTTATGGACTTGTTTTATACCTAAAGATGAGTAATAAAGACCAATTAGATGCGGGACTGATAGAGGTGAAATTTATGCGAGCGTTCACTGAACGGCCTTTTGAAGACCATGATAAACTGTAACAGTTCTGATGGACTGGAGAATCGTGGAAATGGTCGTCAATGCTATCAAAAGATTGGCTGGACTAGCAGGATACCTATGAAGGGGACTGGATCATACGGCAAAACTGGCCTTCGTCCCAGGATTCTAGGATGGCGTATCTGTGACACTGCAACAGCTACATCTCATATAAAACATGAGTGTCAGTAAACTGATAGCGATTGCACAGTGTTTGGTTAGCAAAAGAAACGACAGACTAGAACAGTGGCGGCGAGTGCACAAAGCACTGCACTCGAGGATGAGGTTCAAAGAGAATCATCAAGCATGCAGTGCATTAGATGTAAAATACCGCATTGTATTAAAGATTTCCTGGAGCCACATAGAGGCAGAGTAAAGTGCTATGAGTGTGGAAAATGTTGCCACATTGCTGACCTGTTCTAATAATAGAAGTAGCAATAAATGATACTGTAATGACTGGATACACAACCACTTTTCTTACTCCAACTTTCTGAATGTGTGTGGTAGGAGTAGCACCGTGATAGCGGTTGATGGAAGGAACGTTAAATGTGAGGGAAACGAACAAGTGGAGATCAAAGTATGTGGATAACGAGATAAGGTGGAAGTGATTGTAATAGAGCACATGGTTAACGAGATTGATGTCAGGATTAGAATGGATGTAATCAAAGCGATTGGAGGTGTGACTATCAACAACATTGAGGGAAATATGGGGAGAAGTATACTGTGCCGTAGCTGCCCATGAATCGAACATTCGAAAATTGAGGACAAATATTTTGAAAGAGATTATGATGGACAGAAATGGGCAATGATATGGAAATAGATGGGACAACCTCAAGTGTTGCAGCACCTCTTAAAATATTACACACATTCCATGGAGTGTGAGAAAAACGCAGAGTTTAAGAAGGTTGTTGATAGATAGAAAGCCGACGGCACTCTCTTACAATGGACGGATGAAGTAAAAAATGTGTTACCTTTGGTGCCAGTGTTTGAGGTAACGAAAGATAAAGTCAGACCAGTGTTAGACCTGGAATTCAACTGTTTAGTAGCATGCTATACATGGGACGACATGTCTGTAAATATAAATATAGAAAATAGAGGCGGTTGGCAGGAGAACCTGCAATTGTCCACATTTAGTCTGCCTAGTTGCAGCTATATATGGCAAGGTAACTCTGCAGTACCAGCTGGTTTACTATATAGGAAGAATATACTGTCTGACACCGTTAGGTTTTAGACCTTACGTTGCAGCACACATTATGCAGCGTTCTAAAAAGTTAATGAATGGAAATAAGGCAATAGAACCCACTGCCTTTTCATTCATGACATAATCGTGTATGCGACAAAGGTGTCGACAGAGGAAGTCGTTGAAACATTTTAAAGGATTCGGGTTAACAGTACAGAGTCCTTGCACAGCGGAGCAGCGCTTTATCTTATGCTATTGAAATGGAAAGAGTGGTGAGCTGATGTTCAGAAGGGGCAACAAAGTGCGGGAGATGACAGAAAAATGAGAAGACTTCACTTGTTCTCAATATGCGGTGACAATATATGTAAATTGCGTTATCTCCCCTTTGTAGATTGGTTGTTTGGAGTCTATAGCCATCAGTGGATTTGACTGGTAGCCAATTTGCAAAACTGCAATAACTACTTATTATTAAAATAAATAAAGATGTTCAGGGCGATAAATGATTGATCAGCAATTCTTAGAGGTTTTTCAGTACACTATTTTATGTACGTCTCTCAATTTAAAACATCTTATTTATCGATGCACGATGACATGCACTAAGTAATATGCAACAAATTAACAAATATTTGCCGAACGTGTAAATTATGTATAGAAAATAGTTAAAAGATTCACATACGCGACTTGACAAAATCATCGATGACACAAGCTAAGTACATACTAAGGAATACGAAAACGGCTGAAGATTAATGTATTCATAGCCGGTAGATAGCAATCACTAACAGTCTAAACATTCAATCCAATAATATTATATGCGACTTTTGTAAATGTGTAATGCTAGCAGATTAAAATATGGACTTGAATCGAGCAATAACTTCGGCAAATATTTTCTACTTCCAACACGAGAATAGTCTTGAAGAAAAATGGCTGTCATAAATGGCTGTAACTTTTAATGTAGGTGTCAATGATCACCACAACAGAAAATTCAAAATTACTATCTGAGTCAAGAGAACATACATATTGCTGTTTTGCACGTGTTATCTTTTATTGTTCAGCAACATATGGGCATCTACAAGAAGAGTAAACAACATAAATATATTGTTTCGATAATAACATCAACAGGAATATAGTTAAACTATAATTATTATAATTATTATTATAATGCATGTTATTATTATTATTGTTATTATTATTATTATTGTTATTATTATTATTATTTCATAGTAGTCTCAACATTACGATGTTTTTAGTTTGATTTTTTCTCTTCTTGAACATCAAGTCAATCCCATAGACTTTAGACGTGCAAGCTGTACCCAACACTTTCACCGTTTCTAACAGGCCTTCCCTTTGCAGAATTGAAAAATAAATTGTCTCGTCAATCTAGTTAAGCACTTTATATTGGCTGTTCGTTATATTTCTTAGCGATCTAATTACAACAGGACTCACTTTTATTTATTTACATTTCCATAGTCTAACAAATTCCTATTTTAGATCTTGATATTTATTGGTATTTCGTGTTCTTTCTCCTGCACTCTGGCATCGAAAAAGGAGGCTAGATCAATGACTAAGTAAGTTGGTTTAGAAATATTAAGGGGTTTGCAATGTTCAAAAACCTTCTCAGTTTGTATGCGCATACCCCTAAGACGTTTTGTCGATACTGCTCAATACGTTCCCCGTAACGTTTAACTGTGGCAGTCTCAGCAACGACCCGCTGTTTCAGTTCTTTAATTACACACTTGAAATCCTTTCGATGTATGTAAACTTTCCGGATTAGTATTTCTCAAGCTCTCTGACTTTTGAGTTCGCCATTTACGACAGCTTGCACTTTACTTACATTATTTTCTAAGTGGTGTTATCTGACCAGTTAAACTTTTCCTCCACCAGAGATCTTTTTCATTTCTTTTTTCTGTTTTTCTACATCGAGTAGATTTGATACAGTATTGGCAGCATCTTTATGACACTGATCAAAACAATTTGTTAATAAAAATGGTAAGACATCATTCACTTTAGACGTGACAGTTTTAAGTATTTTTCTATTGACAAATCTCGGGTGCGGCGGTTTTTCTCAATTTCCAGCTCTTAGCTTATAGTCTTACAATCTGAAGATATCTATATTTTCTTCTGTCATCGCATGTTCTATAATATCTTTTACGATTGCATCTGTGGAAACTGCCTGATTACAATTAGTTACACTAGTTTCGCTCTCAGAGTGTGTTGTTATTTCTACCATTGTCTTTTTTCCAACTACATCAAGTGTATTGATTTTTCCAAACTGGTCTAAGTCTTCTCTCTCAATGTTTGCATTTAGTTCTCTTTGTGTTTCTTCGTTTTCTTATACTTCTTCTTCGTCTTCTTCTTCTTCTTCTTCTTCTTCTTCTTATTATTATTATTATTATTATTATTAGTAGTAGTAGTAGTAGTAGTAGTAGTAGTAGTATTAGTAGCAGTAATAGTAGTCCTATTATTATTCATAGTAGTAGTTGTAGTTTTATTTTATTATTTAATTTTATTATGTAACTATTATCAGTATACATTATTATTTAAGTTTTGTTTATTTAGTTTAAAAGTTGTAAGATGATTGCTTCTTAAACAATAACTTACCAAATATATTAATGTACAGATTTCGGTAGAGCAATGTGTTTAATTATGTCGTTCATTGTATTTTCTTATGAGTGACTAATACTCAAGTACGCATTATTATATGTATATTTATATAATAGACATGTAGCAATGTAATTTGCTAAAACCACCCTTAAATGAAACATAGAATAACTACTGCCGCCATACAAAATAAATCGATCGAACCAATTACTTGAAACATAATATAGGCAAGAAGCAACACATGTATACTTCATGAACGTTAGACAAAGCCATAAATAAATGGGCCAGGCTGACCTAAAAGGAAAATAAAATAGATATGTAAGTGTTCAAAGCTAATCTGATGAGTGAAGTTAAAATGTAATGATTGTTAAACCTTTAATATATGTTAGACATGCAAAGTTGAAACAGTAGAGAAACCATATCTCAAATCATATCTAAAAACTTTGCAATACAGAAGAACTCATATAAGCTAGAAGGTCCGACAGAAAAAAACAGTTACAAGGAATAAACAAACAAGCCGTGGAATCGTTGATTTCGCCGTCCCATGTTTAAATCGAATGAGAAAGAAAACTGGTACTCAAATAGTGGTGGGTAAAAGAAACAATATAACATAGCTATTTAAAATCTTTTTCAGAAACAATTGATAAGCTGAATAAAACTGAAAAAATACAAGAACACAATATACTTCATGAAAATTAAGATTAGAGCTGATTGATTTAGAACACATCTTAGTTTGTGATGATTACTGGCTCAAATAACAAGATAACAGTAATTAACTACAGGCAAATTAAAATAAAATTCAAAGAACACCAAATATATATCTTCAAAACTAAAATATTTTAGCAAACCAAATGAAGTTGAAAGTATCCAGGTAACGTATTTTATTATTAACAACAATCATATAACCCTAACCCTAACCCTAACCCTAACCCTAACCCTAACCCACCAAAGCCGACACTTACATGAATTGCTACACCGAGATGTTGTAGACTCAGATGACCTGGTATAGTAATTCAAACCACAAGTACAAATTAAAACAAAACGAATTCTGGCACATCAAAAATATATTTTGCAACACAGATCTAATGGATATCTGCTGGTTGTAGCACGAACGTTCTGTTTACAAAATCATAGAATAAGATTAAGAGTCCATGAATATTAATGAAACTTTCTGTGCCTCAGTGAGGATCAGCGAATAATCACTGCTCAATGTATGTGATAATTCTAAATAACTAATATTATGAATGAGGTTAGAATTAACAACAATTTTAAGCAAGTATAAAAAAGGGATACGAGTCGTAATCTTTGCAATTAGATCACCTTCGGAGCAGATTGAAAGTCATGTGAACGAAATCAGAAAACAAACGTTATATGATGTGTACATACTTACTCTGTATTGTACACATCATATAATGTTGTGTCAAACGTGCTATTTTTCTAAGTTGGAGAATGTAACAGGATGATCATACATGTTACAGAGTAATGTAAACGTATTTATCAAAACAATAATACCGATACTTATATAGTGAGAAAATATGATGATAGTAAATATAAAAACTAAAATATGTAGTATACATAACTCGCATGAGCGCACGCACGTTATCACACTATCTCTCCGCTATATGTAAATATCTCCTATAAATTAGACGCATACTGTCTTACACATTCATATACAAAATCTCAAAATGTGACAATACTGTGACAGCAAGCAAGCTCCTGGTGTCTGGCGTCTCAGTGACATTGTTTTTTTTTTAGTCAATCGAGTATCTCATGATATGTAAGTGAAACGTAATATTATATACATTTATTCAATGGGTAATGTAAACAGAAAATGTAACACGTCCGACTTTAAAGTCAGCGTTTTTAACGCAAATCTTCAACGGCGCTAATTTTGAGGTTGGTGCCAGTTCAGGAAACAGAAGTCGTCTTTGGCGGAAATAGGAAAAAAGAAAAAAAACAGCTGAATCTACAGACAATGGCAGGAATTTGAAATCTATATTTTCGGTAGAAAAAAAGTGGATTTAAAACCAAGTAAAAGATGATATAAAAACAGACGTCTGCTTTGAATTTCACGAACGACTTCCTTATTCGCAATTCACAGTTGTCATCCTCGAACATTCTATTGAACTTTAACCATTCGGAAACTTTGGCTGAACAACCCGCGGCGCATTGTAAATGAAAAACTATTCCGAATACTAGAAGACTAACAAGTTTCCGTTACTTGGTTGCCAACCATCTGATACTGGTTATTTCGGTTCAGGGGTTCAGTTCCTATGTTAATTCCTGCTACGCACGGCGGCTATTTAAGGACTGTGTACATAGATAAAAAGGTTCATTCCTTCTTATCCAAATAGATATTTCCTTTCATAAAATTTCCGGAAAAAAAATCAAATTGGATGTTTTAATATAATGTTACATTGTAAATAACATGAGGTCGGGTGATAAGCTGTTTAATTAAATCAGCTTTGATGCGTAATAAGCTGATCATTTTAAAACTTATGGAACACATGAGTGTATGGCGGAAAAAGAAGATTGGATAACATCTAAAAAAACCTGCACTGTTAAGTTGAACGTAAGTCATGCTATGGTTACAACGTTAGAAAACTATGATCGATGTAAAATGTGTTATAAACATCTGAACGTGTTTTCTCTCAGTTTGCTATAAATAAAAACTAGCCAGGAAGACACAGAATTGCTAAAACCATCGTGAATGAACGTCTCTATATAAAACTGGGCTTACATATTTCATGTCTATCCGTAAGTGAGCACAAATCACACTGATTTAAAAGATGTGATCGCCGAAGATTAAAATTAAAAAAATACTTTAATTCATTTATATCCGAGCGAAAGCCTTCATATGCTCGTCAGGTATTTGCGAGCATAGTTTTATTTGTACGTATATATATATATATATATATATATATATATATATATATATATATATATATATATATATATTATATCAGTCAGCTATGTTTTAGATATTACATATATTAATTATTACAATACCATATTATTAGTAATTTAATATTATGCAGAAAAGGAGGTAACCAACGTGCAATCTCAACGGTGACCGTTAAACATGTATACGCGTTAAACTGACACAAATATGACATATCTCGTAAGCTTATCAGATAAACTATACCAAGTTTAAATGGTGTTGTGTCTGTTTTGATTATAAACATGGTCGCACGGACAGGTTTAACACCCTGTGCCTCTTTTTATCTATTATAAAATAGAAAATTAATTTCAATTAATCATATACAATAGTGCCAGTAAATATATAAAGTATTTTAATGATTAATAACATCACATAGAATCGTGTAAACTGTCAAATACATATACTCTTAAAAGATATTCAGTAACATTAAAAAGGAAAAATTAAAAGTAACACAGTTACTCGCTTTATAGATGTTTAGAAACAGATATGTCCAACTATATATGTATTTTTTTAATTCGTATAAGGTTTTATAAAACAGCAAAATGATATTTGCAAGTTTTCATATTTAAGTTTTTTCTAACAAAATCATTACATTAGTATGCGTCAGAAGTCGCTATGGAAATTAATGTAAAAAGTGGCAACATTTTTTAACATTATCACACTCTTATTATACATGTCTCCTTTTAATGTATATTTGGTGTATGTTGCGATGCGTTGTAGTATTGCCCCGAGTAGTACTAAGAGATGCTTCCTCCAATTTGTTTTCCCGCGGTGGTTTGTCCCTACTGTTAGTCAGCGTTCAACATCCGAAAACGTGTGTAATTAATTAATGTCGCCGATTTTACACAATTGATGTAGAATGGCTGGATTGCTGACTGTGTTTTACTAGCTGAGGTTACGTTTCCTGTAGGTTTATATTACGAAAACATCTAATATATACATTGTTTTGTTCAACCCCTTTCAAGTAAAATTGAAAGTCGAGCATGTAGGAAAGATTAAAAATAAACATTCACCAAACAGTGTCAGTGCAATGCTGTCACTATGTCGTTGAATACTATCGAATGTTCAGATATTTATACTCGCCGTTTCCTGTGTAAATATAACTTAATTTATTTGTTATTACGTGACACTCTCTATGTGAACGCTTACATATTCAAGGTGTCTTTGCGAACTGGGTCCGCGCCGTATTACCGACTTAGATTGTTATTTCCCTGCGATGAAGAGAGCCATACGCTCGAAACGACGTCGTACGTAAGTAGAATATTAAAACATAATTTCATATAATATACATTTAAAGCAGAGAACGTCGAATTAAAACAAGACAAAATAACCATTATTGGGAGGTCAACGAAAATGGGCGCTCACTAATAATTGAATAGAAAATAATACGACAGGTCAGTAAATGTAGAAATTTAGACGACTCGTGTAGAGTATGTCTAAATGAAAAATTTGAAATCCTAAATGTTAAAGACACCAAAAATATGGAAGAAGTGAGATAGCAAACAGCTGCCTGCACATAATTGAATTTACCTTAGGCTAACAATACATAAATGAATAAATAAATAACAAGCAAATAAGTAAACAGTAAAACCTAAAATAGAAATACAAGAAACCAAGTGTTAAAATAAATTCACCCATTATATTAACAGAACAAAAAACAGGATATAGACAGTAAAACTAACCGGACCTTAGTTCCTGGGAAGCCCGACGATTGGCTAACAGAATAGCAAACAAGCTGATTGGTAAACTAGCTAACAGTGTATATATAATGACCCGGACAAAAGTAACTCCATGCATTTTCTCCTGAAGATTCTCCCTCTGGGGAAGAAATGCGGAAGACTCTGTGTAGCTAAAATGCCTTAAATATATTTTCATAGCTTACTACCTAGTTCTACTTACGTATCGAGCACTGTTGAAGTAAATACTAACAATTTATACATAAAAAATAATATATCTTTATAAAAATGTATGTGGATACATGAAATAGTAATATATATATATATATGTATATATATATATATATATATATATATATATATATATAAGGGTGAATTCCGCAAACAGGAGAGTTTGAAAGAACTTTTCGTCCTCTTCAATTACACTTTAAATGCGTTTTGTTTCAAATATGACACATTCTAAAATAACTATTTAATATAATATTCAACCAAAATTTGGCAAAGTTCAACTTGTTTCACATTTGAAGCTAGTCTGTTAGCAAGTGTCAGTGTACATTGGAATGATGTTGCATCAGCACACCGGCTAAATAGGTTATCAGTCTCTTTAATATCACAAGAGAGTGTCATATGTAGTGCATCTACCTTATTCAAGAGCCGAATCTTTTAAATCAGGTCATCATAATTGTAAGTAAAATTATACCATGATTTTCTAGTGCATTAGGAGCATTTACATGCCTAAAAGCAAGTGGGTTGTTATACATGCAACATTTTGCGTCATTTGTAGCAAATTTAAAACATAATAAATTTCTGTGTAATAAATAAATATTATCTCCAAAAATCATCATCTGAAAAAACGTTTTACGAGTAGTAAATGTACGAGTAACTTTATATACTCACTATGAAACGTTTTCACTTCATAATAATTTTGAAAACTAATATAAGAAACAAATAACTTATTAGTTAATATGATCATACTATATATAATCCTAAAAATACACCTTTCAATTTTAATTAAAGTTCATTATATTAATATTTCACAAACATCGGAGCTATAGGATTTTTTTATTAAAAGGTACTATTTTATTTCTGCTGTATTGTAAGTAAATCAACAAAAAATATATAGCTCTTATTACGAAACCATAGACGTATCAGCTCTATTCTGAAATGCGTAATTTACAGTGAATTTATTTAGGAGTAGATTTTGTACATTAAAATATATAAACACATGTGCATACATAACTTTATATAGATACTAGGAAAATGCATGTCAGGGGACTGGTAAACTCAATTTCTGTACATAACAGTTTTTCACCACTTCGATCTGATGTTACAAAGATGGAAATCATATATTATGATACTACAACTGATGTCTAGAATCCTTATTTCAATTTTGATAAACTCGATTATTTGAATTTTAAACATTTTTGAAATCAGAAGATTCCCGTAAATATTTATAATTCAAGGGATTTGTTGTAATTGCTGTTCAAGAAATCTTGCTTAATTTGTAGCAAGTGAATATTGATTAAATTCAATCCAAATCAGATATGAATGAATTTTTTTATTGTAAGATTGGCCCCAGATTATGTCCCATATAAACCGTTTAAAATGATCAAACGAAACTGGAATTTTGAAGAATATATAACAACTTATATCTAATTACTACGACTCGGTGCCATGTAAACATTCAGGATTAGCTTCTATCCACTCGTTTTTGCCCTTTTACCATGAAACTTAATCAAGTCAGTATAGTCCATTTTACACACTAGTAAACTTAGCAGCTCTGTACTAAAATTCGTAAATATATGTTAATTAGTTGTCGAATTTATATTGTACGAGGAAATTAATCTATATTTCAACATATTCATATAAACAGCTTTATATGTCAAGATTCTATTTAATGTTAAGACTAACAAGAAATATGCGCCATGGCATTCAGCTTGTAGCGTAGACTATACATTCAAAAATGTATTATCATTTGTTCTATCAGTTTTGTAAATTAGCATGGTCATATATATATATATATATATATATATATATATATATATATATATATATATATATATATATATATATATATAAATATAAATGATAAGTTATTTCATTTTGAGTACAAAATTGATTTTGTTTCACGAGAGCAGTTTTTAGGAGCTCCCGATCTTCAGGTCTTGAAATAGCATTATGCCTGTTAGAATAAGTTTACAATTCCACAAAGTTATATAAAGGTGACAGAAAATTAAAATAGAAATTGAATATGAATAGAAATAAAACAAAAAAAACAAACAAAAACAAAAACAAAAAAACAAGTAAGAAGAAAAAGAAAAAGAGAAAGGAGAAGAAAAGAAAAGAAAATATTAAAAGCTGCACGGGACATAATGAGAAAGTGGAAAGAGAGGGAGAAAAAGCATACGACTTGGAAGGAGAGGGTCGGAGTATGAAAGCATGTATCTATGCATTTTAACGCGTGTCAAAATTGTCTGTCTAGATATGGTTTCGCGCGCAGAGGACCACGCAAGTGTTTGATTAACCGATCCAAGTCAGTTGCCTATGGAGGGGGAAGTAGCCGTTTATGGCGAGCGGGTGGATAAGGAAGAGGGGGAAAGGGATGAAAACACTTAAGGTGCTAATAATAATAAAATTAAAAAGTTAAAGAATTGAAAATTAAAAATTAAAAGTGTCGGTATACGGGTAAAAAATAAATATAATTTTTGAATACAGTAAAATATATTAGTAATATAAACATTGATTCCCATCTATGCTGCTGTAAAGATTTGTATGAAGATCATGTTTCTCTGGTAGGACGTCCGGATCTATCTATCTTCATCACATATTCGTAATGAGGTTGCATTTCCATGACAGTTCTAGTTTTGTTCCATCTCTTTTGATTATTGACTGTTTGATTTTGAACGAAGCATCTCTCACCAATATTACATTTTATTAGTTTCTTAGAATGTCTATTTAGGACCTCACATGTATTGATGTATCCTGTACGAAGGCATTTTCTTCAGCAGACCATGCGTTTTATAAAGTTGGGTGTACTGCTTGACTGATGTATTTTTCTAGTCCAGTGGTGAATGAAAATGCATCTCGTATTAAGCGTCCATAAACCATTTAGACTGGGGAAATGTTGCAGTCAGGATCAGGTGTGTTCTTTAGTTGAAAAATAGCTCTAAATATATTGTTATTACCAAGGGTACTTATAGAAATGATGTTCGACCGTGATTATTTGTTCGCCTCCTTGTACGGAAATGTTTGCTTTTCTGTTAGATTGGCGACGCTGAAGATTTCCGTTCATTTACTCCCCATCTTTCAAGGAAATTTTGGGTTCTGCAGGCGACACATTCTGGTCGTCCTTCACTAGATAATTATTCTGGAACTATAGAAGTGGCAAAGAATGATCTCAGATATGCAATTAATCTGCGTGCTTCAGCTTGTGGGGCTATGATGTTTTGTATCCTATTGGTCATGCCATGCTAGAAAATGATGGATTGGACCTTGAGTTCCATGAAGGGGGCACTATTATGTGCGGCATCCAGGCCTTCTCGGATGGGTATCCTGATCGATGATTGTATAGGATGACTCAATCATATACATACAGAGAGTGTTTATATCTTGCATATTCACTGCAGAGTTCACTGTTCGCACATGCACTCTCTGTAGTGGCATTAGATAAATCTGAAAAGCCATTCTAAGTTTCTTCTGCCATGAGCTCCCATGACATTTGGGTATCTTGAGATGACATCTGCGGACCAGTTTGTTTTACCTGGAAGGGGGTCCACATAGAAATCCCATTAAAGGGTCGTTTTTTTAGTCTTAAATGTCTGGTGTTTGATATACCATCCATTTTTCTGTGGGTAAAGATTTCTATCAGGAATGTGTGGTTTGTCACGAATAACAGGTTAGGGTAGCATTAAGTGAAGTATTTTGATTGCTCCAATTCCAATGCAATCGCTCATGGGTCTCTTTCAGTTGCTGTGTGCTGTTGCTTCGAGTCATTCAGGAACCAAACTCCTGCAAGTATTATCTCCCATCCCTCTACACAGTAATCTGGTATTCTTGATTTACAGGAGCAGTGTTGTTGTAGTAGTGCAGAAGTGTCCTATTTTATTCTTTGACCAATCCGGTGAAAACATGTTGGATTCAAAAAATCAAATATGTCCACCTCTTTATGTATGACATCTATGACACGTACACAACCGACTGCAGATAAAATTTCATTTAACACAGATCAGCCATCCCCACACATCAAATATACAATCTATTATATAAAGGGCAGTTGTATGTATGTATGTGTGTATGTATGTATGTATGTATGTTTGTATGTGAAGCTTCTCCTCCGAGAGTACCCAACAAACAGTCACACGGTTGACATCATTATGACCGGGCAGCCCTGGTACGTGTAATATCTCAGAACCGGAAAGAAATGGACTCTTCGGGGGTCGACTGAGCACTTTTCTCCAATGGGGGGGTTCCTTTTTTGCTCCATTTTCAACGTTGTTTAGTACTAATTTGAGAAAAAACAATGCTACTATGTATAATTTAAGAAATATGCAAAGTCACGCTTTTAACAGGAAATGACGTCAGAGAGTGGCAGGAATAAATTCACTCACACTATAACCATTTTTTATCTTTCTTTCTTTTTTCCCTCTCACTCCCACACTTTCTTTCTTAATTATTAATAGACGCTAATATTCCCCCCCTCCCTTCCTATGGTCGTTCTGTTATCATGATAGGCATTACCTCCTCCTTTCAGGCCAAATTGGGTAGGGTGTCGGCATTCGCCGGTGTGAGCGCCTCAGGCGAAATTTGGGGGAGGGGGGGGGGGTGGTATCGGCATTCAGCGGTGGGCGCCTCAGGCGAAATTTGGGGGAGGGTCGGCATTTGGCGGTGGGGCGCCTCAGGCTAAATCTGGGCAGGGGGAGTGTCGGCATTCGGCGGTGGGGTGTCGGCATTCGGTCAGGCCAAATCTGGGGAGGGGGAATGTCAGCAGTCGGCGGTGGAGCCCCTCAGGCCGAATTTAGGGAGGGGTTATGTCGGCATTCGCCGGTATGAGCGTCTCCGGCGAAATTTGGGGGAGTATGAGTATTGATTTACTCCTCTCCAGGAGTTAGGCACAAGGCCAGTTTTCATCTTACTCCCACATGTAAGATGTGACCCAAGGTCGGGTCGGGAAAGTGGGGTTTAAAAATTGACTGGGCAGCCCCGTCAGCATTCCACGGTAGGGGCGCCTCAGACAGTAAGCAATCAACTTACTCCTCCCCAAAGAGGGGAGGCGAAGCCTGGGAGGGTGGACCTCCTAGAACTGCACAGGACAGACCAATAGACCGGCGTGAATCAAGCCCCGAAGGCCAAGACAATACCAGTCTATGGGATGCAGTATCCATCGGAACAGATACTACACTTTGATCTTAGCCAAAATGCAAAGATTAGTCGGTGAGAGAGACATCCCGACCGTGGGCGCGTATCAGCCCGTACTTTAGGGGAGAGGAAGTGCACCAAAGGAAAAGGGATTAAAAAATAAAATGATAATCTGATTTTTGATTCGACAGTGTAAGATCGACACCTATCGGATAGGACTAGATAATACACTTGATCTCAAGGCAAAAATGCCGAGAACAGATACTACACTTTGATCTTAGCCAAAAGGCCGACAAGTTATTTAGGCCGGTGAATTCCCTCGGACAACCTCCATCTTTATCTACAGATGGAGATTTTACAAAGCTTAAGAACTCACCAGACCTTAGGCATAGCGCCCGAGATGTAGGGGGAGGGGGGTCGGTAATAAGTGAGACAAGCTTTTAACATTTTTTTATTTTCATCAAAAAATACAACAAAAACAGAAAAGAAAACTTTTGCTTACTCTTAACCAGATTCTTGCACCAAAATACCGCATTCACTCTGTGGATGGATCCCTACATAACATATGCCCAAAAGTCGTCGTTGTAAATAATAATTATCGTGGGAGTGGGAAAAATATTAAAAACACCCAAAAGGAAAGAAAAATAAAGAACCAAATAAAATGATAAAAAGGGGGTTTAGTATGGCCCGTCTTTCCCTCATTGCTAAGTGTTGGACCGCCCGCTGTTTTCCGGCTCAATACCGAAAACAAGCGGGTCGGTCCCTAAATGGGAGAGGGAACTTAAAAGAGGGGTATTCAAAAATAAATTCATCGGGAATGGGATCAAGGGGTGGATGGCGGCTTCCAAGATAGTAATGCCAAAGGTTCCAAGAGACCGGGGACAAAGTAAAACAATGGAAGTGGGAATCTTTGGAAGCTCTCTAGTGCCGGCAAAAATAAAATAGGGACAGGATATCTCTCATTCCTACTAGTTAAGAGTTGCTCTTTTACTTAAAAAAGTCTACAGAGGTGGGTTCCGTAGAACCCAGTACCGCGTGTGCCATAACTATGGAGGGAACACGAACTCAAACTTGGCGCCTCGTCGGATGCACAAACTAGTGTCATGCACCCATCTCCTATTGAAATCCATGCGATTTAATCGCTTCCAATCGCATCTGATCTTCACTTTAAGTTGATGTTTAAAGTAAACTACCAGATCGCGATCTGAAACCGACCCAACCCCATGAACCTCATCAAGACGTGTAACCCACGTCACTAGTCTCGCTACGGCTAGGATGGTCAGAAACACCATTCGTTTTCCCCCGTCCACTGCGGAGCTGCGTTGTTGATGACAGATGCGACATCCAGGACCATCGGCTGCTCGGCGTCGATGCGAGCCGTCACCTCTCTGACGTATTCCCAGAGACGTCGAACTTTGCTGCAGGTGAAAAAGGCGTGCTCGGCCGTTTCTTCTTCGTCGTCTTCACAGCGCGGGCATAAGGGGACGTCCCTTAAGCCATCTCTGCGTAATCTGCCATAGAGGGGCAGTGCGTTCCGAACCAGTCGCCAGGTCAGAGAATACTCAGAATTGTTGAGATAACTCTGGCCCGGCGCCCAACTCCACTGGGAGCGGGCCTCTTCCCTCGACAATCCGAGCCGCTCCTCAAGTGGGTCCGAAGCGGTACCCTCCACTAGATCCCGATATAGTCTCTTCCTAGACCGGGCAAGGTTACTGGACCCCGGCAACGCTCTAAGCGCAGCCCGGCATTCGGTGAAGAACAAGGGCTCCCATCTCGGCCTACGTCGCCATTCGACTGAGAGGTCTGGTATGAGGTTGGGAAAGGCGCTCCCGACCGCAGGGACCCACGGAGTGTCTTCCATAAAAGTCCGACTCAGGAAAGCCAGTCTCTTGGCATGTCGATGACTTGCCAAGTCAGGCATCCCCAAGCCTCCCACACTCGGAGCTTGAGTACAGACCTGTCTGCGGACGTACGCTTTCCGGCCCTTCCAAAGAAGCGAGAAGAGTAAGCGCGTGAAAGCGTAAAGGCGGGCCGCAGGCAGTGGTAGTACAGATAGCCGGTAAAGGATGAGAGGAAAGACGTAAGTGGCGCACGCCTCCGCTCTGCCCTTTAAGGAAAGCATCCTTCGAATCCAAGCCTGGACCGACGATTCGACCTTTGTCTGTATTCCGACCAGTTCTTTTCCAGCTGGAGGCCCGGTCCGAACCATACGCCGAGGATTCGAACCGGGCCATCCGACCAGCTGAAGTCACCTGGAAGAGTGGTCTCTCCGCTCCAGGCACCCAACCGCAGGCCGTTTGCGAAGGACGGGTTCCAACACCAGGATGTAGAGCAGGGGCGACAGCGGACAATCCTGACGTACCGACCGAGAAACAACGAACGATTTCGACCTTTTTCCATTGACTTGCACCACTGCCGTCGGCGAGTCATACAGAATGGAGATCAACCTACGGAAGTCCGGACCAAAACCGGCAGCCGCTAAAACAGCTTTCAGAAAACCATGGTCGACCCTATCGAAAGCCTTGGACTGATCTAAATTGATCAGCGCGGCTTCTGCGTCGTCTTCTGTCCCCTCTATGATCATGCGAATCAAATGCAAGTTGTTCTGAATCGACCTCCCCTTCACAGCAAAGTTATGCTCAGGCTTGATCAAATCACCGATAACAACCTGCAGGCGGTTCGCAAGAACGCGGGCCAAAATCTTTAACTCTGTGTTTAGCAGAGTTATGGGCCTGTAATCGTCTAAATTACCCCCACCAGGTTGGTCCCCCTTCTTCAGTAATCTGACCACTCCTTTGGTTACCTGTCCAGGGATTTACTCCTGAGCGAACCAGTGTTTAAACCCATCCTTCAGAATTGGGACAAACATGGGCGACAGCCTCAAATACATTTCGTACGCAGACCATCGAGTCCTGGAGATTTGTTCAAGCCGACCTGCTTCAACGCAGTAACGACCTCGCCCTCTGTAATCCTGCCATCACAGCCAGCTGCTCGAGCCGCCTCGAGGCGGGGCGAGTCAGCCAAATAGCTGTCAAACTCCTGGCCGCGGAGTCTGGGCAGTTGGGTGAAGCGTTCCTCCATATGCTCACGGAACCCCTCACAAATTTCACGAGTCGATACCAGGGTATGTTCTTCCAGGTTTTTCACCTTCCGAATGTACTCATCCAAGCCACGACGTAAAGCAGCCTTACGCTCAACAGCGTCAACGTTCACGGCTTCCTTAGAGACTTCTTTAACCTAGCTCTAACTACTTGTCCCTCATATCGCTCGCTGGCCAAGCGATTGAGGTCCCCCGTAATTAATGCTATCTCTAGGGGATCCCCCCGCCACCGCCCGGGTCATCTTATCCTCTGCATGCTTTTACGTCCTAGCCCTATCTTGCGCGAGGCGCTGGCTGTAGCGGACACAAAAGCTTCTAACACGAGCCTTAGTTTTGACCCAGTATCTACTCCCGATAACCACCCCCACTAATCCCTGCTGAAGTAGTAATGTCAGCTGTTCCCGGAAGTCGCGTATCTCCAGCAAGGAGGTAATAAACTTCCAGTACCCAGCCAACCTAGGCCTATCGCTTAAGTTTAGACGGGCCATAACCAATTTATGGTCCGAATGTCCTAACATAGTGAACGTAGGACAAGATAAGAAATCAATGTCGCCTCTTCTAACTAACATTCTGTCCAAGTAGGTACTCGGACAGAAGGCCGCGCTAGTATACCACGTCCACATCTCCCGCCCTGGGTGATCGACGCCAACTCTGTCAACAAGATCGCACGAGGCCAGACAGACTGCTCTCACACCACGCCGACCCTCTATTCCCACCGACCTTATCTATCTTGGGGTCTAGGATGGCATTCCAGTCCCCCATTAAAACTACTCGCTCCGGACCCCCGAGGAACGCCTCCAATCGTCGAAAAAAGGAAACCCTCTCGCCAGCAATGTTGGGCGCATAAACCGCAACGATCCGAAACTTACTGTTTTCAACGGCAACATCGACCACGACCAGCCGTCCCGCCGCATCCGTATGAACAACGCTAACGTTCGCCGACAGGCTGCGTCTAACCATCACCGAGATGCCGCAACTACGAACATTGCCATATGCTGAGTAGACGTCAAAGTCGTCAGTCAGCACATCACAATCCCCGTACGAACAGAAGTGGGTCTCTTCAATCGCAGCTACATCTACCTTACGGGCCACGAAATCCCTTAGCACGCGAGCAGCTTTGCCTCGGGATCTCATGCCCCTCACATTCCAACAAGCTAAGTTCAAATTTGTGGTCCCCATTAGTTAGTGTCACAGACGGGGCTAAAGTCCTCGGGAGTGAGGACGCCGAAGGCCTGACCGAGACTGCCGATCAGCAGTACGGACGAAATCCGTCCGTCTCGTGCCAAACCACCCACGTCCAAGGGGAAGGTTAGTTTTAGGGCTCGAAAGAAAGAGGGGTGAACGTAAACAGGGACCCTCCCCGGACATTGAAATGATAATTTTTTAAGGGAAGGGTGCTCTATAAGTTTGAAGCCCGGGAATGCTGTTTTCCCTTCCTCAACCATCCTCCAGAGAGCATTTGTTCTGCTCCCCTTGTTCTCTCTCAGGAAGGTGGTTTTCATGGGAGCGTCCCGGAACTTCTGGGGGCTCTCCACCCGCTTTCCCTTCACATGGGTGAAAGCCCGCATCTGCTTTAGGTACTGTTTTTGCCTCGCGCTTAGGTCTGTGTGAAACTGGGAGCCGTCGGTCGTACATATCCTCTCCCCCGGCAGGAAAGGGGACCTCTTTTTCCTTACCTGCCTTCCAGCTGGTGGAGGAGGGGGCGTTTTTGCTGGAGCGGACTCTTTGGTCCCTGCTGCTTCCGCAACGGCCGTTATGGGTGTTTTGGAGAGAGGAGCGGAGTCCTGTACCACCGGGGGTGTTGGTGCCTGGATAGTCGGAGCATTTTCACAGTCTTCGGCTTCCTTGATTTTTTTGGCCCTCGGGTCCTTTTCTTTAGGCTCTACTGGCCCCTCCACTGCCATCCTCTCTTCGTTGGCCGCTGGCTCCTCCTCTGACTCCGATGACTGTTTGAGTTTTCTTTTGTTAGGGAGGGTTTTCTTCCCCCTCTTGGAGGTTACCGTGCTGAATCCTTCATCTTACTGGAGCAGGAGCTTTGGCTAGGGCGGGTGCCTTGGGCTTCTCCGCCGCCACTGGAGCTGGAGCTGGAGCTTTGGCTGGGACGGGTGCCTTGGGCTTCTCCGCCGACACTGGAGCTGGAGCTTTGGCTGGAACGAGTGCCGGGGTCTTTGAGGTGTTTCTCCTGGGGCAGTCCTTGGACATATGCTCCGGCGTCTGGCAATGCCAACAATGTGGCCTCCGTCCCTCCACTATGATGGACATCGTCCAGCTCTCGCACTTGAGTTGGGCAGGAATCTTTTGGAATCCCGCACGCTCCAACCTCAGGCGGAATTTGAATTCCCCCGTCTGGATGTTGCGGGGGCCACGGACCGGAATAACCTCTTCGACATCTCCATACTGTGACATTATTGCGCCTAAATGGTCAGCGCTGACACAGCATGGGACGCTGAGAATGGTGACATTCGTCCTCCTCTTTCCGAGGTACTCCGGCTTGAATTGAAGGTCTCTCCAGCAAAAGTCTCCTTTTGCAACCTTTTCCGCCTCCTGCTGGGTTGGGAGCAGGATGTCCCACATCGCATAGGACCTCTTGGTGATGTAGGTCGCCAGTATTTTGAGGTCCACCAGCATCCGGAACATTTTGTCCCTGGTGACTCCAGTGAGTCCCTTCAGTTTCGCATATGTTGTGACCAGGGAGACTATTTCAGGTTCTCCAGAGTACCCGGGACAAGTCGAATGGTACTGCCCTCCGTGTACTCCATGTACTTTCCCCTGAAGAGTTCCTTATAGTCATCCGGTGTCCTTTTTGACTGGGGACCCCATGTAGTGGTCTCCGGCATCGTTTTGGCTGGGAGCTTTGTGGTGGATGGCCTGCTCCGGACTTTTGGCACTCCCCTCCTCTCCTTCTTCCTGCTAAGGCTCCCCCCTCCGACTCCGCCGATGAAAAACCCCCGAGGAGCACCTCAAAAACAATTTAGGGTCGTACCGCCCCTGTGCCACTCCCAAATCTAGAGATTGGGATTTTCTTAGCAAAGGGGCTGTTGTTTTTTTGGCATCGGATTTACGATTCCCAAAAGGAGTATTGTCGAACCCGGCAAAAAACTCCTCACGAGAAAGGGTCACTCCTGGGATTTTCTCGAAATCCCCGAAAAGCAACTCCGGGCCGCCATCAGACACTGGGTCGACACTCCCCAACAAAGATCCGGAGGTGCCCTGCGGGGCTAAACCTCCTGGGGGTACTCGGGTGTGCCACCCCCCGACCGGACTGGAGTGTCGCACGGCACGACACTCCCCAACAAGGATCCGGAGGTGCCCTGCGGGGCTACACCTCTTGGGGGCACTCTGGTGACCCAGGTGGCCTCCATCGCAACTGGGTCTCTCTGCTGTCCACAACCCGCCGATTCGGAATCAGGGAGACCGTCGCCTAATAGGCACGTGAGTCTTCCCCGAACCTGCCGGCTTAAGTATGGACAAGCAGTCAGACTCTGAAAAAAAGAGTTAATTTAAATTAATTGCCAAAAAAAATGGCTACAAGAAAGATGGCTCCCCAAAAGGGAAGCCGAAGAGACTAAGCTCTACCAACGGGGAGCTGCCTCCCCAACGGGGGAGGAATAAGATAGAGAAAAGTGAGAAATTAGCTCTAAAACCAAGTGGGAGATGCCCCCTCCTCCTAACGGGGGAGGAACTAGATAGAGAAAAGTGAGAAATTAGCTCTAAAACCCAGTGGGAGCTAGAAAGATCATAAAAAAAGAGAAAAAATCCCCAAAACGGGGAGGAAAAAGTGACAAATGCCCCAAAAGGGGGCTTGGTCAAAGAAACGCTTTAAACCTAGCCAAAAGGTTCGGTAGCGATGACGCCTGGTCTTTGGGAAAACGAGAATGTCGTAACTGAGAACAGATACTACACTCTGATCTTAGCCAAAAGGCCGACAATTTATTTAGATGGATGCATCCTGGAAAACATTACTCCTAGAGTTAAAATTACATTTCCAGAATGCATACCACCTTAGGCATAAAAGCCCACTGTGGAAGTGGGGAAGGCGGGGGTCAGGGGTCATTGTGACATTTATACAACTTTTGAAAACATTTTTTATTTGACAAAAAGTTTTTCAAAAAAAAGACAAAACAAAGACATTTTTTATTTGACAAAAGAACAAAATGGACAATGACAAAAACCTACTCTACCCTAAGCTAGACATTCACATTAAAAAATTCGCAGTTACTCTATGGCTTAACCCTACTTAAAAAATCCCCAAAATGATACATGAAAACATGAAATAACGTGGGAGTGGGATGACACATTAAAAACACCCAAAAAGAAAGAAAAATAAAGAACCAAATAAAATGATAAGGGGTGGTAAGTAGGATCCTCCCTACCCTCTTGCTAATTTTGGACCGCCCATTGTTTTCCGGCTCGAGGCCGAAAACAAGCAGTACGACCCCTAATTGGGAGTGGGAATAAAATGGGGCGTTCTGAAAATAAATTAATCGGGATCTGGGTACGGGAATTGATTGCGTCCTCCAAGATAATAAAGCTAAGGGTTTCATCAGCCGAGGACAAAATAAATATGTGGAGTGGGCATCTTTGGAAGCTGTCTAGTGCCGACAAAAAACAAAATCGGGACAAGACATTACGTATTCCTACTAGCTTATAGTTCGACTAGGCTAATAACAAATATTTTGTTTTATACTGGGCTGGGTTCCGTAAGACCCAGTACCGTCTGCGCCATGCTAAGGCGGGAAAACGTATTCAAACCTGGACCCTCGTCGGATGCACAAACTAGTGTTGTGCACCCATCTTCTATTGAACTCCATGCGATGTAGTCGTTTCCAATCGCATCTGATTTTCACTCTAAGCTGATGCTTAAAGTAAACAACCAGATCACGATCCGAAACAGACCCAACCCCATGAACCTCATCTAGACGTGTAACCCACGTCACTAATCTCGCTGTGGCTAGGATCGCCAGAAAAAAAAAATTCTTTTCTCCCTAGACCATGGCGGTGCAACGTTGTTGATAACGTATGCTACATCAAGTACCATCGGCTGCTCGGCGTCGATGCGAGCCGTTACCTCTCTGACATACTCCCAGAGACGACGAACTTTACTGCAAGTGAAGAAGGCGTGCTCGGCCGTTTCTTCCTCATTGTCCTCACAGCGCGGGCATAAGGGAACGTCCCTTATGCCATCCCTGCGTAATCTGCCATAGAGGGGCAGTGCATTTCGAACCAATCGCCAGGTCAGAGAATACTCAGAATTGTTGAGATAACTCTGGCCTGGCGCCCAACTCCACTGGGCGCGAGCCTCCTCACTCGACAATCCAAGCCGCCTCCCAAGCGGATCCGAAGCGGACCCCTCCACTAGATCCCGATATAGTTTCTTCCTAGACCGTGCAAGGTCACTGGACCCCGGCAACGCCTTAAGCGCGGCCTGGCATTCGGCGACGAACATGGACTCCCCTCTCGATCTACGTCGACCTTCGACCGAGTGGTCGGGTATGAGGTTGGGAAAGGCGTCCTCAACCGCAGGGACCCACGGTGCGTCCTCCGTCAGAGTACGACTCAGGAAAGTCAGTCTATCGGCATGTCGATGACTTGCCAAGTCAGGCATCCCTAAGCCTCCATCGCACGGACGTTGCGTACAGACCTGTCTGCGGACGTATGCTTTCCGCCCCTAGCACAGAAGTGAAAAGAGCAAGCGCGTGAAAGCAAGAAGGCGGTCCGCGGGCAGAGGGAGTACAGACAGTCGGTAAAGTATGAGAGGAAAGACGTAAGTGGCGCACGCCTCAGCTCTCCCCTTCAAGGAAAGTTTCTTTCGAATCCAAGTCCTTACAGACGATTCGACCTTTGCCTGTACTTCCAACCAATATTTCTCCAGCTGGAGACCCGGTCCGAACCAAACGCCAAGGATCCGAACCGGGCTATCGGTCCAGTTGAAGTCACCTGGAAGTGCGATCTCTCCGCTCCAGGCAGCCAACGGCAGGCTGTTGGACTTGCTGCGGTTGACAATGGCCCCTGTAACCTCTTCGTAACGAGCGAGCGCTTTAATCACCGTTTCTATGTCTTCACGGCTGGACACAAAAACAGTGACATCATCGGCATACGCGGAAACCCTGGCTCGCGCATAGTGAGGAGGGATAGCGATTCCGCGCAGGACTGGTGTAGTCCCTTTATTTGTGAAGGAAGGGCTCCAACGCCAGGACATAAAGCAGGGGCGACAGCGGACAACCCCGACGCACCGAACGAGAAACCACGAACGATTCCGACAGCCTACCGTTTACTTGCAAGGCTACCGTCAACAGACGATACAGAATGGAGATCCACTTGCGGAAGTCCGGATTAAAACCGGCAGCCTCTAAAACAGATTCCAAAAAGCCATGGTCGACCCTATCGAAAGCCTTGGACTGATCTAAATTGATCAGCGCGGCTTCAGTGTCGTCTTCTATACCCTCTAAGATCGTACGGACCAGATGCAAGTTGTCTTGACTTGACCTCCCCTTCACAGCATAATTCTGCTCAGGCTCGATCAAATCAGCGATGACAACCTGCAAACGATTCGCAAGAACTCGGGCCAAAATCTTTAACTCTGTGTTTAGCAGAGTTATGGGCCTGTAATCATCTAGATTACCTCCACCAGGTTGGCTCCCCTTCTTCAACAATGTGACCACTCCTTTGGTAACCTGTCCAGGGACCGAACCCTGAACAAACTAGTGGTTAAACACATTCTTCAGAAGAGGAACAAACATGGGCGACAGCCTAAAGTAAACTTCGTACGGCAGACCATCGAGTCCTGCGGTATAGCAACCAAGGGTGAGGTGCTCTTGCGGTATAGGACCACAAGGCTCCTGCGGTATAGCAACCGGGGAGGGGTGATTCTGCGCCATAGGACCACAAGGCTTCTGCGGTTTAGCAACCGGTGGGGGTGCTTCTGCAGTATAGGACCACGAGGCTTCTGCAGTATAGCAACCGAGGGGTGCTTCTTTGGTATAGCAACGGGGAGGTGCTTCTGTGGTATGGCACATGGGGGTGTGTTTGCAGTATAGGAACCTGAGGCTTCTGCGGTATGGCACCAGGGGCTGATTCTGTGGTATGGCACCCAGGGGGATGCTTCTGCGGTATGGCACCCAGGGCGGGTGCTTCTGCCGTATAGAATCACGAGGCTTCTGTGGTATAGCAACCAGGGGTGGGGTGCTTCTGTGGTATAGGACCACAAGCCTTCTGCGGTATAGTATTCACAGTGGGCCGGTGATAGGTACGTATTTCGCATTTGCACCAGGGCTGCGATAGGTACATATGTAGCATTCCACCGGGGCAGCGATAGGTACGTATATAGCATTCACACCGGGGCAGCGATAGGTACGTATATAGCATGCATACCTGGGCGGCAATAGGTACTTATATAGTATGTGCACTGTGGCGACGATAGGTACGTATATAGTCGGCGCACAACGGTGGCGATACATACGTATATAGTATTAATACCGGAGCGGAGATAAGTACCTATATAGAAAGCGCAGATAGAGGTGGTCCTTTTTATAGAAATATGTCATACTATTGCCCTGGGCAACGTAGGAGAAATGGTGGGGTAGAAGCAGCTTTCACAAAAGGCAAAATTAGAAAGTAGCGGTGAAATGGGGCGACCAGGGAAGAGAAAGGCAGAAAGATAAAGATACAGAAGTTTGAATATAAAGATGTTACACACGCGATTTCTCTTCAATTATATGTTTTTATTACACCGAGCAACGCCGGGTAGCCCCGCTAGTTAGAAATAAATGAGACAAACCTAATCAGTACCAAATACACTAAGCACATAGAGAACATACTTTTTGTTAGACAGTTCCAACAAGTACTCAAGCTTAACACATACCCTACAAAACGCCAAACACCATTCTACAACATCTCAAAAAAAATCGCAGCACACACTCCTTAACACCTACTTCATAGAATTGCCGCATGTTAACAATAGTATAACCTAGGGTATCAGCAAAACCATCAACAAGGAAAATTTAAACATCCGACTTACACACTCCAACCTTCACTGAAGCAACAACTATCCACATTTAGAACACCACTAAAAACGTATCTGCACTCTACCGAAGTGTTCCATTAAAACACCTACCTATGCAACCGGCATTGTGCCATAGGAAACAGGGTCTACAGGGATAGCACAGTGATCCCTCGTCAGAATACAAAACGAATTAGGTGTCTTTATTCCCAAAACATATATAACAAAATCACAGACCTAATGACGACATTCTGGTAAGAATACTAGTTACCCAGAGAGACTTATGAAACTTCAGAATTAAAGAATCAGTTTAAGTAAAATAAAAAACTCAACTGCAAAATCGACTACAGAGCGGAGTTCAATCGAACCTTTTTGCGATAATCACATTCGCAAGAAATACTAACTTATCAATAAAAAAAACTAATGAATAATTAACAGTATTATATATTGATGGGTGTACATATGCGTTTAAGTATAAGCAAACGCGCGTTGGCTGTATATGTATGTATGTATACATATATATATATATATATATATATATATATATATATATATATATATATACACCTACTTCAATCTAACGGTTGGGCTATACAGCAGCCTACATTACTCGGCCCTGTCTATGTAAGATCAGTAAATAAATAAAAGGTAAGCAAATAACGTTAAGCACAACACACATAACAAATGAATAAAAAATAAAAAAATAACACATTTGAATAATGAAACAAATGTAATTGCTTCCTTTTCAACGAAAGCCATTTATACTGACGTTCACTCTTCAGTTACATCTATTTATTTTCTTCACATCAGAGCTTACACAAAATATCTAAAACGTACATGCCTATAATAAACAAATGAATAAATGAATTAAAATTGCATGTAAGTAAAACCGCGTAATAAAAATATAATTATTACTCTGTGAAATATCGGCACAATAATATTGTAATATAAGATACACAATACCAGCCTATTGCAACAGACATGTTATACTTTAAAGGTTACTGGAAAAAATACATTCTAATCGAGTGCTTATGCATTTGTTTTTTGTGTTTTAAAATGAAAAACTCAAAGAACATAACAGCAATGATAGTAGCCTTGTTCGACACATTACGTTAGAAATAAATAGTTGATCGAAAATTATCAAAAAATTAGTTAATATTGTCATTTATTCTGTTTTATCGTCTTGTATCTAGCAGTGTTACTTTACAAAACTGCATTATCATAGCCTTCAAACAAACGTTTATAAACTAAGCACAATATTTCAAACACACTACACATCTATTCTCATATATATATATATATATATATATATATATAATACTAGATCACTTGTATACTGGCGGTGCCTAAATAAGTACATTAACTAAACAATTCCATGCACAGTCTTGAACAATTGCATAATGTTCTCCTTATTATTGTCCAGCGCGAATACACACTGCAGAGTGTTCATATAAAATTCACGGAATGTTATGTACTTTAATGGATGCGTTAGTTTTCAGCATCACAATTTGTATGTCAAGACCTGTATACAAAATACAATTAATTTGAGGCAAAATCATTCAGTGAATTTTGATTGTAAATCAGCCAAAACCATGCCTCTTGTAGAGACATATTTTCTTTACAAGTACCTTCTTTCACAGAGGAAATAGTTATTTGGACACAGATTTTTGATAAATATATATATATATATATATATATATATATATATATATATATATTTATATATATATATATATATATATATATATAATTTGAAGAAAAAAAATGTATGTATAATTATATGCTGACATTTTGCACACTTATTTCTGACACTTAACATATTTGCATATATTTCCCTACATTCAAACCCTACCACTATATATATTCCCCAATTTTAGCACACTTCATCCGCTCTTGAAAAAGCCCACGTCACCTCGGACGAAACGTTGAGCTCATCGGTCTTCCACTGTTCCATTTTTAATTCCATCCTGTTGGATTGTTTTATCTTTTTTATCTACCCATATATATATATATATATATATATATATATATATATATATATATATAGAGAGAGAGAGAGAGAGAGAGAGAGAGAGAGAGAGAGGGGAGATAGATCAATCTCTCTCTCTCTCTCTCTCTCTCTCTCTATATATATATATATATATATATATATATATATATATATATATATATATATATGAAGTTACATAAGTTAACACGTCACCTCTCATAGATATCAGAAAATTGAAGATAGATTTTCTATCTTTTTATAGAGTAAAACATATGTGTGCTCAGACATTTAATCAATTTAATACAATTTACTAGCATACAAGTTTAAATTACTAAGAAATAATAGGCATATTTACAGTATGCTTGTAACTTAGTATGACATCTGTAGATATGGTCAATTCAGACCCGTCATGACCTTTCAGTACCCCTGAAACTGTTCGATTTGCAAGTGACTACAATTTGAAAACAAGGATGGCAATGTATCTAAAAAATACTAAGATAGGGTTCGAGGCGTTCACGGGGTTAACTGGCTTTTTTACACGTGTTTTTTTCTAACTTGTTCATGTTGTTTAGTTTTTTTTCATTTAAATTCTGACACAGCAAAACAAAGCAAGATAAAAACAGAAAATATTACAATTTACTCGCATACAAGTTGAAATTCATAAGTATTGCTTTAAGCACATTTCTGGTATTTTTCCGGTTTTTTTACTTTTTAAAAAGGTAGGTTTGGTTTACAGTTAGCATGAGGTAAGATATACGTAGAGTATATCCAGGACTGCCCACGCACAAACACCTAAAAACAATTAAGATTGTTTCAACGCTTAAGAAAAATAAAATCTGCCAACTCCATTTCATTTTCCAGCTGTTTTAAGTCGTTTAAAAAAATCTACTCCAAAAGTGTTTTATTGTACGAAAAAACGACGTTAGTTTTAGCGCGTTATTTTATTTTAAAAAAGTGTTTATTGTACGAAAAAAACGAGATTTGTTTTAGCGCGTTATTTTATTTTTAAAAAGTGTTTATTGTACGAATAAAACGAGATTAGTTTTAGCGCGTTATTTTATTTAAAAAAAATGTTTATTGTACGAAAAAAACGAGATTAGTTTTAGCACGTTATTTTATTTTAAACTAAGTGTTTATTGTACGAAAAAAACGACGTTAGTTTTAACGCGTTATTTTTTTTAAAAAGTGTTTATTGTACGAAAACAACGACATTAGTTTTAGCGCGTTATTTTATTTTAAAAAAATGTTTATTGTACGAAAAAAACGAGATTAGTTTTAGCACGTTATTTTATTTAAAACTAAGTGTTTATTGTACGAAAAAAACGACGTTAGTTTTAACGCGTTATTTTGTTAAAAAAGTGTTTATTGTACGAAAACAACAACATTAGTTTTAGCGCGTTATTTTATTTAAAAAAAATGTTTATTGTACGAAAAAACGATATTAGTTTTAGCGCGTTATTTTTTAAAATGTTTATTGTACGAAAAACAACCGCATTAGTTTTAGCGCGTTATTTTTTTTGTCAAAGGTGTTTATTGTACGAAAAAAACAAGATTAGTTTCAGCGCGTTATTTTATTTTTTAAAAAGTGTTTATTGTACGAAAAAACGACGTTAGTTTCAGCGCGTTATTTTATTTTAAAAAAGTGTTTATTGTACGAAAGCACGATATTAGTTTTAGCGCGTTATTTTTTTTTTTTTAAGTGTTTATTGTACGAAAAAAACGACATTAGTTTTAGCGCGTTATTTTATTTAAAAACAAACATTTTGATTCATTAAAAGACTCTTAACTTCAAATAATATGTTCCTGGGGTGCATAAACGGTGTTGTTTCCTAATTCACTCGAATACATTTTTACGAGTTTATATATGTATGTATTCTGTAATAACGTAGGTTTCGCTGTTTGTGTCGTCAATTAATTTTTTGGATGAAGAGAATATTGTTCTTTAAGTAAACTTCTCATTTAAGAATTTGGAAAGTAGTAAAATGCTATTTTCAGTACACTGTATCCCATTTTATTTCATGGCAGTCTTTTTTATTAGGAATTCATCAGCATAACAAACTTCTATTTGTAATTGGAAGTGTAGTATTTTTCTATTACAAATAATCAAAACAACATTTTGTTATAATTGACGTGTTTTACCTCTACCTTAACACTACACGATCTGCTTTTAATTTTTACAATAATATTTAAATTATTTTTAAATACATTATGTAAAAAATAGCTTAATAGTTTTTTTCATGAATTTTTATGAATAAAAGTATACATTGTTATAATAATGTATCTCCCACAGAATATTCCCGAATAAATTGCGTTTTATTTTGCGTAAGAAGACATCAGTACAGACTGAGGCATTTCTTATTTTGTTTAAAGAGCAAGTTTCCCACAAATACTATATCAAATAGTTTTTAAATCTTTTATTTTTATTTAAATATTTTCATAGATACAAATTAAATCAAATGAACGAAACATGACACTAATATTTTTTTAATGAGTGTTTTTCTTTGTTTTGAAAATGTTATTGACATTGTTTTGATTATTAGTCTAATTACGTACTCAACACGACCTTTTCCCGAAGAAATTGTTTTTTTTTTCGCTCAAGAAAGAAATCCTTTTAGATTACGCGAATATACACATGTATTTACTTTTAGAGCGGGGTTTTCACAGACGAAAAACTCTCAATGTTTTTAACTCTTAAAGTGCATTTGTCTGGAAACGACGTAGTTAAACTGATTTTATATCTGTAGGATAGTATCGCTTAATTAGCAAATTAAAAACATGATTGAAAAATGCGTTATTTCTTTTTAACGGCAAACATTATAACATTAGATATTTCACCAGACACACGACGTTCATTCTGATTTTCTGTTTTGTTTAACTAGCCAGATTTCAAGCAGGATATACGCGTCGGGGGTTCTGCCCCTAACGAGTGTCCAGTGTAACAAGATATGGCGAAATGAGTATCTTGTCAATTCATTTGATTTCTTCTTTCTGTAACGCGTAGGAAAATAACCCGTCTCTCTTGTCTTTTCTTTAATAGTTTCTCTTATAAATAAACATTAATTTTTAAACATAACATTCGCGTTCGAGTAGTTCCATCGACAGAGAACAGAGTAGTTGTGTTATTGACGACGACACGCGTATGTAATGATTAATACACGACGAGGTAAGTCAACATAAATTATTTCACGTTGACGGTGATTTGTTTTTGTGTTTTAATACATTAGATGTTATGAAGTGCCTTGATTGTTTGTTTGAAATGTTTGTTAATTCAAATATATAAAGAATTTTTTCAGAATTGTGATTAAATGTATATACAAATAGTTTCGTATTCCCTATGCACCTACAATTAAGTAGAGCACTGTAATGGTAGTACTAACACAGCATGACGTCACTTGCTTCATAATGCATCATTCCGTCCCTAATAGAAGTAGAATGCCTGAACGTCAAGCTGCTTTAAAAAGTGTTAAAATTATCGTTGTTTATCAGCTGTTCAGAATTGGTCGAGCGGTTTGCGACGTTTGATTTGAGTTGAAAAATACTTAAGTCCAGGGTTTCGAATCGTATGACCGGTAGTGAATAGTCATATCTCTATGCTGATGAGTCCAGATTAAAAAAGGACGAAACGTATACGTACATAGATAATAAACAATAACAAATATCTATATATATATATATATATATAATAACAAATATATATATATATATATATATATATATATATATATATATATATATATATAGTAAAAATATTTAAATAGTAAAGACAGGAATAAAAGTAGAAAGAGAGGTATTTAAAATATAAATAGACTGGGAGAAAAGTATTAAGATACAGAAAATGTTAAGTGTAGTGATTTCTGTCACACTTGATAGGTAAACCGAGATTGAGTCCGTGGAGCATTTGATAAAGAACAGACATTTAAACCCGAAAACATATAAAATTATCGGTTGCTTTCGTATCGAATGAAGCATTTGTGTGTTGCTTTACGATCATTGTTCGAGCATGCTTTACATGGAAAGAACATAAACTTCCTTCAGCGTACACCCAGACGCCCATTCTCGTTCTGTAGTTATATTTATACATTGAAACATGTCTTTAAATTCATGGCAAAATCTTATCTTTTCTCTCATTACGGTGATATCTTGTTTTCTGCTTTATTACGAGCGTTGTTGAACATATTAGGAGATTGGATCGTAACAATACATCAAGGCTTTGTTTTATTCAACGTAACACGACTCAGTAAAAGATAAGAAACGACTAAACGTCTTTTTAACAATGTTTTCCATTTAAATCTCGATAGTATTAGTTCAGTTGGACCCATAAATTTCGCGCTGATATCATCATTCGCCGACACTTTTCTGGTCTGAGCAGAAATAACGATGCGAGTTTGTTCTGCATGAAAAAGTTGTACATTCGCCGACGATTGCGATCCTGAACAAACAAACTGGCGTGATATATTCCCTGCACGGTGAAATATGTTGTTTTTGTAAACGTTTGGTCAATATCAGAACTGTATTTAGCATTAACCCTGCAAGTATTAAGATCTAATTAAGTTAATGCATTTACTATAGGTTAATAAATAAAGTGTTTTATTTTCCCAGAAATCGAAAGGCTTTTACTTTGATTGTAGAGAGCGTTGAGCACACTTGAACTCATAAGTTTTCGAAAGCAACTACTCTTACTATTACGGCGTATAAATATTCTCATTAATGATAAACATTTACGTATATAATTACTTTTATACAGAATTATGTGTTAAAAAGCTTCAAAAGTAGTACAACATTAATCGTAGAAATACATATCATTTTTTAATTCAGTTTCTTTTTCAAATAATATGAACATAACATAACAATTCAAGTAAAATCAGTAAACGCTTCCTTTACTTACCTGTTCACATTATCGAAAACATTTTTTTAAATTGAAATGCAAACAACGCAAACTAAAAAATATTAATACATCGAAAACGTAAATTTACTCTGTTAGCTGAAAATTTTGATTATCTTTAACAGAATATACATTGTATTGAATTTCATCTAAATTCATTCAACAACTTAAAATACAACGATACATAAAAATATATGGCTAGAATCAAAATCATTGATGGATTTTGATCACAATAATAAACAAGATTGTAAGGCTACAGTTGATCATCATTAGTTCTTAATTTAAATCTCTGTAGGGGGGGGCATACATTTTGTGCACAACTTTTACATTAAGGAAGTAATGTATATATACATCTAGATATATATATATAAGTATAAAGTTGTATTTATACAAAAATGATTGGTTACATATGTGAATACATGTTTCGGTTGCAATTTTCACAGAAAGTCAACCTCATAAGACCAAGGATCCAAGAGAAGTGGGATAAATTGGGAGACCTTTCTCTTGATACATCTTTGTTTGGGATTGGTTAGTTTCTATTTCTCATGAATTAGTATCGGATTACATAATTTACTTGTTGACTCTTACAGTTAGTTCATATATTTTTATTCTTTTTATGACCTGCCTATCCCCTTGTTTCTTTGTTTTATTACCTACTTTGCTTGTATTCCTTTCAACTCTATTTACCCCTCCAAGTTTTACAAACCTATTTAGGTATAAATGTCTCATCTATATATAAAAATACACACATGTAAACAAATGTAATAGATACAAAGTACAAATAAATAAACAGACATAAATATACATACACATCTAAACATGGATACACACACATATCCACTTTCAGGCAAGGAGATATTCAAAATACATACTTGCGCATAAATATACTTTAAATATATAAAAATAGTTTCAATGTGTAAAATAATATCGATACAAAAAATATACACGTCTTCACAGGTAAATACATAGACACAGACACATATACACATATATGTACATACACTTACATATATATATATATATATATATATATATTTATATATATATATACATACACATATGAAAATGTGAGGCGAGGAAAGCTCAATATACTGGATATACTGTATAGAGCTTTCCTCTCCTCACAAGATGTCCAGTTCTCTAAAAGTTATAAATTTTCATATACATACACACACATATATATGTATATATATATATATATATATATATATATATATATACATATATGTACATAAATACAATGCACACATACACATACATGTATATATCCATAACACAGATATACACACACACTTTCCAGCATAAATAGTTGTTGATCAAAATATGAACATATATACATAAATATATATCCACATACACACGCTTAGACAACACACACATATATACATACATATATATACATATCAAAACACATGTATACATATAAAACGTGCACCAAATATATATACAAGTACATACATAGAAGATATCACCTAGACTATACCAATATAAAAACTAAACACAAATATATACGCGTATATCTATAGCCGGATATACACAACATACATACACAACGTATACATACATATACATATATACATACATATATGTATACATTCATATATACACATATATACATACATACACATATACACATATGCATGTATAAAGCAGACACATAGGCATATAAATATAAATATGTATATTAACCAACGTATACGGACACAAAAAGTGAATATATAAATAAAAATAAAAATAAAAATACAACGTTTGCAGCAGTATAAACATACTCAAACAAATAGGATATCAGTAAAAGTATCCATACGCGTACACACACTTATAGTTCGATCACATTATACACACACATATGTATACATACATACATGTATACATACACATATGCTCACACATATATGTATACATACAATTATATACGTATAACCCATTCCAGATACTTATATACGTATAACCCATTCCAGATACACGCACACTTTCCTACCCATATAACATAAATATATAAAATCATTATATATGCATACAGAAAACGTTCACCCACATATGTATGTGTATACAAATATTTGCATGCATGCACATAAAACAGGCCGACATGTACACGCACTAAAATTAAAACCATTCATTATTGCTCCAATCTATCTCAGTTCAAATGACCTATATTTACACCTGTTCTTGTATGAATATGAAGATTAATACAATGAAGACAAGCAAATTAATAAATAGTGTATGTAATTACAATAACTAATTCTATATATACATATACACATACACACACACACGAATATATATATATATTTATATATATACACATACATACACACATGCACGGTAACTATGAGTATGTGCTGGAAACATTATTATAGGTTGATGTGTAGTGATTTTTGGATAATATAGATTGCATAAGATCAAAGTTATAAAGACATCAGAATTGTAAATTAAATATAATAATAATATGAATTAAAAAATAAACAAAATAAAAAATAAAAATAAAAATAAAATAATAAATAATGAATAAAAACACAAAATATAATGATAAACGTGATAAAAATAAAAGTAAAAAATGAAATTCAAATTAAAAATTGAGTATGTTTTATACTAAACATGAAGTAACAGTCAGTACAGTGATAGTAGTTATTCGTAGTGTAAAATCTTCTTAGCGTGTGCTCCTTTAAATGTTTGCAGTTCAAACTCGTTCGTTTCTGACGTTGAGTAATTTTTCCCTACCTTTAAATTTAACAATTTCCAGTTTCTCACCCAGGCATAAGTAACATGGTAAGGTGAGTGATCTACATGATTTTGCCTTTCTTATTATACTCCATCTACTTATTGTTTTTTTCTTCTCATCTATAAATTTCCAGAAGTATCGGGACAGCGAAGTGTTACTGTATTTGTTTTTCTAAAAGATAATTCATGCGCGTAATACCTATCCTTAAAACTTATTGACGTGCTTCATATATAGAACTTACTATCGCCTGGATTTTCAGTAGTGTAAATTTCCGCACGATATATTACTGAGGCGGTGACGCAATTTTTTTAAAGGTACATTACTCCTGTTTTTGACAGTTACAATTGCTAGTGGTAGGATTACCTTCAATGCCACTATTAGTATCAATCCTTTTAAGTATTTCATTGTTATGTTTTTAATTATTGTTTCTATGTTATCTGTGCAACTATAACTTAGTTTTAATGTATTCTTATTAAATAGCTTATGAAGGGTATTATCAGGTGGGAAGTGGTTGTCTATAAGTTGTAATAATTTGTTACCAATTTTTGTTTTTAACATCATATTTAATGTGGGGTGTAAACCAGATTATTTTCCTGCCTCGGTTTCTAGAGTTGCTAGCATTTTATTTTGGTATTTTCATATTTTATATCAGCATTTACGTACCCGCTATTCTTTAAGGCAGTATTGTAAATATTTTTATAGTTTTTAAACGTTGTCTCGTCTGATGAGTTATTGCTAATTCTACTTTCTATTGATTTGGGTATGTTTTTAATTACTGCTGGAAAGTGTGTGAGTGTGTGTGTGTATGTGTGTATATCTGTGTTATGGATGTATGCATGTACGTGTGTGTGCATGTGTGTTTGTGTATATATATGTTTGCATGAATACAAATTTATATTTATGAACAGCTCTACTTGTTATTGAGCACTTTTCATGAACACTTGAGTTTCAACAATACATGTACTATATATATATATATAGTGATCAACATATATATAGTTTCGCTGTACCACAACTCTTTAGTGCGGCTAGACTAGAATCCATCCAAAGCAAGTGATCGAACTAATAGACATGTAGCTGACAGTCGGCAGTCCTCACTGGTCACGCGCTGCTAAAGTGTATCCAGAATGTCTTTCCAGTTCTATATTAATTAATTTACAAAAAGGATTTGCATTACACGAAGGTAAACAAGCGATATTATTTAACGACGGTGCTACACCAAAGAAGGAATGCTGATATATACTTATCAACAGAAAGACTGTTACGCTGTTTCACAGCTCTACAACATATATATATATATATATATATATATATATATATATATATATATATATATATATATATATATATATATATACAACTATAAATAATTACATATACAGGGTAACCCCCCCTCAAAAACGGGCCCCAAATCTAATTAAACCTCATTTCTTAGTGTTTAGTCCAAATGAAATGATTTTGGGGCATAACTAGTTTATTATATTCACCACATCATATCAAAACACTAGGGTCTTTGGCCTTTTTTTTCCGTTCTACAGCATGTGTTCTAGATGGACTCTTTTTAGCTCCGTGCATTTCTTGAGGCGCAGAACGAAGTTGTCAATGACGTTCTTACAGACTGAATTGGGAATGGCTCTCATCTCGTCCCTGATGGCTTCCTTGAGTTCCGTGATGGTTATGGGTTACTCTGTGTACATTCTGTCCTTAAGATAGGCCCAAAGGAAATAATCTGGGGGGCTTAGGTCCGGGCTATGGTATGGCCACTCAAAATTAGTCTTGAGACTGATCACTCGACTTCCGAAGTTCTTTTTCAGCCAATCTCGGGACAGGTTTGAGGTGTGAGAACTTGCTCCGTCTTGCTGGAACCAGAAGTTTCATGAGACCCGGGTAGAGGGTCTGGAGCTCACTCTTGAAGGTTTTGAGGACCTCCACATACCGCTCCTTGGTGACTGTCACTGCTGCGCCAGATTCTTCGATGAAGATTGGTCCGATGATGCCTCTGACCGAGAGTACAGCCCACACCGTGCAATTAGGAGAGTGCAGTGGCTTGATGGCTACTTCATTGGGTCTGGAGGAACCCCTAGAAGACATTTGTCTTGGAGTTCGCCTTTCCGTCAAGATGAAAGTTGGCTTCATCTGAGGTCCAAAGGAGGTTAAGGAAACCTGGTGTCTCCTCGATCTTATCGAGCATCTTGACTGCCATAGCGCTCCTCTGCTTCTTGTCTGAGGCTGTAAGGGTCTGCAGCGTATGTATGCTGCATGGGTAAGCCCTGATATCGTTCACCAGCACTCTCCTGCAAGTCTCACGGGAGATAGCGAGGGACTGACTACGCTTACGCACAGAGCGTTTCGGACTCTCCTGGAGAGACTCTCACACTTTCGACCAGCTCGGCTGTCCGCTTCTTGGGACGTGCCGAGTGGCTTGGATGGTTCTCACTGGAAGCGTTGAAGTTCTCCACGGTTCCATACGTCTCGAAGTTGTCCACCCAGTTCTGAATTCTGCTTTTGGATGGAGCCTTTTTACATCCGTAATGATGCATGACACTGTCCTGGATTTTCTTAAACGAGCCTGTCTTGTAGTAAAATTTAACACAGTGAATAAATAAAGGAGATATCACATAAAGTGTACACGGCGCCCGTTTTTTTTGAGTCACCCTGTATATATATATATAATTATTTATAGTTGTATATAGCAGCTCAATATTTTATAAGACGACTACAACTCTTAATTTAGTACGGTAAAAGCCATGTTCACCCCTATGCCATTTAATACCTACACAATTGTTTTTTGATATTTTTCCTACATATACACATTCATTCAGAACATTTATCAAACATTCAAAAGATGGCCTTATCAGTGAATGACACATATTGGTTCAGCTTTAAAACAAAATGCGTAAAATATAATTTCATGAATAAAAACTTGTTTATTTTATATTCCTTTCTTCTTTTTATAACTCTAATCAAATTGGAAACGTCGGTTCTAATATGTGGTTGCATTCAATAGTCTATTAAACATCATGCCAATATTATTTGTTTAATTTTCTCGTAAAAATGTTCATATTTTACTAGCAAAACACACATAAGAACAAAAACCCGCCATTGCCCATATTATTCAATTTTAATTGTATCCGTTTTATTTTACTATTTTAATTGTATCCGTTATATTTCACTATTTTAATTGTATCCGTTATATTTTACTATTTTAATTGTATCCGTTTTATTTTACTATTTTAATTGTATCCGTTATATTTTACTATTTTAACTGTATCCGTTTTATTTTACTATTTGAATTGTATCCGTTATATTTTACTATTTTAATTGTATCCGTTTTATTTTACTATTTTAATTGTATCCGTTATATTTTCAATTTTAATTGTATCCGTTTTATTTTACTATTTTAATTGTATCCGTTATATTTTTCAATTTTAATTGTATCCGTTTTATTTTACTATTTTAATTGTATCCGTTATATTTTCGTCGTTTTCCATTGTAATTTTGCTTTTTACTTTTCTCCTGAATTTTACAGGTCTTGCATATCGCGTTCCATTTTTATCATGTGCAACTCCCTGTGTAATTTAGCATAACATTCTTAGTAGTTTTATTAAATCACTATGTTGCTAATTATTAGTAAAACTGGTAATCTATCCTATTAAATCATCACATAACTATTATTAACATTAACCATAATTTATTCAATATAATGAATTAACTAATTAACTTTTTTTACAATCTTATCTCGTTATAATGAAATAACTCTTTTTTAATTCATGATTCTTAATTTACATTTAAATCTAATAATAGTTTTTGCGAGCAAAGTTTATAATAATTTCCAATTCAGTTCAGAATGTATTGTATTGACCATATGGTTGACTAAAACATTCGCGTTATCATAGCTGTGATTATTTATCCATATCTTATTATACTGATATTCATAATTAAAATATCATTATTCACATTTTATTTATTTTAAATCTCTAATTATTACTAATCTTATGCTAACTTTCCTGCTATATATTCTATCATCAGGTAACTATTATTATGTAAAAACTATGTAATTAAATGTTCAGACAATTACTACTTCTGTGATAATTACACATCACCGTTTTAATATTAAGTCATACTACTGTCTATATACTTTTATGTATTATATAATAATAAATATTACTTACAAATTATTATTGTAATTTTTGAAAACAGGCATCACCTCGTGATATAATTTCATGTTTATTATTACGTGTTGTTATTATTTAATTACCGTAGTTTCTTTTTTATTATCGATTTGCATTTCAATCTTTTAAGCATTATTCCGAGCAAAATTGTTATAATTTGCCAATTAAGTTTAACCCACTTTTTAGCGATCATGGGATTTATAAAACGGGTCGTCAGTAATGAGATCTCGTAACTTCATCTCTATATAATCTTATTCAATTAAAAACAAATAATACTGCGATGTTTATGTTAAGTTTTATTCTATATGTTTATTATAATCGTGTAAAATGTAAGAAATTGCATGTGTATTTTATAACCACTTTTGGGTGTGATTAGATAACATTTTTATTTATTGTTTTCGATTAATAAAACAATCTCATGATTTAAAAACTCTAGCATAATATATATTTGCAATGGAATATTTAGTATTCATACCGGTTATTTATAAAATATTATTATTTTTCATATACCATTTTACTTACATTTATCTATTAACTATAATATTATAGGGACTGTGACAGTTACTCTCTGGTTAACGACGCGGACTGCGGACGTTGGTGTACAAGGTTCGAACCCACTTCCTTCCATAAGAACACCTTACTCAAAATGCATACCTGAACTGTAGATAAGGTTAATCAATACTCTGATTATTATTGTTTATCGCGAATTTTCACTCACTTTGTTTACTATAATTATATATCTTATTACGTTATCAAATAAACATTATTATGTAATAACTTCGTAATGTAATAGTTGGTGAATCGTTTCGTTAGGTTGTACTTAGATCGTGTTATTTTTTATTCATACTTAACGATATAGATATATATACACATATATATATATATATATATATATATATATATATATCGTTTCATGTTGGTCGGTCGACGAGCATTTTTGTAAGAGTAATAATTACATCCTAACTATTCATTTTAAATGAAATAATGCATAAATAAACGATAAACAAAGTTGACCTCGAGACTGAAATTCGAACACACGATGCCTTCAGTATTTTTGTCAGCGTAATATTACTGAAATAGTATTCTGATAGGTCGTATATATGGTCATACTGAAATGGCCCAAAAACCATACGTTTTTTAAAATTCATATTCTTATTTTGTTTTGAATTTCTAATAAATTAAATTTCTGAAATATACACAATATACACTTATATCTGGTATTGTCTAATTTCAATATGTATTTAAAATATGTTTCTTGATGAAAATATTAATAACAATAATTACTACAATGTATTAAATTCATTTCATTCAGAATCGACAGTTTGTTAAAAGCATACATAGGGGACATTAGTTTGTAAAATTGACGACTAATTATTCCGGAAATTATGTCATTGTAAGAGAGGAGCGGTGGGGGGGGGGGGCATCGTCATTGTTTATTTTTATATCAGTTTTATGATAATTTGTTGTTTTAGATTGCAATTTTAGATTAAACGCGCAACGCAAATGTTAATTTGTATAAATCCACTTTTTAACGGATTCAATTTTTTTTTATTTATATGCGCCTTAAGTTGAGCACGTGACACTTTCACAATGTAAACAACTACATTTCGTTTTTACCATCCGGACTTAGGGTTAGTAGCAAACGAGGTGAGTGTGTTTATCATGTAATCAGTAAAAGAATGCAGTATTTACAAAGTACCACAAATATGTTTAAAAGTGATGTGAAAACACTTTGTAAACAAAGAAAAATTAAAGTTTGAACTATTTTGGTGGGCTTTTGTCCAGTGGGATTTTTCCGGTGACTTTTATCTGTAGGCTTTTGTCCGGAGGGCGTTAGTCATACCATCGTAAAATAGTTCACCTTGTTTGTGGTCCGTTAGTAGGGTCCAACAAGAATCTTTCTTGTACTTGTATGTTTCGCTGCCCACGAACCAGCCCTCGAACTAAAAAATCAGAGTGGTCCTATTCAGTTTCAGGAAGCTATCCTCCCAGACATTACCCTCTCTTTCGGGAATAGCCAAAAATTTAGCGTCTGCTAATTTCTGTTTTTTTTCAGACCTCCGAACTATGTAAGTAAACAACAAAAAATGTTTAGGACTAATTCCCCAACTGTATTTCTTTTAAAATAATTTAAGGTAAATTTGAAATTAGTCCAAAACAATTTTTTCGGTTTCCTTACTTATTTATACATTCGGAAATTGGTAGGCAGTTAATGTCCGCCATTTTGGCTGTCAAACGACTAAATCGCCACTGCTGGTTACAAGGGAATGTCGACGAGTCCGATCCAGGCTATTTTTAAAACGTTCCAACGTTGCCTATGAACGAGGATGAATTACCCACGCTACAGAACCGACATGGTGTCATATTCACGTTTTGCAGTTCGGAAGAAAAGATACATGGTTAATTTGTTGTGTCCCAGCGATTTTCAAACCTCACAAATGATTTTAAGTAAACTTTAATAAATTGTTTCGGATTTATTTCAAAGTTCACTTCAATTTTAGAATTAGTCCAAAACATTTATTTGGGGTTCACTTACTCATTTGTGAGGTTGGAAATATATCAGAAAAAAATCAGTTGATTCATTGTGAACTATTTTGGCTAGTAGACGACGAATTAAACAGAGAAATACCGTCACTGTTTGAGCACACTCATCGAAGCGTTTGGTAAGTTAATGTTCTTGAACCCCCCCCCCTCCCCCAAACAATTATAAAGTTTATCAATTCATCAAACTTGATGTCTTTGGTCTATCGCTCAACCTACTAATCTAAGCGCCCAAATATAATGAAACTTATAATGTACTTAACAACAACGATAATTTTATGTAATATGATATATACATACATCAATAATCATTTTTAAAAGACGTTAAACAGATCGTTGTTTTTATTTTTTTGCGACAAAAAAGTACTACGAGATTATTTTCATTTTGAAGACGTGAAAATATGTTTAACTTTAATCAGCCATTTGGATTAACGTGTGCAGGTAAAGAAATTAATATTCTATTAGCAATTGGTATTTTTCTAAAAACAAATACTTTTAGAGGGGGACCACTGTCTTATATAATGTTAACGTAAATTGAGAACCCACTTCGAAACACGTAACGTGATTTCAACAATTATTTCTTGAATATTTGTTTTTACGCGGGTTCGATAATTTCACATTAAAAAAACACATTTAATTAGCACGCTCCCACGAAAAATATCTCCCTAATGTTTTACCGTCATTCACCACAAATTAGCCAATAAATGGGTACTTAATTTGCATTGCAATAATATAGGAAAGTGATCCCCCTCTAAAATATAAAATGATATATAACATTTATTTTTTCTTTGGGGTATTTTTATGGCTGTTTAGTGTAATTTCAGCAAGTTGTTCCGTTCTAACTTAACAGAGGTTCGTTTTAACAATAACACTTTTTTCAAATAAGTTAAAACACAAATAAACTGAATTAAGAGTAACATATCGTGCTTTTGTAGCATTTATTTTGTCTATTTGTTTTGTCAAACTCTTTTTCGTTCTGTTAGCTGTCGTTATAAAGGCCGGGGTTATTTATATGGATTTTATTTTTTTTACTTATAAAAAATTAATTTATTTTTACGTTGTTGAGCTTTTGCCGGTGTTTAAATTATGTTGGTGGGTTTTTACCCGGTGCGATTTTGTCTGGTGGGCTTTTGTCCGTTGGGCTTTTTTCCGCACACGGTTTATGAGCTTTGCACGGGAGCCCTTTATAATCAGTTAAACATTGAAAAATAAACGAAATAGTATCAACAACACATCCAACAAATATCACCATTCGTGGGAAAATGTATTTTGCCAAATGTATGTTTATTTAAGCGACTATCGAAACTGTGTAATTTCAACCATTGTTCCAGGTCGACATCAAGTTTGTTTTGAACAAAAAAACTCTTCAACATAAGTGAAAACAAAAACCAACTTATGCAGGTTATTAAAAGAGTAACTTATCTAGCCTTTCGTAACATTTATTTGCTGCCTATGTGTTTGATTTACCCCCTTTTCCTTCTGTTTGCTGTCGTTAAAATCCCCGAAAAATAAGTTATCAAATAAGTTTGTTTCAAAACATTGAAATCTGAATGTTTCTACAAATCACAGTCCTATAAGATTGCATACATTACAAATAATGCATGTTTACTTTATATTTAGTTTTTATTAAAACACAATTTACTAGCAAGTTTTAATTTTACAGAAATAAGATTTTAACTATTTAAAAATTATGACCGGAGAAATAGTCTATTTTTTGTAGCTTGCTGTTGTGAATTCGGAAAGCAGCATACTGACTACAGATCGTCTTTTTTTCTGATACGCCAATCTACTCATAATAAGTTTAATCAAACGTGGCTTATTTCATAGTATAGCCCCTTCCGAAATAATAAAGTTTTTTTTATTGTGGGGAACGAATAAACATTCCCATTACAAAATAATTACAGCTTCAGCGTGACGTCATAGATGCACGTTTACGTTATGTTTCAAAACATGATGAATTATAAAAAATAAATATTTGTAAACATTATCACTTGCGTTGGAAAGTATTTTAAAACTTTTCCATTAATAATACAAACCCTAAATACTACTTTCATTTGAGGTTAATTTCTACTTCAATTACGTTAATTATTAAGTAATTAACTTATATTTTCATTTACTAAAATAATGTTAGAATAAAACTGTATGGTATTAGATAAAGATCTGACATGCTGATGGTGATTAATGTCAAATATGGTGTGATTGTGTAAACTATCTGTAGAGCCTATAAATATGGATTATTTCTAGTGATAACAGCACAAGTAGTACACCTATTGGTACACGAACTGATACTACACTGGTTATACACCTCTAAAAGGGAAAAGGTAATGTCTGAGAGGAAGGTATCATGACAACAGAACAGATATTGCACTACCTCCAGACCTCTCAAAAAATAGGAAGTAATACCTGGGAGGAGGGTATCATGACAACAGAACAGATACTATACTACCTCCACACCTCTCAAAAAAGTTTAGCCAATTCCGGATGTACCTGGACAGACGGATAGACGTAGGTTGACAGATGGGCAGACGTAGGTAGGCGGGTTGACGGACGGGCATATCTAGACGGACGGTCGTTGCTGGACAGACAATTAGCCAGACGGACTTAGCTGGACAGATGGACGGACGTAGCTCGATAGACAGAAAGACTGATGTACGTAGCTGGACATGCAGACAGACGGGCGTAGGTTGACTGATTGTCGGACGAACCGATTAACGGACGTACATACGTAGCTGGTGGATAAATAGACGGATGTAAGTGGCCGGATTGACCGGCGGATCTAGCTGGACAGATAAACAGACGTAGTTGGAGAGACGGACGGACGTAGGCTGACGGATTGGCGGACGGATATATTGACGGACGGACGTGGATACGTAGCTGGACGGACGGACCTAGGTGGATAAACGGCGAACGTAGGTAGACAGAGGAACGGACGTAAGTGGACGGATTGACGAACGAATGTAGATGGACAGATATACGGACGTAGCTGGACAGACAGAAAGGCGGACATTGCTGGACGGACGACCCTCTCCTCTTAAATTTTGCCTGAGGCGCTCAAACCAGCTAATGCCAACATTCTCTCTTCAAATATTTTTAGTTAAAAAATATTTTTCACCTCATCCCCCCGGACGTATCTTGACGGACGGAGGTACATAGCTGGATTTACGGACAGACAGAGGTAGCGGAGCAGACAAACGGACGGGCGTAGGTCGACAGATTGAGGGACGGGCGTAGCTTAAATATTAATGTCTATTAATTAAGAAAAGTTGACGGCTTGACGGACGGAAGGTAATACGTAGCTGGGCGGGCGGACAGAAGTAGCTGGGCAGGGCGTAAGCAGGTGGTCAGATAGACAGACGTAGGTGGACGGATTAACGGACGGACGATGGAAGGACGTAGCTGGACAGACAGACGGACGCGTTCGTAGGTCGACAGATGGACGGACGTAGATGGACTGACGGACGGGCGTAGCTTAAATATTAGCGTCTAGTAATTAAGAAAGGTTGATGGACGGACTGACGGCCGTGCATACGTAATTGGACGGAATTACGTACGTAGCTGGACAGACGGATAGACGTAGGTGGACAGATTGACGGACGGGCGGTCGTAGGTGGAGATATGGACGGACGTAGCTGTAAAGAACGAAGGACTTTGACGTAATTCGACAGATTGGCGAACGTAGGTGGACGGATGGACGGACGAACATAGCTGAAACATTACCCTCTATTAATTAAAAAAGAAGGTAGAAAAGGGGGGGTAGAGGGAAAGAAATAATACAGGAAAAAAAGAAGGTATAGTGGGAGTTAATTTATTCCCGGCATTCCCTTCCTCTGATAATATTTCCGGTTAAAACGATTACTGTCATTTTTCTCAAATTCGAAATTGGAGGAAAAAAGCTACCCCCATTAGAGAAAAGTTTCCGTTGACCCCGCAAGTGTCATTTTTTTTCTAAATCTAAGGCAAAACACGTCCAGAGGCTAACTGGTTCGAATGATTTGTGCCGCTTTGGGGAGGGTGTGTGGTATTTTCGACCAGAAATGTTACCGAAATAACTATTAACAAAATTAATAAATAAATATGGTTCACAGTAGAAATTTGGTGCAACGTGTAGAGTCGCTTTTATGAATAGTTGTGAAAAACTTGCAGTCACCCTCAGAAACAGCCATTTTTGTTACATAGTTCACCCCAAACAAGGCAGGTCGTCCACTGTAGACGTAAGTGGTTACTGAGAATTACGGTGTTAGTTTTGGGTGTCAACCCAAGTTGAGAACAGTGTAGCGAGATGTCTGTTTCCATTTGTTTTAAACCTCTGCATATCGGTACTGTCGGGTAAACAGAGAACACGGAGGGAGTGCCAGAGGCCAGTAGCACGAGGAAATAAGCTGGTAAAGTAGAAGGCTCTCCGGCATCTGGAGACCTCCACAGTGAATGAATGGGATTAAACTGTGTGTAGAGTTGGTCTAGTGAATTTACGTCGAGGGGCACAAGAGTAGACAATCCATTGAAGCATTTGTAAAACAAGCACAAAGGTGCAACATTGCGGGGATGGGACAAAAGGCTGGAGCTTGGTTGATAGTGAAATTTATTTCACCACTGAAAAATTATATGGAAGAAATTAACTTAGAAACATCACTTAAGAATATTCCACCACCTAGTAAGCATGGATATATTATTAAATTAATTTAAAACACCGACGAACTAATACGCCGAATGCGATGGCGAGCACACTACTTCCTTAATAATTAAACCAAACACCCAGCTACAACATATTAGCTTTGAAAATTACCTCTTAAATAAAATTAAATATTTAGAAGTTCACAAACAACATAATAATTTCCCCAAAAATTGCACCCCATCGTTAAAACAATCTACTTCAACAAGATCTTCGTAATTTTTATAAAATATATAAACAAGAGTATAACAAACTACACACAGGAAACATTAAAAAAGAGGTACAAGCGAACGTAATTACATAGATATAATAAATACTGAAAATAAACAAATCACCGATAAACTAAAAATTAGCGACAAAGTTAGTATATTAAAACCTAAGGAAGTATGTATCTTATTTAAATACCACAAAAGAAACTTTAACAATAACCCTAGCACTCGTTTAATTAATCCGACCAAACCAAAAATAGGAACTATTGGTAATACAGTTCTATCTAGAATTGACAAACAAGAAAGCCAGACCGATGTGTAAATATTGCCGAAGCAATCACTTAGTTTAATAATATCGAGAATAAGAACAAATGTACTTTCCTACAATGTGACATAGTGGATTTCTACCCGTCTATTTCAGAACTCTTCAACGTCGCCCTTGAATCTGTCGGGATGTATACTGACATATTCCTTGACTCTAAGGAAGCATCAGATCTTGTGGGGTTATTTATTTAATATGCACTCACAAATATATTTATGATACAGATATCGGCCTATATAGAGATGATGGATCAACGATAATAAAAGATTCCAACAAAGTCAAAGGAGAAAACTTCAAGAAAATTATGCATATGGAAATGACAAACTAGGCCTAAAAGTAGAAGTACTAGCTAACATCAAAACAACTCCCTTTCAAGATGGCACGTTACACTTAAATAAAAATACTTACGAACCATACCTAAAAGATAACGCCAACCCAATATACGTAAACCCAAAGTCTAATAACCCCCAATCAATCATGAAACATATTCCGAATTCTATCGAACTTAGCTTATCAATAATTCTAAAACGAAAATGTTCTTAAAAAATCAAGTAACATTTACAATACAGCTCTAAAAAATAGTGATGTCCATAATATCGAAATTAAATATAAGAAACAGGACACCAATAATTCTAATAAAATTAAAAAGAAAAGAAAAAGTAATATAATCTATTATACACCGCATATAACCAGATGCTAAAAACAAAACTGGGCAAAAAATGTCTAAGTTTGATTACATAACCCTTCTTCGTAACCAATCCCCTTAAAAATGTGTATTGAACATAATATAAAACTGTACTACAGCTGCTGCGAAAACCTAGAAATGATAAATTAGGCACACAATAACAAAATACTAAAAGAGAACAGCAGAGAGGAAGAAAAGAATAACACGTGGCAAATGTAGCAACATAACACTAAGAGGAACACAAATATAAACACTACAAATAGAAATAAACAAAACCCTAGCAGTAATCACCCGAATAGAAATGTTATTTAGCAATAAAGAGAAAAGATGTAGCTGCATAAATCCTATACTTTGTCCACTGCAAAATAAATGCCTAACCAAAAGTATCGTTTACCAAGCCACAATATTTGCCAGGTAAAGACCAGATAACAAAAAGTACTATGTGGGTATGACCTCCCTATATTTTAAAACCAGATATTACCACTACAAACACACATTTTAAAGCAGAGAACGTCGAATTAAAACAGCACTAGAAACCACTATTGGGAGCTGAAAATAAATGGACGCTCACCAGTAATGGAATTGAAAATAATACGACAGACCAGTACATGAAGAAATGTAGATGACCCGTGTAGATGATGTCTGAATGAGAAATCTGAATGAGAAACAATAAACTTTAAAGACCCCCAAAATGTATTAAACTGTAGAAGTTAGATAGCAAACAGCTGCCTGCACAGAATAAAATGTACCTTAGGCTAACAATACATGACTAAGTAAATATACAAACAAATGGGTATACAAAACTAAACTAAACTAAAAGCTAACAACGAAAAAAAACTAACACTTAAAATAGACATACAAAGAACCACGTGTCAAAATAAGTTCACCCATTATATTGACACAACAAATAAACATGATATAAACAACTCTATAGAAAACAGAACAATAACACAGAAAATCAAACTAACCGGACCTAACGATTTAATAAGAGAACAACAAAGAATCTGATTGGTTAACTAGATAGCCCTGTATATAAAAAAAACACGGCAAAAGTTACTCCATACATTTTAGCCTGAAGATTCCCCGGGTCGAAACGTGGGAGCCTCCGTGTAGCTTAATTTCAATAAATGTGTTTTCATAACTTACTAAGAAACCAACATTGTTCTCTGCTTGTATTCAAAAACATCTTAGTTATGCAGGAAAATATGTTTAAAGAAAATCCGAAGGGGAGAGAGGGAGGAAGAAAGGAGTGGGAGGAAGAAAGGAGTGGGAGAAAGCGTGTCTGATATTTTATCGGCTGAGCGATACAGATGGTTGAGACAGGACTCATACAGCCGCTAAAAGAATAACACATGGCAAAAAGGTATTTTATTAATAGTTTTCACATTTTACTAGGAATAATAATAAAGCAATAATAATAGTGTATTATGATACACTATAATCTAAACAAATAATAACACCAGATCATGAATGCATTCAATATGAACGGTATTTTTAAAGGATAAACATCATTGAATAACGTAATTGATATTTGTGCGAGTAAGAAATGACCAGTCAAGGTATACGATTCGAGTCGTTTGTAAGCTGGGCAGAAACGACTGTGTTCAATGAAAAAGTATTGTGTTTCACAATATGACATTTTTTCATTATATTCTATTTCTTCATTACGTTGTCATTGAGTTGTAGTAGAGTATTTGTGGGTAGTGTAATGTGAGCAATAACACCCGATTGTATTGTGTGCGGACGAATTTGAGAAATTTGTGGAAACGTATGGATGGTTTAAGTTAGTTGTGACGTCAGAATTGTGGGTGTAACTATGTTGGAATAAGTAAGTGTAACATGTGTAGTTTTAAAAGGGCGTAGAATGATTATATGTATGCATACATCAAGGTTGGTTACTCTGTAAG
>OY744539.1:50361698-50369198 GCA_963556195.1 Sepiola atlantica | reverse complement strand
AGAGATTCAAACATTTCCTTAGTTTACAAAATCCTCGTCAATGGTTTAGAAAAGTGTGTATTTGTTTTGTCATTATTTCATTGATAAATATTTAAAAAGTTCAAAACAATTAATTATTAATAAATTAAGAGAATTCAAACATGAAATTATCTTTCAAAATGTAATTTTATTTAAGTATGATACAATAATTGTTTTAAACGTTTTTAATGAATAATTTGTTAGAATTGTCATTGACTTTAATTTACTTTCTCACACTTGAAATAAAAAATACACTATATTTAAAAAAGAATTAATGCAATTTATTTTTACGACGCGTTAATAATAAATCAAATAACTAAAGTTTTTAATCATCACGTAACAAAATGATAAAATTCACGCAGTTCCTAACGTAAAAATATTGTTTAACATTTAAAAAAAGTGTTATTTCAAATTCTAACGTACAGCATTGGTAAACAGACGTCATCAATAATTTCAGAATATTACTGAATACCAAGTTTGATATAGATCTTTTTAGTTTAAAATAAAAAAAATATTGATGCACAAATATTTTCATTAAATTTGTATTACAACAAAATAAATTATAAATAAAGATGAATTAATTAAAATTCTTCATAAACTTAAAAAAATAACGAAATTAATGGATGATCATTGTTCAACTTTTATAAATTATTACAACACAATTTGTATGTATGAATTTAAAACTTATTAACAGAAATATTATGAAACGTTTTCTCCTCCATATATTCTACATAGGGATAGTCACTCGGTAAACAAAGTCGTTTACCGATTGACTGATGCCAGATTTTACTAAACTATCATTTTGGGGTGATCATTATGCTAATTTTTAGTAAAACGTAAGATTTGTTTTCTTTTAATTCAGTATCTTATCACTTTAATTTAATAATTATCTTTGAAATAGTCCCCAAACCTTATATTTATCTTTCAATGGATGGTTTACAAGTAATTTCTACAACGTTCAACATTCACTCAATGTTTGGGACTTTTAGCTGTCGTGATACCATGTTTTCATAAAACTTTTTTTTTACACGAAACTATACAGTTTTTCTCTTTTTAGAGAGAAAGTTCAGGCTTTTATCTTTCAAACACAATCAAAGTTTACACAGAAATTAATTAAATAATTTAATGATAAGCGCTTTTTGTAATAAGTATAGTCCGTAACAGAGACGGCTATTTTTGCAATTACCTAGTATATATATATATATATATATATATATATATATATATATATATATGTATATATATGTATATGCATATATATATATGCATATATATATGCATATATATATATATATATATATATATATGCATATATATACATATATATATATACACATATATATGCATATATATATGCATATATATATATACAGATACATATATGAATATATATATACGTACATATATATATACATATACATATATACACCCATATACATATATATATATATATAAACACATATATAAACATATACACATATGTATATACACATATACATATATATATATACACACATATACACATATATATACATATATATACATAAACATACACACATATATACATATATATACACATATACATATATATATATTCATATATATATATGTACACATATACATATATATATATGTACACATATACATATATATACATATACATATATATATACACATATACACATATACATATACGTATACATATATATATATATACGCACATATGTATATCTACACATATAAATATATATATATATATAGATATATATATACATATATATATATACACATATATACATATAAATATATATATATAGATATATATACATATATATATACACATATATACATATACATATATATATACATTTATCTAAATATATATATGCATATATATATATATATATTAGCACATACATATATATGTATATATATATATATATATATATATATATATATATATATATATATATATATATATATATATGCGTGTGCGCATGTATGCAAGTTGGTTAAAATGTTAACTTTTACTTATGTAAAACCGTCATTATATTCGATTTAATATTTCTATCATAAGACCACAATCTCTGTTTTGGTATTCAATGTTATCCACATGCAGTATTGTTATTGATTCATTATTAACGCTTAGTTGCACTTTTACACATGACTGGGACGTAATCGTTGATGCATAACACACCTAACGTTATTATTGTGTTATGGATAACAATAAATCTGATACGAATTTTACTGAGTATAGCCGATTCGATATTCCACAGCCATATCCATTCTGCCGTTACGCATCCATTACTTCTGTCTACGAATATATTTTATCATTAATTTTTTGCACAATCGTTGAATTAAAACATTAATCCTAGTAAAAAAAAACAATAAAGCCAAACGCCCACAATAATCAGCTTCAAATGATCGTGAAAGAATGACATATTTCGAGACCGAGACTCATACAAACTGACACATATCTCATAATATTATCGAACCGTTTTTTATTTTTTTTAAAATGAAGAAGTAAAATGTTCATCGTTTCGATTATTTAGACTACTCTACTGAGTTTTTATGTTGTTGTCACAACATATCAGCCGATCTAACCTCCAAGTGTCTTCCGGTGCTTCGTCGAACTTTGCTATAACTATAACGATGTCGAACTATAACTATAACGATGTCGAACTATAACTATAACGATGTCGAACTATAACTATAACGATGTCGAACTATAACTATAACGATGTTGAACTATAACTATAACGATGTCGAACTATGACTATAACGATGTCGAACTATAACTATAACGATGTCGAACTATAACAATAACGATGTCGAACTATAACAATAAAGATGTCGAACTATAACTATAACGATGTCGAACTATAACTATAACGATGTCGAACTATAACTATAACGATGTCGAACTATAACTATAACGATGTCGAACTATAACTATAACGATGTCGAACGCGGGAACAGTAAGCCACTTTTAGATTCTCCATTTCTTTGACCCATTTCGGTGGATTAGTCTGCGTCCCTTTATCGATGACATCGAAGAAATAGTATTTACTTTTTAATTATATTCTTAGCATAACCGGAACTGAGGACTGATCTTTTAACCTCCTGAATATGGTCACGCAGAATCGATTATTAATTAGAAATGTATCTATTGGAGCACACCTACATGTAGACACTGCTACTATAAATGTAAGGAGTCTGAACCCTATTCATGTTGTTTAATGTGTAGTGATACTTCTTATATATATATATATATATATATATATATATATATATATATATATATATATATATATATATATATATATATATACAGTTTTATGGTGTACGCCGATCTACTTATTTAAAGAATCTATTTCTTAAAAGTTCAAAATTCACCACGAAACAATAAATACAGTTAAGACGAAACGTCGTTGAAGTCGCCATACATTTGCCGTATGGCGAGATTGACGGGCATGCAAGTCGGAGTTCCGATCTCGACAATCAGTCTGTTAGTAAGTGTGTTATTTAGGTCGCCTTTTATCTGCCGGGCTGAAGTATTCGTCTTGGGAGGTGCACAACCAGATGCCTTTTGTCGAAATCCCCCTATGCAAAAAAGCAATGTTTACGAAGGTACATTGCTCTTTCTTTAGGGTAGCTAGCTTGCTTTCTATAACCTTCAAACCTTGTGGCACATCTTCCTGCGGCGGCAAAGAAAATTACTCCCGTACACCGGCGCCATTCCTTTGCCGTCCATTGAGGATGACGAACACACCAGTCAAAGTTCCGACTTCGACAATCAGTCCTGCAGAAAGTAGGTCATTTTGATAGACGGTAATCTGTTGGTTTACACTAGTAACCCTAAACCAGCGCTTTTTAGTATCTATTGGAGAGGAAAGTAAAAATAAATAAAGTTTGAATTCTTTGAAGAATCATATTAAATAACACGGTTAGGGATGAACAAAGTATTACGTTACCAGCGTATTGATTGGATCGGTCCTCTCTGATCTGCCGTCTTACCAAAGTAGACGAATCACTCAGCTACCCGAAACCCGTCCTATTGCATTATGGTCGCAACTCACGGCCTACAATTTGCCAGGTTTTCAGGGGAGGGCGGAATTCCTCTGCATGAGGTTACAGTCAGCAAATCAAGTCAACCCGTCCTAATGCATCACGGTTCGCCACCAGCAGTTTACAAATGACACCGTTTTCGTTGCTTATTTTACTTATTGCATGGGGGTCTAGTCGTCGAATTAGTATTTCAACCGAAAGGACAGTATACGTTTATAGAAAATCCATGTTTTTGCTTGAGGTTTAAAAGTTGAGTTTATATATGGATGATTAATCAGTCTCTCTTATAAATAAAAAACACATTCAATTTTATTTAATTTATTTAAGTTTATTTTGGTTATGTTTTCGAATTTAATTTTTACATATATTTCATTTTAAAATATTATTATATGAATATTTATGTTGTTTTTATTTTTTTTACATATTAACTAATTAATGTATTTGCTTGTTTATTCGATTATTTATTTCATGTTATGTCATTTTATTTAACTATTTTATCTTCTGTAAATAACATATTCATTTCTCTCGTTCTTATACATCAACCATCGCTTTTCCGTTCTATCGTCATTCACTCAATTATTTATTCATTTCTTGATTGAAATGTCTTCCCTTGGTTTAAATTATTTCGATTTAAAAAAAAATCTTGCGAATGTAATAAAAAATATTGCTTGTAATATATTAAATGAACAATTTTATTTTCGATATATTTCATCAGTTGTCAAAACTGATTCTTGTAATGACTTTTAAGTATTTTTCGTGTTTTATGTGAAACCATTTTTCTCAAAACATTCGAATCTGTGTCATCTGTTATTTTATACATTTGTGAATGTGTCAATTTCCATTTAACAATTGGTTTTTGGTTTTGTTTTTACGCATATTTAATTACTTTTTGCTTTTAGGGTTTTCGGTCTGTGTCTGACAACAATCTTTGGTGAGAGATCTCTGTCATTTTTATTTGTTTTAATATTATAATTATTATTATTGTTATTGTTGTTGTTGTTGTTGTTGTTGTTGTTGCTGGTCATGGGTCTGTTACTCTTGCTGTTGTTGTTGTTGTTTTACCATAATTATTAGAAAGAACCGTGCCCCTTCGTTACCTGGGTAAAATATTTAAAAAAATGATTTAACTTTTAAAAAGTAAGTATTAGAATATCACTTCTTAAACACAATAGAAAAAGAATGCAATGTCAGAAATGTACGGGACTCTAACATGATTTTAATTTTATCCCTTCTAAAACCTCTTCAAATTTTACTTTTTCGGCGATTCCTTCAAAACATCCTGTAAAATATCCACAAAATAAGCAAACAAAAAAGATAAATATTTTAGATTTTAAGGCTGCGGATCACTTTCTGATATAAATGTAAGATCAAATCAGCTATCACTTGCTGCCAAGTAAGGAGACAAACGAGAGATCAGACCGAATGGTTCCTTAATGGACTATTGGAAAGAGGAATTTATTTTACTCATTCAAACATTTTCTTGCAGGATGACAATTTTTTTAATTTTCAATATGTTTGGAGAGTAACTTTGTTTAAATTCTGAAATTAGCGACCATTTGACAGAACAATGACTATGATTAAACATACGCATATTTGGCTAAGTAAAAGTGACGATATCAAACTTCAGCCAACATTCTACACAATACGAACCGAATTTTTTTTCCCTTCAAAGTAACTTTTAGCAACCAGTAGTAGTTTTAGATTGCAAAGTTGTTTAGGATCGGTTGTTTTGTGTAGAAGCATCAACACTTGGTTCGTCTTTTTCCGGAAAGTCGCAACTGCATGCGTCACGCTAGCAAATTTCTGGATATCTATTTTTAAAAACAACCAAGAAAATAACCCTTCTCTATTCACTGCTACTCCCTCATCTTTCCAAAAAGTAGCTAGTGTATTCTACAACATTAAATATGATTACCGGACCTCATTTTAGTATAAGAAAAATCAGCCCCCCCCCCCACAAAATAAAGAAATAGAATTAAGATATAAGTTTAGTTAAAACACACATGCCTTCATTTTTTATATTTTTCTACAATATTGAAAAACTAAAATTCGTTCCGCGTCTCCATATTACCGCTCATATCCATGAAATGAGTGTTCATTTGACGTTACATTTATATATGTAAGTGATGCCTAACTGTAAAAGCTATTATATATATATATATATATATATATATATATATAGTCATCCACATACAGACTGTTTCGCGGTAGCACAGCTCATCAGTGCGGCTAGACCGGTTACTGCCTCAAGCAGGGATTGAAACTCATCCGTCGAGCAGACAGTCGGCGCTGCTAACCCCTATATATATAACATATGTATATATATATACATATATAGAAATGTGATATTTAGAAGGCAATACAATGCAGAGGTGTGACGGATAGACACAAGTTGGAGCAAATAAGACATATAATGGTGGAACAAATGAATTAGTTTCAACCTTAATACAATGTGTACATACACACACATATATATATATATATATTTATTATTTTTCCCCTTTTACAACACATATATATCTGTCTATCTACACAATGTTACAATGTGATGTAATACCTGTATCAAGATGGTCTAGTGGAAATTCCGTATGATATAATTTTTTTTTTAATTTTCGGGAACTCTTTTTTCTTCAGAACCGTGTTCAACTCAAGTTCAAGCGTGCATATGAAGGTGGTCGTAATATTTAGTCTCGCAGAAAATACCGGTTAAATTTTAAATACAAAACCAGATTCAAAAATAAAATAAACTTTTTAAAAAAAATTATTATTAATTAATTATATTATTATTTTTTTATTAATATTTTATTTATCTACTTTGTATCTAATTTATTTATCTATCTATTTACTTTATTAAACTTTTTGTTTGTTTGTTTTTACTTTTTAGAATCTTTCCTTTTTTTGTCGTTTAATTTTACATTATAATCTAATTTTTGTTGTTGTTTAAACCAAGTCTATTCGTTTAAATTAATATGTCGGTTAATACTGTCATTAAACATTGCATTCTCTGTTCGTTTTAAATTATTGTTTATATAAATATTTAGTTTATTTATTTATTTTATTCTATTTTTAAATATGTATATTTCATTAATTAAGTCAATATTATATGTTCATTAATGATTCGTGTAACGCTAAGACAACAATGAAAGGGAGTTAATTCAGTTCATTTGTTGTTTACGTCGCGTATAAATTAGTAATTTCTAATTGTTAGGCTAAATATTGTTATAATGAATTTTTCATTCCTTTTTTTCATTTTTTTCCTTCTTTTTTAAAAAGTATTATTATTAATGTTATCTGGGGTGGTTCTGGTATTTCATCCATTATTATTATTGTTATTTTTGTTGTTGTCGTTGTTGTTGTTATTATTGTTACTATTATTATATTATTATAGTTAATCTTTTTGTTAGGTTAAGTTAT
>OY744539.1:50249198-50359198 GCA_963556195.1 Sepiola atlantica | reverse complement strand
AGTAGGTTTATTTAATCTCCTCCATGTATGTAAATTTATAATGGAAACGTCTGAACCAGAATCCAATTGCAATTTTTGGCTGGTGATAAATTCATCCTCTTGAGCTTCTTTTTTTATCTCGTATAGTGTCACCGGGAGCTCTCTCACTGCGTTGCACAAAATCTCTTTAAAATCTCCTTCTGTTTGAAGAGACGCAATCACTGTGTCTTCTAGAGTCTCTCTCTGTTTTGGCACTAATCTCGACAATCCATCTGCATGATAGATTTTATTTGAATGCAAATGTTGCATTTTAAAGTTGTAGTTTAATAAGATAGTTCCCCATCTTTGTAGTCTATTAGCTGTATATACAGGTAGGCCTTTTTTAGATCCATAAATTGTAATTAGCGGCTTATGGTCTGTCTGTAAGGTAAATTGTCTACCATGTATGTATCGGTGAAACTTTGTTACTGCAAATATTATTGCTAGGGCTTCTTTCTCGATTTGAGAATACTGTTTTTCCGCTGGGAGCAAGGTCCTTGATGCATGTGCAATGGGTTTATAGGTTCCATCAGGCATTTTGTGTAGGATACATGCTCCTAAACCATATGAACTAGCGTCGCTAGCTACGATTATGTCCAATTCTGGGTTGTTATTTGTTAGAAATAACTCTGACGTAAGTCTTTCTATGATTTTATTAAATGCATCCTGACATTCAGGTGTCCATACCCAGGCTTTACCTTTTTTTAATAGCTCATTTAATGGAGCACGCAAATTATGCATTTCTGGGATAAAAGCCTGGTAGTAATTTGCTAGGCCCAGAAAACTCTGTAATGTCATGACGTTTTCTGGCGCCGGCATGTTTTTTTTATTGCGGTAGCCCTTTCTGGGGCTGGTCTTCTGCCGTCCTTGTCGATCACATGACCCAGATATTTTATTTCCTCCAGGAAAAAATCACATTTTTCTCCTTTTACTTTGAACCCATAATCTTGGATTCTCGCAAACACTTGATTTACATGTTTTTTGGTGTTGTTCGATATCTTTGCTGTTAATCAAGATGTCATCGAGATACGCTATTGCGAAATTCAGTCCGCCCAGCATTGTGTCCATTACTTGTTGGAAAATGGCTGGCGCGACCTTAACTCCGAACGCTAATCTTTCGAATTTATATAAACCACGATGTGTGTTTATACATAACAGCTTAGAATAATCTTTATCCACCGGTATTTGCAGGTATGTCTCACTTAGGTCTATTTAAAATCTACCTCCATTTAAGCTTGCAAACACTTCTTCCGGGGTATGGAGTGGGTAGTGATAGTCCGCGAGGACAGTATTCAGTCCTGTTGAAAAATCTGCACATATACGAATCTCATTAGATTTTTTCTTTACATAAACCGTGGGTGCTGCCCACTAGCTGTGTTGTACTTTTGATAAAATACCCATCTTTACCAGTCGGTCTAATTCAGCGTTTATTTTTTCAATCGAGGCGAAGGGTACTTTCCTTTCTTTTCTAAATACCGGCAGTACATTTTCTTTTAGACGGAATTTTTGCAGTCATTTTAGTGCAGCATCCAAGACCGCCAGAAAAAACCTCTGGAAACGATTTTTTAAATTCTCGTTGTAGTTTTTCCGCTTCTGTTGCGCGACTATTTATTTTTCACAAAATGTATTTATCGGCAACTTCCATAAATCAAATGCCTGCATAAAATCTGATCTAAAAAGATTATTCGAATCCTTCAGTACCAGTAGTTTGAGTTTTTTAGTATTTCCCATTAGGGACACATTTGTGATTAATTCTCTTTCAAATGTAATTCTTTCACCAGTAACTGTGCTTGCTAGCCTGTTTGTTCTTGATAGAGTAGGTTTATTTAATCTCCTCCATGTATGTAAATTTATAATGGAAACGTCTGAACCAGAATCCAATTGCAATTTTATATTTTTATCCAGTCCGCCCAGCATTGTGTATTACTTGTTGGAAAATGGCTGGCGCGACCTTAACTCCGAACGCTAATCTTTCGAATTTATATAAACCACGATGTGTGTTTATACATAACAGCTTAGAACAATCTTTATCCACCGGTATTTGCAGGTATGCCTCACTTAGGTCTATTTAAAATCTACAAAATGTACATATTATCTTTATGTTCATGCATTTTTCCTTCTTTGTCCTAGTGGCTTGAATCCGCATTTTATTTCCTCTGCGCGTTCTGCAGTGCGAACTTTTATGTCCAACTTTTTAGCATTTCATACAGGTTTTAAAACGGAATGGGCACTCATTGTACCAATGTGGATTACCACAGCGTGAACAAGGGCTTGGTGGCAATTTATTTTTTTACTGGTTTGGTTTGTCTTTGTTACATCAAAATTATTATTTCTTATTTTGCTATGAGGTTGAGCTTTTGTTTTTTGATGTACCTTTTTTATGTGCACAATGCCGGACAATTCAATGTCTTTTGAGTCCTGCTTTACATTTTTTTGGTCACTGCGCGATATTGTTTGTATCAGAAATTCAAATCTTTCATCATACTCCTTTTTGTGTAATAAAATATTCTGGTTCTGTTCTAATAAAAGCTTTTGAAATCTTTCCTCAGTTTGTTGTTGCTGAGAGATTTTGAATTTCGCTAGTTCGGCGATTATAGATTTAATATTTTCCATATTCAACCATTTAGTTTCTGATTTTATTTAGAAAATTAATATTTTCTCATTATCTTATGATTTTATAAAAGTTATTTTCTTTTAATTAGCGTTTGCTAGGCGCCGTTTTAATTATGAAAAGATTATGAAACTTTTCCTTTTCTCTATATACGCGTATATTCACTTATTTATTTATTTATTTATTTATTTTTTTTGAAAATTAATATTTTCTCGTTATTTAATGAATTTACAAGAAGTTCTTTTCTTTAAATTAGCGCTGGCAAGACGCCCTTTTAGTTATGAAAAGATTATGTAATGTTCTTTTCTTATACGCGTTTTTAATTTTAACGAAGAGAAAAAAAAATCTGTTTCACAATTAATTCTTTCTGGATTTTAAAATATTTCAGTACAAGTCGGTAAAGAGAGAGAGAAAATAAAACTGACCTGTTTTTATCGTGCGTCTTTTTTTATGGAGTAACGCACGTGTGATTCATTGTATGTTTTTGTTTCTGATCTGTTCTTAAAATGAAGCACGTGGTGTCGGTTTCATTTTTTTTTGTGTGTGCTCGTCAAAAAAAACTCGCTGTGACGTTCGTCGCAAAAAAACAATGCTCGCTTCCTTCGTGTTTGGTATTCTTTCTTTTTTTTGTTAGTTTTTCAAACCAGAGGAAAAAAAACGCGCATTCAATTTCAGTTGTGTTTTTTTTGTTTTTTTTTAGCTAGTTTTCCCAAACTAGAGGAAACGCGCACCCAATTTCAAGCTGTTTTTTTTTTTCGATAACCAGTTTTCAAACTTAGAGCACAACATGTCCATTTCAGTTTTATTTTTCTTAAAAGAAAACAATTTTCTCGCACTTAAGCATTCAACGTGTTTTTTTGTTTCAATTGAGTTCCCTTTTCTTCTCTCGACCGTTCGGCAAACACCTTTGTCTTTCATGCGTATAACCGTGTGAGTGCATTTTCACGTGGTATTTTCAGTTTTTTGACCCAAGAGTTCGAATTCCCTCGTCGCCATTTGTTGTGGACCTGGGTAAGGCCGAATGAATGACACAGGAACACATGGTTAAAATGAACAAAGGTATATATCATATAATAGAAAGAAAGAGATACAGGAGATATGCTCTCAACCGCCATTGCCGGTTTGCCTGGAAAGAATAGAACAAGTGTCACGTGCTTCCCGTATTTATAAGGTGGACGAGTCCATTAGTTCTCCGTAGGTAGGTACGGCACCATAACAAAATTAAACCCACCCTGCCCCCCGCCCTGGTTGGAATTGAGGTCACGATGGCCCAGACACTCGAGATAACCCCCCCTCAACTTTCTGAAATATCACTTGTTGGGGTATGCCCCCTCCCCCTTTCATGTCATCTCCGTCCCCCTCCCTCTTATGCATCTTCAATTTCCGGTTGGGGTTGAATTTAAAATCTTAGGCATTTGGATTCCATTGACGCTTGAAAAGTTGGCGTTCGTTATGGGCGCTAATGAAACAGCATATATTTTGTCGCAATTAATGGAATAATAAAATCACCAACAAAAAATATATATGTATAAATATATATATATATATATATACATATATATTTATATATATATATATGTATCAATATATATATATAAATATATATATGTATATATATATATATATATATATATATATATACAGGGTGACCAAAAAAACGCGCCCCAACTCTAATCATGCCCCGTTTCTTAGTGTTTCGTCGGAATGAAATTATTTTTTTCTCATAACTAATTTATTATATTCAAAATATCACATCAAAACACTAGGGTCTTTGGCATTTATTCTCCGTTCTACATCATATGTTCTAGATGGCCTCCATTTAGCTCCGTGCATTTCTTGAGGCGCAGAACGAAGTTTTCCATGACGTTCTTAAAGACGTAATTGGGAATGGCTCTCATCTCCTCCCTGAAAGCTTCATTGAATTCCCTGATGGTACTGGGTTTTCCTGCGTACACTCTGTCCTTAAGATAGCCCCAGTCTTGAAACTGATCAATCGGCCTCCGAAGTTTTCTTTCACCCAATCTCGGGACAGGTTTGAGGTGTGAGAACTTGCTTCGTCTTGCTGGAATCAGAACTTGCCCATGAGCAACAAGTAGAGGGTCTTGAGCTCATTCTTGAAGGTTTTGAGAACCTCCACATACCGCTCCTTGGTGACTGTCACTGCTGCGCCTGAGTCTTCGATGAAGATTTGTGCGATATATCTCTGACCGAGATTGCAGCCCACACCGTGCGCTTAGGAGAGTGCAGGGCCTTGGTGGCTACTTCTTTGAGTCTGGAGGACCCCCAGAAGACATTTGTCTTAGAGTTCGCCTTACCGTCAAGATGGAAGTGGGATTCACCTGAGGTCCAAAGGAGGTTAAAGAAACCTGGTGCCTCCTCGATCTTATCAAGCATATTGACTGCCATAGCGCTACTCTGCTTCTTGTCTGAGGCTGTAAGGGTCTGTATTCTGTATGGGTAAGCCCTGATATCGTTCACAAGCACTCTCATGCAAGGCTAACGGGAGATACCGAGGGACTGACTCCGCGTAAGCACAGAGCGTTTCGGACTTTCTTGCAGAGACTCTCTCACACTTTCGACCAGCTCGGACGGTTCTCACAGGGAGCGTTGAAGTTCTCTACGATTCCATACTTCTCAAAGTGATCAACCCAGTTCTTAATTCTGCTTTTGGATAGAGCCTTTTAACATTCCAACTGATGCATCAACCTGTCTTAGGTTATCATATACGCGCCTGTCTCTTAGTAAGATTGTACACAGTTTATTTTTTGTCCCAGCTCCCACTGAGGTATTGGTGTACTCACGGTCCGTGATTCTGGCATATCCTGTAAAATAAAGAAAATATCACATGAAGTGTACACGGGGCCCGTTTTATATATATATATATATATATATATATATATATATATATATATATATATATATATATATATATATATATGTGTATATAAATATATATGTATATATAATGTATATTAATATATATATGTGTGTATATATATATATACACATATATATGCATATGTATATACATATATATGCATATATACATATATATGCATATATACATATATATATACATATATATATACATATATATATATGTATACATATATATACATATATATATACATATATATACGTATATATACATATATACCTATATATATACATATATATGTACATATATATATATACATATATATACATATATATATACCTATATATACGTATATATACATATATACCTATACATATATACATATATATATACGTATATATACATATATATATATATATGTATATATATGTATAAATATATATATATATCCATATATATTTATATACATATATACACCTATATATATCCGTATATATGTATATATATACGTATATATACATACATATATGTATATCCATATCTACACATATATACATATGTATATATATACATATATATGCATATATATACGTATATATATATGTATATATACGTATATGTACATATATACGTATATATATACACATATGTATATACATATATATATACATATGTATATATATATACATATATCTGCACATATATACATATATATGTATATATATGTGCATGTATATATATGCATATATATACATATATATATATATGCATGTATATATATGCATATATATATACATATATATGTACATATATATATATATATTTACATATATATACACATATACAAATATATATATATATATGTATATATGTAGGTATACATATATATACATATATGTATATACATATATATACATATATACATATGAATATACAGATATACATATATATATATACATATATATATAGATATACATATATGTGATATTCATACATATAGAGAGATATATACATATATATATATATACATCTACCTACATATAAATATATACCTATATATAAAGATATATACATATATATATATATAGATATATATATATAGATATATATATACATATATATATATATTGATATATATATATATATTTATATATACATATATATAGATATATTCATATATATATATATACATATATATATACATGCCTATATATAGAGAGATATATACATGTAATATATATACCTATATATAGAGAGATATAGAGATATATACATGTATATATACCTATATATATATATATACATATATATATATGTATATATATACCTATATATATACATATATATATACCTATATATATATAGATATACACATATGTATGTATAGATATATACATATATATATAGATATATACATATATATGTATAGATATATATATACCTATATATAGAGATATATCCATATAAATGTATAGATATATACATATATATATATATAGAGATTTATACATACATATAGATAAACACATATTCTATATATATATAGACATATATATACATATATATAGAGAGAAAGATGTATGCATATATATACATATATATGCATATATATATATACATATATATACATTTATACATATTTATATACATATATATATATATATACATGTATATACATTTATGTACATACATATATATATATATATATATATATATATATATATATATATATATATATATATATATATATATATATATATATGTATATATATATACAGAACATCGTACTGTGTACAAAAAAACTGTACGGACAGTTACTTCACGGCTTCTCAGCGTGTCTTTAGAAAGGTAGGATGTAAAAACTGAAATTAAAACTCGACGCACGTTAGAATAGTCATAGTTATACTGAGACTTTCACGACAAAGGACTATGTCGAAATTAAGTATGATGTTTATATACTACAATATTACGGTTCCAGAGAACTTATTCCAATTTTTAAAAAAATAGTATTGATTTTACGCTAATACAAATCGAAAATTGCAAGTAGCTCGTAAGGATAGAAAAATAAGTGATCGACATACAACTATGTTGCCGTATAACTGTTAACCAATATGGCTATACTTGTATATTTTTTTCGAGTTTTGTTTGTTTCAAAACCCGATTATACCTACGTCTTGCTATGCATGCTTGTAACATGAATGTAGGACGCTATCCGTTTTTACAACTCTATTTGTATCATTCATAATAATATCGGGTCAAGCGAAATGCATGTTAAAAAGATGCCATTTCTTTCAAAATTCCATAATAGAATACACAAACACTCGAACTCTAAAAAAATAGTATTGATTACACGTCTATGGCAAAAGCATGCTTTTTATATCCACCTTAACATAATCTTTGAACTAAAATTGGCCCTTTCAATTTCTGGTTATAGTTGTGCTAACATCTGACACATTTAAAAGGAGAAAAAACACGTCAAAAAATTGCCAAGAATGTGTGTTACTACAATTCTAAGAGGTTACACATTCAGTGTTTTTCATACTTGCTCATCAAATCGATTTTGGCTGATTCTATTTTTTATTTTAATTTAAAATGAGATTTTAATTTCTAATTAGAATCTTTTCTCATACGCATGATATTTTTAAAAGAATATTCAATTTGCATTGGTTTTCATGTTTTTCTTTTTCACTATTCGTTAATACTGTTCTTTCTCACGCCATTCGTTTTTCACAAATATTTCATAATAATCAGTTTAATTAACGAGAAGTAGGCTGATACTACATTTGGCGCCACTGACTGATTAAAGAAACATTAATTACCGAGACACTTTCATGATTAAATCAGCAGGGCTTCCTATGACAGAACAAGAGTAGCGCATGTTGGAGAATGAAACTGGAACTTATATTATTAATAAATCGTCATCAAGATCTTGGTTTGAAGCATAACGTAAAGTATTATTACTGTATGTGTGTAAAATTTAATAAACATATACTTACTAATATTACATCATCAGATTCCGTATTATCAGATATTTTTATATATATATTCCTATGAGATAAGCAGATTTAAAATTAATGCATGGGTTTCAGAAAAAAAACACATTAATTAATAGTATTTCTTCGAAAAATAACAGTGAAACTATGACATGAAGTTAATTTGCTGCTGCTGACTTTTACAACTTGTTGTTGGTTTTCTGTCTATTATCTTACACTTGTTTCTCAATGAGAGATATATAGTAAGATAGTGAGATACAGAGAGGGAGTTATGTCGGAACGAACGGCATGATTAAAACGTCACGTGACTGAGGGAGTACAAAAGGAAACAGAAACTGTTAAAAACAAATATGTTACATTGACCGTGTGTAGCTTATTCATTCTCGATAACGAAGCCGAGTAATGAAAATCAGCCCTGATAGTTAAGAATATGTAATAACTTATGTTACAATTAGTTATTGAAATTTCATAAAAAATGAGGACGAAGTACTTCAAGAAGAACTTTAATTCTTACATCAGTTATACATAACGCGGCCCTCAGCAAACCAACACAATCTTCAATATGTGCAGCTTTTTATCATACACAATTATTGTATTACACAAACAATATACACCCTTAATGATGTGGGTATATTGATACTAGTAGTCATATTCCTGCGGATATTAGTTAATTTATTATATTTTATATATGCACAGATGGCTAAAAATTGAAAACAGCAAATATATTAACTACATACGGTAACGTGTTATTATGTTATACGAAACATTTCCACAACCATATTATAAGGCTTATAAATTTACAAGATATACAATCTGATCAAGATTGCTAAAACATTGGACGGTCGCACTTTTTAATTATATAATCCACCTGTACTGACATTTTTCGAAAAATAATAAGCAGTATTGTTTTATTAATAAGTGGGCATCTCACAGACATCGGTAACGGACAGATATGAGATTTATTTTTTCATATTAACCCATGTCGTCTAAACTGACTTTGATTCGTTCCACTAGTATGTATTTATGTGTTCAGTAATCATTGTCACCAGCTTGAGTTTCATTTGAACTTCCATGTTGGTGGTTAGTGTCACTTGATCATGCGATTTAGTTTAAACAGAGCGTGATTCTTCAAAATGCGCTAGTTGTTTTCATAAGTACCCTAGACTGTATAGTATCACCATTTTCTTAGATCCGCTTTCTTGTATTGTTAGTAGCGTTCTGTCGACTGTTTCCTGTGTTCCTACAGTTATTGTTATTACTTGAGATTCGAACTGCTATATTCACTTTACGTGTCTGACAATGTCCATGTATTAGCTTAGATTATCTCCATCTGTAATTGTTTCACTGTAATCAGCTTTCGTGATCAAAAAATTTAGAACGATTAATTCTTATCGAGTATTATAATGTCTGGTAGTCGACGTATGATGCCTTTACTTATTTTCGCGGTTCAGTTTCCAATACTGACACCCGTTGTGTTTGTACGATGTAGCATGTATATTCGCTGTATAATTATCTTAACAGCTACCAGTTACGTATTTTCATATACATGTAATCTCAATTTGGTATTTGTCCGAAGTCATCATGCTGCATAGTCGACAAAGACTATGTTTTTACTGGTACTTATTTAATTCTTATTCATAGGGAGCCCTCTGATTAATAATTAACAAAACCTGTACTCTTCACTGGAATCGGAATAGTAAAGGTTCATTCTCTCAAATACTTTCCACTTTTCCGATACTCTCCGCGTCTTCTCCAAGCAATACTATCTACCTATGTGCTTCATTCATGAAAGTGATACGGGCATTGTGTTATGGCTCCTTTCGTTTAGTGTTGATTACTCAGTGAGTACAATTGGTTGCTGATTCTGGAATCTGAAGCTAAGTAAACGGATAACAGAAATGTGCGTGTAAGTTTAGTTTATTAGTAAAACGTACTTAGCCTATTTTTCTTACAATTAGTTCGACAACAGCTTGATGTTCATTCCAACGCGTTTTAGATGCGGCGTAGACACAGTCGTCACACTAATAAATAGCATTTTTGTTCTTAATTTAGTTCATGCGAGTTTTCCTTTGTGTTTTCTATCTATATCTCCCGTCGTTTTTACTATTCAGAAAAGTAATAGCTCTTACTATATTAAGTGTTGATTAGCTGGCTACATTCATTTTAGTTGTGATTTAGTATCCACCCCTTTTATCTACGCGCGCTGTAGGTGTTGCCTTGCTGGAGTCAATACCGTACCCGTGTGCAATTTTTAATTACGCGTTTTATTTAGTTTGTCTAATAAATACGCCTCGTGGAGTGTACATGCATATTTTCATATTTCTATTTTTCGATGACGTGTTTCCCATTGCACTGTCTTCTTATTGGTCGTATTGACACCGATGTAGGCTTAGTCAATCTGTACATCTGTATAGTGTGGTATTTATTTATGAAGTCTGTTTATTGCATAATCTACACACTCATTAATACTTACTATTGCCTCTTCATATGTGTCAATTGGTTCATGTACTGAGTCAATGTCATTTTCTTCTGTTGTGTATATGTAATATATATATATATATATATATATATATATAAAATAGTTTATATATATATATAGTGTATGCATATATAAAGAGAGACACATATATATATAAATATATATGTATAAAGTGGGTCTATGTAAGGAAAATTAGTGTAAATATTCAATCGTGACAACACTGACATTCATCTGTATGCATTCTACATATTAAATAAGAAAATAAATAAAAAAGAGTAAATCTTAATTGAAATTATTGGCAGTATCGTAAAAACAACAAATATTTTCAGAAACAGTGGTCAGAAAATGTGGTGCGAAGTTAATAGTCACAGTAGAAACATTATAAATAGACGTATAAAAATATTGGTATGAACTTGTATTCTCAGAGAAAGATAAATATATTAAACATGCGGATTTAATTTCATGATTGTTTCCCTGACTCCTGACAAAATAAAGAAAAGATATTGCATATTCTAATGTTGGTCATTATCATTAGTATCTTGTAGTAAGCGTTTCAAGTTCTTAACAAATAAAACACTATTAGCAAAACTATAGTTTACGTAGTTCAACCAGTATCAAGAGTGTTTTCGAATGTGTGTGTTTTGCGTGAACAGGCTGTCTTTAGAAATGCTAATCGCTATTTGATTACCTTTCCCCATGGAAAGTAAAACAAACTAAAAATATTGCATTTTTTCTTATTGTCTTTCTTTTTACATTTGCGTCTGAAATGCTGTCCCACTAGTAGAAACAGCGCCCTGATTGAAGTCAGCATCTACTTCACCACTGCTGCCAAGAAACCTATTGTCATTCATGAGAAGCCCAATCGCCAAAAACAAGATGAATTCTATCCTAATTTGTTCTGACGTCGCTGAACCTAAATTGGCAAATAAACAATTGAACCCCAATGACTGATATACAAAATATAAAGATTTGTCTAACAACGAGTACGAATTGAACAGAGGGTTACTTTTTAAAAGTGTTCACAACATATCTAAATAAATGACAAAGAGACTAGTACATACTAGCATTTATTTAGAATCTGTGACAATATATATATATATATACAGATTTCTACGGTTATCTTTATCTCCATATTACTCTCTCTCTCTCCCTCTCTCTCTCTCTCTTACTATATATATATATATATATATATATATATATATATATATATATATATATATATATATATATGTTGTTTTTTTAATTACCTGAGAAGTTATCGTGTTCGATTAAATATGGCGACTTCTTACATGTTCTAGACTCACTCTGTGAACCTTATTCGCGCCTTCCAACCGTCTAAAATGTTACTTTCTCGCACTGATGATAGCAATCAGATTGAAACGCTAGCGTATGTAGGTATTTAATATTGGTATTGATTTCAAATTTGAACCAGTTTTCGGAAACTTTGCGTCGGGAACATTCGGGCATGTTACGGAAACATCCGATATATACCGATGCGAATGTTAACGATAACTTCGATACCTTGCTGCGTCGTATTCTTTTAGTTTCATCTTCCAAAAAATTGTACATGAAAAAGCGAACAAAACAGCGAAATCAATGTGAATAAAGACTGTTAATGCTACTCTTTACAAAGCAATGCTAATCAAATAGTAATAAATACATTTGTTAATATTTTTTGGCATTTTATTTTGTATTTAGTAAACTAGTAAAAACTTTTTTGTGTTTCTTAATACTGAAAAATATTTTGTGTGACCTTTTTAATGTTTTTCATTATATTGTCTTCTTTAATCAGTCGGGTAGGGTAAGTGTCGGGTAAGGGTAAGGGTTTGTAAAGGAAAGGGTCGGTTAACGGTTAGTTGTATAGTCAAGCAGATACTCGTCTATCTCGACCGTATGGCTGTGGTCTTCGATCTGACATGGTTATCCTAACAGATGCTCCTCGCATATCTCCTTTAAAACATTAATCGAATCTCCTGGCTGTAATCAATTCTAATAGTGGTTTGAACAATTGTCGTCTGTCAGCTTTCCGCTGATTATATAATCGGCTTGACATATTTTGCGTGTTTACGTAACATGCCAGAACTCTGCTGACGCGAAGTTTTCGGAAACTGGTTTATATTCGATACTAGTCCTCAATACCTTTTAAGAAATGGAATATATTTTCAAAGTGTGTAGATTTAAACTGAAATAATTTTATGACAATTTGAAAGCGGTCAGTGACACCATGGCGCATTCATTTGATAGAAATGGAACCAATCACCGTTATAACTCAGTTGGCATTAGTTTCAAATATTTCAGTTTCAATAAAATGGAATCCTTGCCTTCGATACGGCCGGTCCGGAAACTGTAGCAGCATATTCAGCTACGCACAATTTATGATGACACATTACTTATAACGCTATGTTAGAAAGTGTATTGTATGTTAACTTCAAAGTTATGTGCATATATACATATATATATATATATATATATATATATATATATATATATATATATATATATATATATATATATGCTGCATCGCATTTCTATCCTGAACGTCTTTGTGCTTTCTCCATTCCTGAAACACTTTCCGATGTAACTTTCTACATCATCCAATTAATACTGTAATGGGTCTAACCACTGGTTTTTTTCTGCAAACTCTTAATATCAGTTCTATTACCAGTACAAATAACATGACAGAAATTGTGCGACCTGCAACAATTCTGACTTGTAAACTTTGCCACTTTATCATTTTGAGTGTGTTATAATATTTCAGTATAATTCTATGCACTGCTTTAGAAAAACACCATATCTGCTTGTATTATAATGTGTGATACTGAAACGTATACATTAGCAAGATCTAATCATACCATACACACATCTCCGTTCTTTTTTCTTGCATTCTGTATACTTTCTCATATTACATAAGCATGTTCGATGCACACTGAAATTCCTGAGATGTTATCCTTCTGTATGGGTTTATTGATAAATCTGTTTTTGCACATAGCTCATCATCTGATTTGCTATGATACAAAATATTAGCTTGCCATCAATATTAAACAATTACTTCTGCCCGTTTTTTCTGAGTCTTCTTCTTTCGGCAAATAGATGCCTTCTGCAATAAACCAATGATCTGCCACATATTTACTTCGCCATATGTCTCTTATCAATAAAGTGAGCCCTGTGTATACTTTGTAGCAAACCTAATAATTTTCATGGAACTCTTTGCCCTAGCTTTCTTCACAAAATCATCTGATTACCTCTTGTTATTTCATTGATATAAAATAGTACTATTGGCTATGTTGTGTTTAACCTTTCTGTATTCGGTGGCTCTACTATCTTGATTTTGATCGGTGTATGTATTATTTATGTTATATTTCCAATTCTTTTCTTGGCCATTTTAGCTTCCCACTGTTATTCCTTGTAAATAGTAATTTTGCAAACTTATATCGGCTTTTCACAAACTTCTTTCTGACAAGTGTCGCTCTTCTTCTTCCGGTGTAATCTCCTTTCTTTCTAAATGTAATATTGTAACCATCTTTTAATATATTCATATAGCTGTTTTTATCCATTTGTCTCTTCTACTATTGCACGTAACCATCTTCCCCAAAGATTCCTTGTGTACATTTTCAGATTGGCAAGTTTGACTTGTCTTCTAGATTGGTTTTGAGTTCAAATATATTTCAATTCGTTTTTTTCCAACCCAAATTTCTATTCTGGCTTCGTCGTAGATCATTTCTGGTAACATTTCCAATTTCGCTTCTGTACTTCCTGTATATCGAGATACTATCAAACTTTAGAATCTGCATCTCTATCAAACTTTAGAAGCAGTATCATTGGCTTTTGAGCATTTTATCTTGGACCTTTTAATATCATAGTCCTTTGCCGGCTTACTTATCTTCAACGTTAGAGTGTTACCCACTGTGGTGTATGTCCTGGCGTCTTTTAGTTATTCGACCCGCGCTGTTTGGAACCTTTTTTACACACATTTTTATGATGCATTCGTAGTAATTTAACATAACTTTCCATTGTTTATTTTCTTTGTCCTTTTATCGTACCAAGTTCATTATTAAGTGTTGTTATTATCTAATCCTCACTCCGTTCTTACACGTCTTGAGCACTTTTTTACATTATATTGGCTTATTGTAATTAATTTTCCGGAATCACGGGCTGCACACCCGTTTTAAACTCTTGGTGCTCTGTCGCACGTGTCAAGCGTCTTTCTCGTTTTTCCATGGCTCTGTGATTCAAGTCAAACGTCTTTTCGCTTTGTCACCTACTTTCCCTGGTGGTGAACAAGTCTTTACTTGAAGTCATACTAAGCATTAGAATGCCACATTATAGTTGTGCGCTCCATCGTACAGTTTCGGTCTCAATTTTTCGGCTAATTGTCTGAAGTGGCTAGACCCCTTTGAACGGAGGTTTTTATCTAGCACCTTTGGTTTCTGACCATGAATGCCATCAAGCCAGATACTCCTTTCAGCCATCATTAAAATAAACAATTGATTTTGTTTTTAGTGTAACATAATAAACGACCCTGCATATGGAGTCACCACTATCTCCCGCATCTCTTTTCTTTTACAATCTATAATTAATCTCTCCTTCAAGTTTGAATCATCTCTTTTCTAGGGATATCCAATGAGTAACTTTCACTGCGGGTCCTGAAGATCTTTGTTCAATTTGCTGAATCCTAAGTTGCTACAGTAAACGCGATGTCGATATAGGGTACAGCAGTTCGCTCTTAATGTCCGCTTGCTCCAATGACCAAATGATGGAATTCGACCTTTTATCGTTTATCTTAACACTTTATTCCATCTCTTTATATATGATTGCTTTCCCATTTTCTACAACACCAAATTTATATTCTCATTGTTCCGTCAATTCCAGTAGTATTCCGTATTCTTTTCTTCACACCACACGACAATATATGGTCGTTGTCCAGATTATACCAACGGAAACACCAGTAAATAACCATTAATTATAACTAATTAATTCCTGTTTCAACGCATATGATTTCTCTTAAGATTGTGAGAAAAAAGCGAAAATTGGTTTGGAAATTTGCCGAAAGAAAATCAAAGTGAACAAAACGAGAAAGAATTAAAAGAGCGAGTCAAAAGTATTGAATATGATGCCCATAACTTTTTCTAATTGGGGAGAGCTGTCAGTGTCATCCAACAGTCGTTTCCTAATTTTATTTAGGTGTATCTTATGAGATAACTTAGGTGCTTGGATCATGTAAATCATATTTCCAATTATATTATCTATCATACAAGGTTCCCAGAAAGATGAATTATTTTTAACATATTGAAATATACTCTGTCCCATGGGATGTATCGATATTTTAGTACAATAAAGGTTCGCCCTTGCTTGGTCTGTTTAGGCAGAAATTTGTCAAAAACGGATTTCACATTTGGCGTAAACATAAACTCTGCGGAAGATAATAAGGAGGTTATGTTTACATTAGGCGTGATCCTGTACACTTGTAAAACCTATTGCAGAGCCGTTTCCGTTTTCAGGGCTCTTTTTGGAGTGTCCACAAAGCGTTTCCCCTGGCCGCTAAGCCTCTAATAATATGTAAGAGTCGTAATGTACCTAATCTGAAAGCTCTTATATAACCTTTTAAAAGTTGGAAGGCGTAAGCTGCGTACCGTTGTCACTGACCAAACAATCGACTACCCGAAAACGGGCGAACAATTCGTGCAGAAACTTTATTGTTACTTACGTCGTAGTTTTATTACATCGTAACATTTCGGGTAACTTTGAAAACAATCGACTACACTTAGATAGTAAAACTACTCTAATTAGAGTTTCATTTCGAATGTTATGCATATGTGTGCAATGCCCGACGTTTTGATGTCTTTCAAATCTAGCCTAAAACTCACACATCTCTAGCAGTCCTCAGCTAATTTATGCAGTGTTAAGTTCGATGTATTTTCCAATTTTTAGAATTTAGAACTCTACGACTTATTTTAGCGTCTTTTCCTGATACCAAGCCTTTAAGGAATATTAAAAATTTAAAATTATCAGTAGTAAGTTCAGTTAACTTAAAATCGCCACAGTTTTGATTTACTATTGATGCAAGCATTAAATAACCTTCGTTCTTTTTACCAAGTCTAAACACTTCCAACGTTTGTGAAATAAAGAAGTATTTGGACTGAACAGCTCAGTTAACAGATTGACGGATCTCGAAAAAGTCTTTCGAGGCAAAATTAAATCCACGAACTTAGTATCTTCCGTTGTGCCTAATTTCCTAAGTAAGCGAACCTTTTTAGAAGCTGCCCAGTTTTTGCAATACATTTTATATAATTCTTCATATCTTGTAAAATACGAAGTAAACATTTTCTTCCTCATCAGGTTAATACGTGAAGTTGTCAGTTGTACTCCATACGGCATTCTGCGAAAATCATTATCGTGTTCGTTACTTTCACCTTTAATGGATATTGTTTGCATTAATATCTTAATCTGTTCGTCAGATTCTTTCCTGTGTTTAAAAATAATGTTGTCACTTTCTTTCTTTAGCTTTATAAGTCTTTCATCGGCTTTTTCTTTTGCTCTATAAGCTTTCATTTTTTCCTAGAAAAAGCTTTTAAATTATTCAACAGTTTCACGGTTCTGTAGTTGCCGTTTCTCTATGGCATTTTGCAGTGTTTCGTCTGCCTCGTTTCATGTTCGAGTTTGTGTTGCATTTGAAATCTTAATCGTCGCTTTAAATTATTCCATATTTTAAAGTGCTTTTTTTTGTTAGAAGTAAATGTTTCGTTTCGAATACGGCTTTTAAAAAAGTATTTTCTTAAGAGTATGCTTGCTGGACGTAATCTAAGTTGTAAAAAAATATGAAACATTTTTTCTCGATAAAATGAAATCTCTGTTTTAGTACACTTATATTGTTGTGCGTTGCCGTGAAATTTGTGCTCGGCACTTTAGTCTAAGAAAAATTTAAATGCCGTTACAATTTGTTTGTCTTTCGGCAGAAGTAACTTTCTATCTTATTTAGTGAAAAAAAATAATGTATCTCTGTATTGTTAAATATTACAACAGTGTTGGAATAGCAATTAAAACAAAAGATCACTGACCTTATATTACGTGTTATTATTCTTTTTTCAACTAGTAAGGCAGTTTGTTTTAGTTAGGATGTTGTCTGCTGAATGTATAGTCGATTTCTTCAGTTTGTTTTTTTACGTTTAAGATGTTCCAAAATAAATTGTCTTGGCCGTTGTGGCATCCATTTTAAAAGGTTCTTTCGAATATTGTACTGTAACCACGCTCTCAGTCTATTATAGTTGTGTAAGTTTGAAATTTGAAATTCCACATTGCCGGGCGTTGTGGGGTTTTTTGAAGGTTCTCAATGAAAATCCTTAATGTTTTTGTGTCTCGTGTAAATTCAAATATATTGTCGACAGTTGTTGTTGTTGTTGTTGTTGTTGTTGTTGTTGTTGTTGTGGAGTCACGTGTGAGATCGAATATCTCGTAACCAATTGGTATAACCTTGTTTAGGTGCCGGAATGAAACGCAGACACGGGGTATAGGCAAAACAAATATGTTGAAAAAATATATACTACATAAGAACAAGAGATGTAGTACGTCGGTCTGACTGTCAGTATAACTGATGGGTGCCTAAACGCTAAGATGTTTATGCTTCCCAGACCTCTTGAGAAAGCCTTATAAACATTGTTCCTAGAATGTTTCATGATAGGCTTGTATTTTACGATAGTCGTTAGTTTTACTTTATTCATGGATACTGTGAATATATATACACACACACACACACATATATATATATATGTATATATATATATGTATATATATATATATGTATATATATATATATATATATATATATATATATATATATATATATATATATATATATATATATATATACCAGTTCATTAATAGTGTCTTTTTAACATGGATGAATAATTTGAATATATGCCCTTTTTATTTACGTAATTAATAGTTGGCTCATTTATAGCAGTTAAGATATCACATCTCTCTAACCCACAACTATTGCAGTAGATACAGTTTTGATAATGATATGCATAGATTTTCTAGAAAAATAACCCGTTGACACAAATGTATATTTTATTGTTAACTACTACTAGCAAATCATTTGAGAGATAACATAGATACTGTCATTTATCATCAATATAGCTGTTCGTTTTGTCTGCTCGGAAGCAGACAGTCAACAGTATCATTGAAACTTAACTGTCATAATAGAATAGTCCATAGCTTTTTTCAGAACATTAAAGCTATCGTCGAAAAACTTTATTTCCACAACAAAGAACTGGTATCATTTCGAAGGCGTTTACAAATAAGGAGTTAGGTTGATCATCACGCCAGACGAGTCAACGACCAAATGTATGTGTTATTATTGGACAAGCTTCGCAAATTCTATAGCACACGGAAAACTTATTCTAGGGAAAATTCGGCTTGTTATTGATATTCGTGTACAGTAAAGTCAGTAACTTAAGCCACTTTAAGTGTAGACGGAGCAGTAAATATCACGAGGAATATAGACATATGAAAAGTGGCGTAGCAATTATGCATCCTTGAATGTTGTAATATTTAACATTAGAGTTTACTCATTGTTTGCATGCTAAAGAAATTACCTTTTACCACCACATACAATAGCTCTTTATATTCTAGAATAATATGACAGTGGGTTATAATATTTAAGTTAGAATTATCAAACCCTGGTAAAAGATCGAGAAATCTTGCTACATCTAGTTGTTTCAATTAGGACTTTTCTATCGTATAAACGTCAATAATAAAACCGACAATTTCAATTAGATTTTGAGGAGAAGTTTGTACATCCATATAGAATAATGTGAAGAAACATTTGAAGTGTAATTATAGGCAAGTTATTTTCTTCATATCGATAATGAGAGAGTTACGGTATGACAACATTGAATTTGTAAAGAACAGCGGAGATCGCCGTGTCATTTGATGGATTCGTAACATCGCAGTTGTCGGGTAACATTACTCTAAAGATTTCCGCGGTTGACAAGAAACACCTGAAAGTAGTCGGAGATTACATCTGCAAAACGTTGTGATAATAACATTCAAGATGAGTATATAAGTCCGAACAAAAAAATAGTACATAATAAATGAAAGTGTTTTATTTATACTTGGAACAGTATACATTTTGTTAAAAGTAATTTGGGTAAAATACATTTATAGTACTATAATGTGCATAATTTCACTTTGATTATTTCAAATAAAAATGCAACATATTTTAATAGTTTTAGGATGATGTATTACGCTAAGTAAAATGTGCTTAAATGTTTAATAGACTAATATTTGTTAACATATTTTACTGACATTTATTAAGGTAAAAATGTACTACTACAGTACCTATTGAAATATATAATACGACGGTGTTTTATTGTGGTGACACTTCAAGATGTCTGATATATTCACACGTTAAGTGGTGTGTCTCCTACTTATACCAACTTACACTCATTTAATTATGCAGATGTTTCTCTTATATTTAACACTGGCAAAACATACACGCCCTTCCGGCAGCAATTAAGTGGGCCTATAATTAACTATTATATTTGTAACTCCGACTAGAAGGTAATCGCCTTAAAAAATAGGCCTCATTCCCCACGAAAAAAAAATAAACACACATAATAACATACAATTTAGGTTAAATATATATGAAACTGATCCATCACTCTAAATTCTAAAATATGTTTTCCTTCTTTCCATTTTCCACAGAGTTCACACGTAATCGCCTAAAAGGCAGAATATATTTATTGGGGGGGGGTGTAGCGGAGTGTGTTAATCTGAAAATTTACCCATATTTATTTTTTTAACTGTGCGTCCCTTTTTTATTTTCATTTTAATCAATGTAGTGTTGTAGTGTTTTTTCACGTGAAAATCAAATAAATAGCTCCTTTAAAATAATCTAAATAATTAAATGCCTTATTTTTATGTATAGATACAAAAATTAAACGTGTGGGCATTATTGTAGATTAACACCCTCAGCTACACCCCTAAACAATGATACGATTATAATTCTTCGGGCGATTACGTGTGGATACCCAGAAAATCCTGGCGGCGAGACAAAACAACAAAACATATTTTAGAATTTAGAGTTAGGCATCAGAGTCGCATATAACTTTAACTTAAAATGATCCTTGATATCTGGGTCATTCTTGGGTTTTATGTCAGTTACCATTTGTGTTTTTTTGTTTTTTTTGCTATTGGAGATAAATTATATGCGTTATTTACTGGGGGAACAAGGGTCCCCCTTTTCCGGCTAATACGTGTGGTTTGACGACTTTGCCAGTCGGACTTAGGGTTAAGGTTTAAATGTGTATATATATATATATATAAATATATATATATATATAAATATATATATATATATATATATATATATACATGTGTGTGTGGGTGTGTTAGTAGCTGTCCTAATAAGTTAGAATGACGCTAAATAGTAGAATAACATTGTTTAAACTAAGCTGAGCGAGTTAATCTACAATCTCATAAAAGTTTGTTGTGCAAATTATGTAATTCTTTGAGTAAAACATTTTTCTTCAACTATACCCATACCCAATTAATTGGTGTTTCGTTGTAAATATATTTCGGATGAATTGAAGAAAACACGTTCGTATTTATTCATTTAGAAGACAGTAAAAATGTATTTTAAAAAATCTATTTTAATTATTATTTAAGAAACTGGGAGGGGTGAGGAAGTTTTATTGTTTTCTTTATCATAGAAAATATATTCATGTTCTTTTCGACGACGCCAACGACGACGCCAACGACGACGCCAACGACGACTATTGTGCCGTCGTCGTCGTCGTCGTCGTCGTCGTCGTTGTCGTCGAAAAGTACAACATATTTTGTATTTAAGATAAAGTATATATCTAAAGAAAAAAACTTTGTCAGTTATTGCGTTCAATGCAGAGTGTAATTTTTAAAAATAAATTATTCCAGGTAATTTAAGTTGTTGATTCGTGTAAACACACTCGTACTTAAAATATGACCGGAAGTTATTTGAATTTCAAAATAATCATTTCGAACGTTAAATGTTTTCATAAAATCGCTGAAATTAATATTTCTACTGCTATGAATTATAACATTAATATTAAAAACACTTTTGAATATATATAAGAAAACTGTAAAACGAACACGTTTATGTTTTGTTCATAATATTAATTTATTAGAAGGTGTGTATAAAAGTATTATTCTAATGAAGCATTAGGATGGATGTGTTTACGACGCGTTCTGTTGGCTATATATAATGTGTTTGAAAATCCTAAAATATATAATTAAATTAAATAAACGTAACGTGTTTAGATATAAACATAGTTAGGTTAAATCGAAAACTATTGCGCAATTTTTAATTTAGATATTTGTTTCATTTTTAACAATTACACATCTCTAAATTAAGGGAATGAGGTAGAATGACGTTTTCATTGTGTGATTGCGCCAGGACAGAGCTGAAAGACTATCAGCACTTTTTGTTTTACTTCCCTCAACAGGGTGGGCCGATGGACTAAAAGACATGTTGCTGATACCCCAGAACGCAAACAACAGTGGAGATTAATACACTGTTGTAGAAGGTGAACTAGACAGGGACTATAACTTCATAGCATTTATGGGCAGATAACACTAGTACAACATGACCGACTACTGACTCGGGGACTCCGCCTCTTCAGAAAAGCAGTACAGCAGTAAGCGGCGAAACGGCGAAGTTGCCTTCCTAATTATGGTGTGATTTTTGGATCCGGTAGTGGAGCCAATAGGTGCGACTCATACAAATATTATGTGTTATTTAAATTATTATTGGGAATACGCTTCGAATTTATCATCACAACCTTTCTTCTGGTGTAACAACCGTTGTTTTTCAGGTATCTCGTCTCGGATTCGGGAAAGTTGACCGATCTCGTTCCGTCAGATATGCCCACGTACAAATCTCCATTAATGTTTAATTCTATTTTAAGTATCGCCTGCACTGATGATTGAACCTTCATATCTCAAAAACCTGTTTATTAGGAATTAGTATTACTCAAAATTGTATCCGTTGTGCTACCGATCTATGTAGACATGTCTTTAAAAAATGTTGATCGATGCAGTCGATTAGAATTTATTACTCCGATTGTAAATATCTTAACTTATATGTAAACGTATTTCAGGGGAAAATGTAATCATCTTTTACACTATATCAGAAAAAAGTGTTACTCATTAGTATAGTTTCATGTCTTCTAATAACCTTGTCGATATATCATGCGCAATCTTCATTAATGCAAACTTCAAACCAATATCATTACTATTAGATGATTTAATAATTGATTGCCACTATTTTATTTGGTATGAATTTAATTATTGTTCTTTTCAGAAAACAAAACTTAACATCTTAAGAAGATAACCATTATAATTCATTGTAAAATCCGATGAAAATGTATAGAAATTTGAAATTCAGAAATATTTAATTTAAAATTGTCCTATTTGTACTAATTAATTTTTACAGTCGATGAATAATGCCCAGTATATGTTATGTTACTACACTTGAACATTTTTGGCATTAGTTAGTGAAGGAAACACTCCTGCTATGACAAGACAATTTTTTGGTGTGTTTTTTCTGATTTAAAGTGCCACTATTCTGTTATTTTATATTCTCAGCATAAAAAACGACATCATGTCTATCTCTTCAACTGCGGGGAAGACAGTTATAGGGTAACTTAGATTCATAGGACACTGTTATTATAATTTGTTCTCAATTTCAATACCACGGGCACAAAAATGAAATAAGGGTAGACATTGTTGTACTCACCTGTATTTTCTGAATAATATATACAACAGTAGATTACTTTCCCATCGAGATTAACTTTACGTAAGCGACATTTAGAAAATATGTCAGCAAATAATATTTTCACGGACTCAATCCGTTAGAAAATGAAATTATATGCAACTGTGCATCCAATCAGTGAGCCAACAAAACACCCATTGAAAAGCATTGTAAGGGCGTAGGAAGAATACACAAACTTTCAGTTTCGCTGTGTTCAGTTGCCGCCGCAGAACATTGGCCTTAGGGGAAGCAATGCTGACTTCTCAGGTTATTGATTGGACGCGCTATTGCTCAATGTGTCTAACCAACCGAACAATGGACATTCTCCCTCAACGCATAACATTATAAGTCTACCGAGATAAATGAAATATTACTAGCTTGCATCAGAAACGATTTGTTCCTTCTGTATCATGAGTAAACCCTGCTTTTTCAATTGTATTCGACTTTCTGTATTTATCCCGGGTATGTGTACGACACGATCATAGGAAGTGAACACTATTCTTAAAGTGTTTAAACATGAATATAATATTTCGTAACTAAACTATACATAATATATAGAAATACATCATCTAGTCCGATCTATCTATCTATATCACTCTTAGAATATGTCCAGTGTGTCGTAGGGCATCACAAATGGTATGATATTCAAAACAAGAATAACATAATTGAATTACGAAGTTTATATTGAAGTAATTTCTTTTGCCACTCGATACATCACTAGCTTTACTACTATTTAAAATGTACTTTGTGTGTAACAACCATCATTTTCTATTTAAGAAATTCTGCGTACAAATAACTTATGGGACACATAGATTGACATTTACGTGACTAAATCAAACCATTTTTGTTTTTAGACTACTTTTCGGATTTAGTATATATTCTCACAACCTTCCCACCGATATAACTATCTACCAAATTCAAATTCAAATTTGGGAATCTACAAATCAAATCTCTACACTTCTTAATTAGTTCGAAATGATAGAAAGATACCAACATAGTTAATACAGCTTATCGAGTTTGTTAGGGTATTCTTAGTCTCGCTCATTAGCAGGTTTTACCTGCAGCGCCTACAAGAATTTCACTCAAAATTGAGTTGTTTCTATAATTGAATACGTTAAACAACGGGTCCGTACAGAATTCAAATTATTAACCCTCAACTCAATCCGCATGGATTTGTGGGATATTATGAGAAAGAAAAATCTGAAGATCTATAAGAAACAAACATTACTTTTTATTCTTACTTTAACTCTACTTGTTTTACTATTGTAATATTTGGGAATAGATAAATTTACTAATTTTCGAAAAATTAACATTTTTAAAACTCAAAACTCGGGTTGAGGGAGCTGAGCTGGCCTACGCACGACACAATCATCACAAGAGCAAACCCCAAACCAAACCATCGCGTCAAGCGATAGTACTAGATTGGTGACGTGACCAGAATGTTGACATCCATTCCAGAAAAGTCCCCCAACGCGGGCCACCAAGTTACACATCCCCACCAAACGATAAAACCAAACTGAGTATTTACAAAAGCTTGAGTTCACCCCAGATAAAGCATCATGCGTCTTAGACATAAGAGGCTACTCTGGATTAAGTGTCACAAATTAAAGGGGTCATCCTAAGAGATTAGTTTTGCAGTGTTAGTTTAAATTACATTTAAATTACTGCAAGTTTGTACAGTCAAGGCCACAGGAAGCAGGAGGGTGTTCCAAAGGCTGACAACCCGGGGAAAGAAGCTATTGGAGTAGAAATCAATCCTGGATCTCGGGGCATCCACAGTGTATGAATGGGATTTTACTGGTTGTTTATGTTTCTTCATGAAAATCGCACCAACAAGGTATGGAATCAATTGATGTAAAGAGCGAAAAAATAATACTTCTTAGAGAAATAACTAGACAACCATAAGTGTTTGATAGATAGATTCCGACCCAGATAACAGAAATTGTTTACCCTTTGTCAAAAACATCGCCCATAGAATGTGAGGACTAAAATACTAAATAAGAGAAGTGAGAGTTACGAGGCTGCAGAAAGTTAACCCGAGTTGGTCGGATGTATTTACGTTGGGTGGGAGGGGGTCAGATACGTAAGTTACTCAGAGCACATTCAATTGAAGTACTTGTAAAACAAGCACAGGGACGCAACATTGCAGCGATAAGACATGGGCCGGAGCTTAGTAGATATTGAAGGGCCTATTATACTAGCGAATTATTTAGGACCCTGTCAAAGAGAGAGAGAGAGCGAGACGTATGGTTAGTGCACAATACCTACTAGAGCAACAATGCTTCATGCATAGGCGGGTGGTTGCCTTGTAAAAATATAGGGTACTGGTTGGTGGGAGAATGTTTTAAGCACGATAGAGGGATCCCATTTCCTTGCACTATCTCTACCACTGTGTTCTATGTATTTGGTTCAATTTATGTAATCTGTGAATGTTTGGCCGAAGACTGCCGACGTCGGATTGTTGGGTAGAATGTCATTATCCATGTAGGTTGCTGGTTAAAAAGGTTTCTGGTAATTTTTTCGTGGCAATAAATGTTACCATTCATTTGTGTTCTTATTTATCTACAAATTCGAGGTAATGTCTAAAGATTCAGTCATTGCCTCTGTGTTCCTTCATTTCCATAGAAAAGTTTGTTGTTATAAGCAAAAACATATATCATACTCAATTTCATCAGTTATCGCGTTTAGGAAAAAAAATCATCACAATATATTAAAACAATTGTATTCATACATTACATGACAGCGTATAATATTGGGACACATTTCTTTTGGAGAAATTTACTACCTACATTTGGCAGATGGGTTATTTGGATACTAATGCTTTCACCACACATATTCGATTGATAGTCGACTTGAGATTAGTGATAACGAATGTTTGACCACATGCCCCTTTAATCAGGCCCTACTCCAAGATGAGTTGGTTGCCATACAAGAGGCGTTGAAGAAGAGCTTTGAAGGATGATCAGTTAAGAAATGAGATAGACGACAAAATATACAAATAGATAACAAATATCGAGTTCAGTGTGATACTGTTCTGTAGAAGCCTACACAGTTCATATATATATATATATATATATATATATATATATATATATATATATATATATATATATATATACCAGAGGTGCATGTATATATATATATATATATATATATACATATATATATACATATATATATATATATATATATATATATATATATATATACGAGATGCGCATGTATATATATATATATACATATATATATATATATATATATATATATATATATATATATATGTATATATACGAGAGGCGCATATATATATATATATATATATTTATATATACATATTTATATATATGTATATTTATATATATATATATTTATATATATTTATATATATTTGTATATATATATATTTGTATATATAGTTATATATGTATATTTATATATATATATATATATATATATATTTATACATATATATTTATATATTTATATATATATATTTATGTATATATATATATATATTTATATATATATATATATTTATATTTATATATATATATATATTTATATATATATATTTATATATATATATTTATATATATATATATACTTATATATATGTATATATTCATATGTATGTATATATTCATATGTATTTATATATTCATATGTATGTATATATTTATATATATGTATATATTGATATATATGTATATATTTATATATATATATATATTTATATTTATATATGTATATGTATATATATATATACATATATATATATATATATATATATATATATATATATATATATATATATATATACATATACCAATTGTCGCGCTCAGGAATTAATATATTTATCAATGGCTGAAACATTCTAAAACACATGGACTCCGAATTAGACTCAATTATATATATATATATATATATATATATATATATATATATATATATATATATATATATATATATATATATATATCGTCCAGTTGTATTCCCTGGGGGGAATCTTCAGGCTTAAATGCATGGAATTATTTTTGCCGGGTGTTTTTATATACACGGCTAGCGAGTTAACCAATCAGATTCTTTGTTGTTTACTCAGCCAATCGTTGGGGTTCCTGCGAACAAAGGGCGTGTTAATGTTACTTCCTATATCATGTTCTATTGTTCTGTTTTCTATAGATTGGTCTATATTTGAAATTGCAAAGTTTTTGTTAAGTTTTGTTTTGTTTTTCTTTACTTATTTGTTTATTTTTTTATGTATTTATCATTAGCCTAACGTAACTTTATTTATGTGAAAGCAGTTGTTTGCTATCTCACTTTTACATTTTAATAGATTTCGGGGATCTTTAAAGTTTGGGATTTCAAATTTTTCGTTCAGACATAATCTACACGGGTCGTCTAAATTTCTACATGTAATGGCGTGTCGTATTATTTTCCATTCAATTATTGGTGAGCGTCAATTTTCTTTGAGCTCACAATAGTGGTTTGCGAGTGCTGTTTTAATTCGACGTTCTCTGTTTTTAAATGCGCTTTTGTGGTCATAATATCTAGTTTTAAAATTAAGGGAGGTCATACCCACGTAGTATTTCTTGTTATGCGGTCTTTCCTTGGCAACTATTGTGGCTTGGTCTACAATACTTTTGGTTTAGCATTTATTTTGTAGTGGACAAATTGTACGATAAGTGCAGTTACATCTTTTCTCTTCATTGATGACTTTTTCATTTCTATTCGAGTGGTGACTATTAGAGTTTCGTTTATTTCTATTTGTAGTGTTTATATTTTTGTTCTTCTGAATGTTATTTTTTACTATATTTGTAACTTTTTGGATGTAATTTGTTATTTTTTCCTCTCGGTTGTTCTCCTTTACTATTTTGTTATTGTGTGCATTTATTATCATTTCTAGGTTTTCGAAGGTAGGTAGCTTAATTGCCATAAATACATTTTCATGACTTACTACCTTGCTTTACCTACGTATCGAGCACTGTTGAAGTAAAACTGAATATTGATACATAAAAATTATATCTCTTATAAAATGTTATTTAGATACATGAAATACTAATATATATATATATATGTGCATATGTAAATATATATATATATACATATATATATAATATATATATATATATATATATATATATATATATATATATATATACACGAGAATACTCGTTAAAATAATTACCAGATAAAAGCAGTTTTGCTTTAATATCATGTTTTATTGTAAAAATTCAAAATAAAATACAATAATACAACACCTAATATAAGAAACCATTATTTTATTTCGAGTTAAGTGTATGTATTAGACATGTGGATTTGTAAATTGGTTAATATAGGTAAATAGCAATACAGATGATAAGGTAGCCGTTATTCCGTAAGTTAATTTGAAAAACATGCTGAAAGCCTTTACTAAATATGGATATATCAAGTTTAAATTACATTTTAGAAGAACTTAAATTACGCTTAACGCGGGTTCTTCTTAAGGTATTAATATATGTTTATCAGTGTTAATATCCGTAAATAGAGGTGTAATTTTACAACATTAGCCGGTGTTAAAACATTGTTTAATTATGTAAGATCCGTCTATGATAGTATGTGTTTGATTGATCTGAGGGTAGTATACAATTACCTCTTCGAAGTAATATGTGCAAATAAATATTCACGATTCATCAATGTTTGACACGTAAACATATCTATATTGTGAGGTGTCATGCATTGCTAAGAAATTCTCTTTCAATTGCTTTATAAACTTATTTCTTAAGTAAATAAGCCGTAATATTCATTTCGTACGTAGTTCAAATATGCATTACCTTTATCTTAAACATAAAAGTAATTTGTTAATAACTGTGAAGTATGTGCAACTTCATAGCAACATGTATATTACTGCGTAAACCTATATACAAACTCGGATTATGAGTATGCCCATCCATTTTTACTACCTTAATATAACTTATTATTATTACAAGTACCGACTTTAACTGGACACTTCTAGGTAGGTGTAGGGGCGGGTGCTACGCTGTAACATTCAGTGAAACCCAACTTAAAGAGGTATGATTTTAATCATGAGGTGTTTATAAGAGGATCCATATTCCTCTGGTAAACTCTGATTCTAGGTATGTTGAAGGCAAGGGAATTTAAGTATTGGAAGCACAAATCAATTTTGTGATGATAACAATATTTCTTCTGTGAATATCCAACCGCAATTCCTGTGCGTGTTCTTGGTCAAGCCTTCCCCGAATGTTTATTCAAACCCCGTTGCTTTTCTGATGGGTGGCGGTGAAATCATGCAGTTATGGAGGCACATTGAATGGCTACAACCAACAAGGTTTTATGGAGACCAAACAATCACACGGTACTTTCATCTTTTGTTCGGTGCATGTTCAATTCGATTAAAAAAACAACTATACGCAACATAAACACGTGCGTAATTGTTGCATTAACCCTTTTTCAGAGTTATAAAATATCTGAATTACACTTCGATATGGTTGATTTGTAATACAAAGAAACACCCAGGTTTTGACTTATATGATTACAGCTTACAATGTACTTAAAATCTAAAACACTTTATATAAATATAGAACTCTTTTCATTCTAATTCTTTTCAAATATATTATTTTTCGCCCAGCAATCAAGAAGCATGGAAAGATTTTCATTCGATAAGGCTTCATTGGTTTTTGTTATGCGTGTAATGTCAGTTAATTTTGAAACAATGTTCATCCATTCTTTTTTCTACAACCTTAAACAACGGTTAATCAAAGCATGAAAATTATATAATCCTGTTTATTTGTTACAAGAAATAAGTAACCTTAATGTATGTGATTGAATTTAAATGCAGTGCTATGAACTGCATATCGTGAGAGCGTGTTCAATAGCAGCGTTTTAAATTTAAAAGTTGCGTTCAGTAAACAAATTATAAAGCATTATCTCTCACCTCGATCACTGCACGAATGCACCAGCTGCTTGGAAAGAAAGAAAAGGTGAAAAGTTAGAGTGAAAGAGAGAATGGCGTCAAATGGGAAAGAGCTGTATAGAAAAGCAGAGAAATTTCCATCGATAAACATCAATGCTATCAGCTATTTCAGAAGGAAAAAAACTTTTCCAAAAACGTAATTAACAACGGCTCGAATTGGGAACGAGTGATAAAAAAGCAAATAAATAGCTTAAGTAAATTACTGAAAAAGTGAATTGTTTTGCTTTTCAAAGTATGGAACACGCTACGTGCTTGGAACCGTGAAAAAGAAACTGAGTTTGTAATTGGGGCTGGCTATAAAAGCTGTATTGCAGTCTTGATGATTGGACACTGACCGCCGCAGGATATCTGTCTACACGACCAAAAAAAGAAGGTGAAAGAAATGAAAAACAATCAGCGAATAGTGCGCGTATCTTTCGCTTGTGAACACTACGTGAAACGATATAAAAAGCATTAGTATATAGACATGATGGAAAATATGCTTGTAGGTATAGACCGTTTCGAAAATCAGAAAATGTATGATGTCTGGAGAAGGGAAATAATTTTCCTCGTCTGAGACTCCATTTTCTTACAAGTGTGGCCGACATTTACTACTATTATTTGGAGTTGGTGTTTATTTGTTCGAAAGGTAAAACACACATGTTCCTATTTTGAGGAATTATAATTCGCTTTTACTAAATGTATGGCAGCTACGACTTCAACAGATAACGCGGGATCATGTCTGCCTTTACGTATGTTGAAGCAAGGACATTTAAGTGTTGGAAGCGCAACTAAATGTTGTGATGATAAACTGTTCTTACCCTCTTCTTAGTTTCCTATCAAATAAGAACTTACTACATAAGTGAAGTAATCTGGGCAATTACTCTTATGTTAGCGTCAATGTTAAGGTGTATACATCTATACTAAATATCTTCCACACATACACCGAAGTATAACAAATTTAGAAATGGCTGAATATGAATAGCTTGTTCCTAACTGCTAAGTTATGAGAGGTCAGCTCCGCACTTAGTTTCGAATTAAAATGACATCATTAGGCATTTGCAACCAAATTGATGTCACTTTAGGCAATTAAAACAAATACACTCAAGTGAATTCGATAGAATTTATTAACTATTTTAAGGAATATTACTGAATGAAAATTCATACATGTCCATACAACTTTTAGGGTCTTCTAGCGCTGAACTGAATACAATGAAAAATGGCGTACTACTGAGTTTTTCCTACAGTTGAGTAAAAACATTTCTTTGTTTTTGTATTTGTTTTCGCCAAAAATCGGCCACTGTATTGTGTAAGTTTTTTTTTCAAAACATTTTAGTGAAAAAAGTGTTTTATACTTGTGGATGTTTCTAGTGATATTGTAGTGATGCAGAAACAATATTGACAAACAATGTTATTTGGCTCACGGCAAAAGCAACGGACGGTAAACAATTAATCTCACGGAAATGTTATGTTTGGGGGAAATGTGAAAAAATAAAAATTAAAATTAATAGAAATAAAAACATGGTTATTGGAATATAAAATGAATCTTACGAATATATATATATATATATATATATATATATATATATATATATATATATATATATATATATGTGTGTGTGTGTGTGTATATATATATATATCTTGTAGGAATACCTTATTAACATTATGAAGCTTACAGCTATATTAACATTTCAGACGAAAACTATTTCTCGCGCCCGCGTTTACATATCGAATATATTTTCTAATATGGTTTCACTATCCTAAATGACCTGTAAGTATTTGATTAGAGGCTTTCATATTTGAACATTAGTGTCAATTTAATTTTAATACAGGTTTTCTTTTAATTTATCTTCAGATTTACACGTATTAACATAAAATATTAAATAACTTACAATATTCAGCTGAGTCATTTAAATTCGGATTGATTAGAGCGAAAGATCGAAACACTAGCGTATGTACGTAAAATAATGTAGTATAATGTATTTAAAAGTAATATACTAAGAACCTGTAATATGATTAAAGTTTAACCCTGTTCGGGGAAGTTACCCACAGACTGACACGTAGCTATAAGTCATATTCCGACAACGTTTGTAGAATCTCTAAGTCAGTATTTCTTGATATGCCGCAATTTCGCATTAATAGAACTTCACTCCTTTCTTGAATGTGGTAATATCCCGTGACCTAATAGTTACAGCGCTTGCTGACGGAGTCACGGTTGACAGGGGTTCGAACCGTGCAACCGTTCGAGATTATCATCCCTGCACTGATGAGAGCGAAAAGTCGAAACACTAGCGTATGCAGATAAAAATATTTATAGTATTTATTTAAAAGTTATATATATATATATATATATATATATATATATATATATATATATATATATATATATATATATATATATATGGGGGTGTATGTGTGCAGATAGATAGAGATAGAGGAGGGAATAGAGTTTTCAGTTAAAATGAACAATTATTAAAAACTGGATCGAGTAAAACAATAGAAAAAATGAACCTGTTATAATGCTTATTGTAATACAATATTTTTTGAGGAACTATTTCCTCAGATATTACTGTTGTAGATGAATATTCACGAGATAGGTTGAAGAGAATTTGAGCGAAGACACATGGGTGAAAATAATACTAATATATGAATCGCGTTTTTATTTGAATTGTTCAACTTGACCTTCGATCAAAATTGATCGATGAGGAAAAAAAAGACGACGCAATTGCTTACACCTGCATACGTTGTGGAACGCTGAAAAAGTAAATATGAGACGCAGCGGATTGGTTTCGAAACATTAATTTCGAATAATTCTGTTTTTAGAGGTTACGATAAAATGAAAAATATTACATTAGCAGAAAGAGATAAATCTATTGAGTATAGCCATGCTCAAACTATGGTGGATTGTAAAACGATTTAATGAAAACTGATAGAAACTGAATCTCAATTTTTGGAAGGATCCCAACATTTACTCTAGTAAAGCGGTTCACATGTAGGATTCTGTTTCTTTCGGGTCGAATTGCATGTCTTAGTTAAGCCGCCATTATACATGCCATTATAGTCATTTAATACTCGACATATTAGACATTGCTTATTTCTGCAGTAATTAACATTTTCTTATAGTTTTCAATTAGGTATATATAATTTTTTTTTATTGATATTATTTTTTATTCTGAGATGTTAAATTAAAGTTCACTTTTTCGCCGTTTAATTAAAGTTCATATGCTCACGATCTGCGTTATATGTAAGGAATAGTTCGTCTTTTCAGGGTATATACATGATTTCCATAAGATACTTCTTATTGTTATTAGAATCATTTTCTCGTTTAAATATGAAATCAGGAAGACATTAAAGATTTAACACAAGAATAATTAATTCCAAATCAAAGCTGGTTTGATGTAAAGAAAAATTCAGTCATCTGATAGTGTTGTTTACCTTACCATTAACCCTAACCCTAACCGAAACGCTTCCACTAACACTAACCTTAACACTAATCCTACCCGTATCCATGAAACATAACGCTAACCCTAACCCTTCCACTTAACCAGCTGCAACGAACTCTAATAGTGCCTTATTTTCAATTGGTGCAGCCTTTTTCTTTTGACATTTTATTCATATGTTTTATTATCTTTATTTAAATATCTTTTAAATAATGCCTTTAGGTAATTTCCATTTACCAATTTTTCTGTTTTCACAGATGATAAAAAGTCATGGCTTAAGGTAGAAATAATAACATGTATTTTATTTGAAACCTTTTATTTCGGAAAACTGAGCACTTAATAGATAGAGTATCTTATACAATCGTTATTCTCATTATTGACTCGTTATATATATATATATATATATATATATATATATATATATATATATATATATGCATATATGTAAATATATATATATATATATGTATATATGTATATATATGCATACATATATATATATGTATATATGTATACATATATGTATATATATATGTATATATATTTATTTATATATGTATGTATATATATATATGAGTATATATATATATTTATATGTATACATATATATATATTTTGGAGGCTTCATCAAGAACTGTCGCCGTAGAAACGAATTTCCGTTCATAGATTAACTTATGGTCTGCGATATTACAGTAAGCACATACACTGTAAATCTCGCAGGAATTAATCAAGTATCTGTTGGGTTAGTTGTAATACACTAATATTACTTTTATAATATTTCTTTAATGAATCGGAAGACACCTAACAAAAATCGCACAAAAACAATCCAATATATTACGCCACTTCGCCCCTGATTAAGTATATATATCTATATATATATATATATATATATATATATATTAGAAAATGTGTGTATGTGTGTATATGGTTATATGTGTGTATATGCATATATGTACACATGTGCACTTGTGTATGTATATTTATATATTTTCGTGATAATAGCAAGCTCTCATTGATAATCAAATTATTTTAATACATCTCTCTCTAACTTAACCCTTATTTTTCTATTTTTAAATTCCATTTTTTTAAATTCTTTAACTAGTTTTTCCCGTTTGTTTTATTTTCCACATATTTTGTCACCATGGCTTTTCATATTAATGAATTGCTCTTTAAAAACCTAATGTGTGACAAATTAGCAGACCTATCCCTGCTTCTTTCTTATTAATATTTGGATTCTAACACGCAGTGTATCAATTTTATGCCCACCCCTTTTGTTCACTTCAGCCCGCTTCTCTGCCGCCTTTCCCCCTCTCCACCGCCTTCTCCACACTAGCTCATTAGGTGTGATAGTAAAAGAGAGTAAATAAATAAAAAATATAAACAGAAAAATAAGAAACATAGAAGAATGTGTCACCTACTTATCACATCCAAACATCAATTAATGTCTTCTCATATGGTCCAATCAGATCAACCTTCCCTCATCCCATGGGTGTGCCTTCAAAATAAAAATATTTCCATATCCTCATTTTCTGAAGACGTTCGCCACGATCGAAACCAGTTAAATATCTCTTGCTTTTGTTTTTCTCCTGCACTTTAACTTGTTTTCCGTTTGTCATTTTTTCACAGACACACACACGCATATATATATATATATATATATATATATATATATATATATATATATATATATATGTGTGTAGATAGAGATTTGCCCAAAATGATGAAGGATCCAAACCCATTGGAATACCTAGTGTTTGGAGTAGCACATTATATTCTATTTGAAAGTAACATCTTTTTATAAGGTGACTTATAAGCGTTGTCAGACCAGTTTTGGAAACACTCGTCTTACCATTTTTAGTTTTACACCAAAAGGCGTTAGATTTTGCTAAGTCTATATATTTACCTTTCCCTCCTGCAAAAGCTAAATCTATAGTATTATCTAATTATGTAATAAGTTCTTCATGTTGTTTTATCGTATATAAAGTACTGAAATCATATGTTGAGATTGATTTAGCCTTTTTACGAGAATGCATACGATCTAATTTTTCTTTTACTAGATCTGAATTATTTACCAACTAAAATAGGTTTATATTACTATAGAATTTACCTTTTTTATAGAAATTATTTATTTGTTTCATGATTAATTTAAAGACTTGAAATATAGCCTTACGTAAAGGTTTGCGATACACATCTTTGAGGCAACAATAAAATGGGCGCCGATATATATATATATATATATATATGTATATATATATATATATATATATATATATATATATATATATATATATAAATATATATATATATATATATATATATATATACACATATATACGTTTCTTATTCAGACTGATTACAGGATATATATATATATATATATATATATATATATATATATATATATATATATATATATATATATATATATATATATATGAAATTAAAATGAAATAAGCGGAAGACCTAAAAAGCTCAAAGTTTCGCCCAAATGTTGTGTGGGCTTTGTCAAGAGCGAACGAAAAAATGCAAAAATTACATTTTTTCAGTCGCTCTTGACAAAGCCCATACAACATTTGGGCGAAACGTTGAGCTTTTATGGTCTTCTGCTTATTCCATTTTAATTTAATACCGTCGGATTATTTCATCCTTTTTCTTCAGTCGAAATTCTCAGAAATTAAGGGTATTTTGTTCCTGCCGCTGGACCCTGATCTCGATATGAGATACACATATATTTAAATATTCAATTAAGGTTATGCTTTCTCTGTCAAATGTTGAGTTTGTAAAGAAGTTAAGAACATTAATTGTCCTCTCTCTAATTGACCAGTTAACTCTAATATAATATATATTTCTGGTAGTTACTTAGTTTTACCGGATTCCAAGACAAAGCGTTATCTAGTTTCGTTAAGTCTCCAGATAAGTTATTTTACTTGAAGTAAAATTACTTGGAAAAGATGCAGTATTTCTCCTATTAGCCAGTCTAATTTTTGATTTACAAACTACGTGATTTTGAATATGGAGCCAGTGGTTTACCTGCAGACTGAAATATCTTCATGTAAGTTTGTCTTGACAAACCATTGAACAAAGAGACTGAATACACTGGAGGGGTGTGTCAAGTAAGTAATTACACTCTTCCCCATCCCCCCTCTCTCTCTCTCTCTCTCTCTCTCTCTCTCTCTCTCTCTACATATATATATATATATATTTGTGTGTATGTGTTTCCGTGTGTCTATGTGTGCATGTAATTGAGGTGTCAGTTCATGTAGATATTTATGAACGTAGATTTTGTCAGTTAATACAACATCTAATAAGTAGTTTTCCAAATAAATGTATCAAAAGGAGCTAATGGCTTCTGTGAAATTTATTGTCGATTATTCAGTTATGGCTTGAATTTTGAAATACAAGATGCCCACTAGTGCCAAAGCATATATATATATTTCAATCTTATATAATTTATTTTCCTTCCTTGATAATTTGTACAATAAAAGAAAAATACAAAAAACGCCCACACATATGATCGTTATAAGTTTCTCTGGTTGGCCTGATTAGAAGATATTACTTTTCGTTCAATGTGTTCAAGAATTATGAAAACTTAATTTAAATGAGAAACAAATAAAAATTGGAATTTTCTTTGTTTTTAAAACTATCAAATATACTCTGTACGAAATTGTATGCTACACATTTATTGGTTTAATTATTTTTTGTCCTGTATATATTATTCTTATCCACTTGCGAGCATATGATTCTCGTTGACTGATCACACCTATATACATTTAATTAAATCTCTCTCTCTCTAATATATATATATATATATATATATATATATATATATATATATATATATATATATATATACATATGTATGCATATATACATCTATACATATATATATGCATATATATATACATATATATATATACATATATATATGCATATATATACATCTATACATATATATGCATATATATACATCTATATATATATATACATCTATATATATATATATATATATATATATATATACATATATATATATATATATACATAACTATACGTGTGTAGTTGCATGAGACTCTTTATGCACTCTTTGACGCATGTTGTTTAATAGAAGATATGTTATTGTCTATTAGACAAGGATAGTTAGAATTACCTACTAGCCACTGGTAACTAAATTACCTACTAGGCACGGGGAGATTGTATTTTCTACTAGGCACGGGGAGTTTGAATTTTCTACTACACACCATCCCTAGGTGTCTTTGGTCTATAGGTACAAGGGTTTGTCAGGATAACCTTACATGAGGATACTTCCCTTACAAGTAAACCCTTACCAACTATTCAAAATATCATAGTATTCGAAGCACAAAACGATCCCCTCAACATGGCAATGCACCGCCTCATACGAGGAATGGTGCGCCTTTTACAAGTAATGTTACCCCAAGTATATGCACTTAGCGGGATACTCAGCCAGACTAGATGCATTCTTACCTAGAACTCGAAGTGACACAGAGATCACAAGAAAGATATACTATAACATAGTTCACAGGTCTATTTAAAAGAGGAACATTAATAGTGTAAACTAATTTACTAACTCATGTTTTTACAGGTAAAAAAAAAACATTTAGGAAATATTCGAATAACTAGGTATCTCATATAGAGAGCAAGTGTTAGCGCCAGGATAAGGTCCATTGATTTCTGAGAACTGCGACTGAAATAAAATGAAACTTAATACATCCTACTTGATTTTCATTCGCTTAAGTATTTTATAAGCTTAACACTTAGAAGTCCGCGACGCTCCTTTCGGCTAAACCTGCAATTCAACTCTATATACACACATACAACAATAGATAATATGTATATATTCTTTTCACATATCGATTTTATTGGAGAACCCCGACTTACGCAAAGAACACAGATATACTATGTCTGTTCTTTTAGTTGGTTAGGCACGGTTCAATTTTACTTTTCTTTCGACTCAGACTTGTTATAGAAATGGAAATTCCGAGATTAAATCTTAACTTACAAGATCAGAAAAGAAATCGAGTGAGGTCAATACAGAGGGCCGGTCACATTGGAACCTGCACTGTGAATGACAATCTCTTTTAGATTTATTTTATGTCCTTTTAACTCTAAAAAAGGCAGCCTTCTCTCGCACACTAACATACGTAGTTATATATATATATATATATATATATATATATATATATATATATATATATATATATGTGTGTGTGTGTGTGCGTGTGTATATAAATATATATAGAGTAAGATAATACTTTAAATATATAAATAATATCTTTAGCCAGCAGACTATCACGATAAAAAATCTCAATATAGCGTATAGAGCAATAATATTATTTATTAGATGACATAATAACATGAGAAATTAATCAGATTTTATTAAAGTTCAAGAACACGGAGAGATACTGCATCTTTAACTCGTGAGTTTTGTGAAGAAAATAGTCTCCACGGAGTATCATTACTGCAATGACATTACTGCAGGTAATACAAATCAAGCTTTGAAAAGTTATGAAAATATATAAAACAGATACATAAAGATACATAAAGATACATATAAGACATAACGATACATATAAAACATCAAATATATCGGCCAAAACGCACTTTTTTGTTAAGTCATGAAGTTTAAAACAATTTCGAGCAAAATGTAAGAGAAGTCGATTAAGAAATAGTCCAGGTGGTGATTGATAGTTCAAAACGAAAACGTTATCTAGGCGGGAAATGTGCTTGCTATCGATGCAGTAGATGACAGTGAAGAGTGTGTTTAAGGTGTATGCAAATTAATAATAAACCATTGGAAAAAGCAAAATCACACAAAATGTTCAGAAGACTTACTCGGTGTTGAATACTATAATTCACAATTAAGGGTTCTTTGGAGCTGATAATAAGCGTGTTCCAAACAATAACTTCCTGGTATGACGTATGTATATAGAAACACTGGGATGGAGTAGAACTATGCAGTAAGACCGAAGCAAAAACAATAATTAACAAAATAACTATTGGAAATACAAAATAAGAAAAAAAGAAATATACTAGTTAATTATTAGTAATGATAATAATAATAAACAATAATACACATGAAATGTTCATACTGATAAAATAACATAGTAATACATTAATAGTAATTATAAAAATTCTAATCGGAATCATACTAATAATCGTAATAGTGCTAGTGGACATAGGAAATACAAAATAAAAAAACAAGGAATATACTAGTAAATTAATAGTAAAAATAATAATGATAATAATAAATAATAATAATACTAACAAATACTAATACTAATAAATTAAAATAGTAATAAATTGATAGTAATAATAGTATTACTACTACCACTGCTACTACTACTACTAATACTACTACTACTACTACTACTACTAATAATAATAATACTAATACTAATACCAATAAATAATAATGATTATAATAATGATAATAGAATAGCAAGTGTACTAAATATAAAACTATTTATCTTTATGCATATGTAAGCATATCAAACTAATTAGATATAGAGTTAAATATAGAGGAATCAATTACTTGTAATATAAAATATTATATAAAGATACTAAGAATAAGCAAAAAAAATTAAAAAGAAACATTTTTTTTAAATAAGGTATATCAAAATATGGTATATAATAAATCATAAGAATAGTTGGTTAAATATAGGTAAAAATAATAATAATCAAATTAGCTTAATCGGGTATTTCACATCTTTTGTGTTGTTTTCAGCCAAGTTTAACATGTGCTTCAGTATTTCTTGGTTTTGTTATGTTTGTTATTTTATTTTTCTTGTTATTTGAAGTATTACACTTTGTTTGTTGTTTTCAGAAACTAGTATTACTCAACAAAAGATCAGTATTCTGTTTCTCTCTGTGCATATATATATATATATATATATATATATATTATACTCGAAAAACAACCACATCATACAGAGAGAGTGATAGAGGAGGGAGAACATGAGATATTATATTTCCTGAATTATTTGGAAAACAACATAACTTGCTCGAGTGTAGGTTCTACAACAGCTAATATTAAGTCATTTACTAAAAAAAACTATACATTACAGTTTCTGTTTGGTGTATGAGACTTATGCCAATCTCGGAATGCAATTCCTAGAGTAGGAACGGTGTTTTAGTATGAGACCACATCTTAAGTTGTCGAAGTCTACCATTGATGAAATGATTACAGTTGAAGGAGAATGCCCGATGCGGGGTGATATCCAAAATATTAAGATTTCACGTATGAAAATAATTAAGGCTAATAAAAAAAAACACAGCGAATAATAAAATAAGTTCTTACCGCATCGTTGGCTGCTTGACACTTTTAAACATCAATTTCAAAATATAATCACACTTTATATAACAACTTCCTATCTTTACCATAATCGACATATGTAAACACCTAAACAGCATGACTTATATTTAATCGTACTACAAATATCACAGAAAAGTATTTAAGATATTATAAACAACGTAGTTTATGCCTTCTTTTCAGTCAACAAAAACAAAAGTTGAATAATTAAATACCGTGAAACATTGCATAAATCTTGCATATAAAAATAATCCAACAATAACACACATTTTCCTGATCACATAAAAAAGGGATTTAATGTTTGTTAACTTTTCAGCCTAACCGGAAATGAACTAACAATAAAGATTATATCTATTATCTGACTACATGAGAAACATATTGAAAAGCCTATTAATATGTTTCTATTTACTGGTCTTTGAATGTGTTCTTAGTAACATATCAAAGTTGGGAACTGGTATCCATATATAAACAAGTTTCAATGAACTTCGCGTCGGTATTGTGACGTAAACACCCAAGAGATGCTGAGGCGAATGTTGACAGGCGATAACTTCGATAAGTTGCTGCGTCGTATTTTCTTCAGTTTTATTTTCGAGAAAGATAGCAAATAACAAAGACAACAATGAACACTTAGCGAACTAACTTCATTTTTTTTTTACAAAATAATTCTAAACAATTGTTTATAAAAAATTTGTAGTTTATTTGTTTTTTATTCTTTTTGTAATCAGTCAACTGGTTTAATAGTAGTTGTTTGTGTTTCTTAATACTGAAAACGTATTGGGTGTGTGTGTTTGGGCGGGGTCTTTTTGCCTATTCTGTTTTAATCAGGCGGGTTAGCATAAGGGTTAGGGTAAGTGTAAGTGTTAGGGTCGGGTTAGTGTTAGAGTTAGAATTAAGTGTAAGGTTGGGGTCGAGTAAGGGTTGGGGTTTAACGTAATTCTTAACCGCATGCCCTGGACCTCCGATTTCACGAGGATTTCGTAACGAATTGTCTTCGCAGACCTCCCTCAAAAGAGTATTCCAACCATCTGGTTTTATTCAATTAAAATATTGGTCAGAAAAGTTTTCGTATGTCAGGTTGAAAAATGTGTCGTATGCCAGCTGACAGCTGATTGACAAAGCGCCTCGTCATATCTCGTGTGTTTGCCCGAACGATGCTAATTCGAAGTTCCCGGAAACTGATTCCTATTCGATATCAGTAGCCAAAGTTTAAACGCATGGAATTGAGAATTTACTCAAAACTGTAAATACACATAGAAAAGCAAAAGATACACATCTGTCCCCTTACTCAAAGACTATTCTTAAAATCTACAAACATAAACAAACATGTTCTTATATGAGATATGATATATAAAACTATCTTATCTCTGATGCAAGATTCTAACCAAATAATTTCTTGAACGCATACTGCATTACTAAACTAATCAACTTTAAACAGTATTTTCGGGATCGATTATTTCCACCAACCAAGCATTATTATTATTAAACATCCTTTATCTTCATACATAAGACCCAGTGGTGCTTGCCCCTTTGGCTAAGATCAAAGTGTAGTATCTGTTCCGATGGATACTTGTGGGAGAAAGATAAAAATTGGCCTTGTGCCTAACTCCTGGAGAAGAAGTAAATCAATAGTCTCATAATAGCATGTTGATGTATATACCCGTTGAATGATCTATGTAATAATAGTAGACGCCCGGTGTATGGTATGATGATATAAATGAGAAGGGAAGGGAATAAATAACAATATAAAAGTGCTAATAGTAAAAAAGACGTCACAGCATAAGAAATGGAGATGAGAGAAACTCTGTATAAGGCAAAGTGAAATATCAACGCAAATGATTTGAAATATATATATATATATATATATATATATATATATATATATATATCCTTAATTGTTTTTTTTTAAATCTGGGCGCTATCTCAATTCAAAGTTATGGGAGTTCTGGAGATAGATAGTAAACGAGAGATAAGCCATTATTTCATTTAGCCAAGCAATTACTTTCTTATTTATATTTTAATATGTGTCAACCTCCAACTTCTAACTGGCTAAATATTTTGTGAAATCGCCGTTCATTGGCAAGAATGCGTATTAACATCGAAATGTGTTGCTATCATTAGAAAGGACGCTGATTTTTTGAATTAACCAATAGTTACATAGTTGAACAGAGATTAAGCTACCAACACAATCTCGTAAGTATGACGGACTTACGTTAGAGGAAAGAAATGAGTCAATGCTTTTAAATTGTATTAATTCAGTTATTTCTATTTTCAATTGAACTAATTTTATTTTCTTCGTTTTCATATCGATCATTTATGTGTCGTTAAAGATTAGTTGTGTCTATTTCTTCTAATCGATTGAAATGTGTTTCAATGATGTCAGTCCAGATGTCAATAATAAATGCAAGGATATAAGCACACGTGTATTATTTACACATCACGTTACCATACGTCAACCTTTGAAATATGACTTCTTCATGTTTATGGCTGCTGAGTACGAGATATTGTGTCGTTATATTGGATTTTTTTATTTTCCAAGATTGAGATAAAAATTAAGATGTGAGTCTATGACATTTCGGGAGCGATATCTACGAACATGCAATATTTGTGTCGATTTTTTCGTGCCCTTTGATAGAATCGACATTCCTAATGCATGCAAACTACTAGATGTATACGGAATTGCCAGGACAAAAGTTTATTTTGAAGTAATCTTCTGTTGCCATATTTTTTAGTTATTTTTGAATAGCTTTTATTGATGCTAGAAAAACGACGTATTAGAACTTTACAAACGGCTACACGATTATGCAATAACCCACAATCGTGCACTGCGTTTAAATTAACAGTCATTGTTTTACCTTCAATGTATTTACAATTTCAGGTGTGTATGCTTATTGGCACGCATTTCTGCATGGAATAACATGTACTACTTTGGCATATTCGTTTTTAAGATCTTTACTTTTAAGAAATCAGCTGATTGATATTAGTATAAATATGAAAAATAGGTATTTCTGTGCATTCTAATATAATTATTGGACACATTTTAAGATATTGACTTTTAAGATGGGAGCAATTTATTTTATTTGGTTTGATGAATTTAATGTTTTAATGTATTGCACAAAATGTTTTAATTCACATATAGATGTATCGATCACTTACTAAGAATTGGCAAAAATACACAACGAGCTCCAGTGTAGGTATTAGCCATTTTGTATCGTCGTTTATTTTCATGTGGAATCAAGAGTAATTATCTCTTGAACTCCCTTTTGGGCTTTCACACATACCTTAATAACTTAAATTTGATAAGAGAAGAATGCGCTTAACTGTTTAAGTATTTTTATAATGACAAATACTTATTTTTCGTCTATATATGTATACGCTGTGTATAATCTTCATATGCAACTTTTCACACACATTAAAACATGAGATTGTTCGATTCACCTCTTAGACTTAATCTGATGGCGTTAAAGTGATATGATCATAGTTTAATCATTTTAACAAAAAATGATTTTGTCCCGTCGACTATAGCATTACAATTTGAAATAAATAGATTTACAAAATTTAGATTCGTCTCCTCGGGAATATATGCATACGTAGATGAAAAAAAATGTTATCGTAAGAAGACATATAATATTTACTGTGTATTGTTTAAAAAATAATTACATTTCTACAATATTAAATGATTACATGAATACAGATAAACAAATATTGGATCATTTACTAACTTATAACCTATTTAATCTACAGATATATGTGTCACAGATTGAGCTCAAGGTCACGGAAAGGGTAGCAGCTGCACTTTTGAGGATAACTACCGTTTATCGTAGAAATTCATTATTGGTCCATACTGTAGTCAATGAAGTATTCAATCTACTATGAAAGTGTGCTTGACCTTTTTCTTGGTATTGAAAAGTTCCGCCCAAGTTAAAAAACCTGATGAAATTTAAACTGCAAATGTTTCAAAAGTTGGTGTATTGAAGGGATGCTCATTGATAACAGAACACGTCATACAAAATTTAGCCTGATAAGATAAATTGTTTTTGAACTATTAACATTTTCAGAGAATAACTTCAGCGACACTTTATACAATCTGCAAGAGGTGTGCACAGTTTAGAGGTTGGCCCATCCTTACATTGTCAGACGAAGTTATTCAGTGGCAGGACAAACTCATCTGTTGGTTTTGTAATAATGAGAGTAGAAAGTAAAACCTTCTTTTTTTCGGAAGCCCCGTAACTCTCGCTTCCCTTAGTTCGTGTTTGTGTCCTCACATTCTATCAGCGATATTTCTGGCAAACGGGAAATAATTGCTGTTTTCTGGGTCGGAATATATTCACATACAACAATCGTTGGCGTGTGTGTGCTTTCATATAATATTTATTAGCTTTTTACATCAACTGGTATCATGTGTTGTCCGGAGCTACTTCTATGAAAAAAATATAGATATAAAGAAATAACTGCGTTTCATATATTTTGGTACAAATTTCAGGCATATATATATGTCACCATTATACTAAGCGATATTTTGAATTTTTGGTTTATTACGTATTTATCTGTAAAGAATGCTGTCCGTTTGCTATCTGGCGAATAAACAGTTCATGTAACTGAGCTGTTATTTATTTATCTCCCTTTTATCGATTGTGCATTTTGTCTGCCTTATAACGAAATTATTTAAATGTTTCCTATATTCAATCTTTTTTTCTTGTTGTCTGTTTGCATTATATTTGTTTCCACTTGTCGAATTGATTTCACTCTCTTTTAATTTGATCTGTATGGTGGATTTAATCATTATCAATTGCCTTGAAGGCGAGTAAACCAATTGACCTCAACACGACTGACTTCCTAAACGGTATCTATATATTAATTAGGCACAACACCGCCACTACTGTAAAATAACTTTGTTTAATGAGCGCATCGCATTCGATATCATTACAGATATTTTTCGGCCTCCCTAGCTATGAAAGTGCCTGTTGTACAGAATATTTGATCATCTAATTTTTATTTCGAAGAATATTTACATGAATATCCAACTGTAACTGAATATTGATATTTTGATAAATGGTGAATTATGTATTCATAGTAAAAATGTATTCATTTTCTTATTTAAACACGAGAGAGGGTGTATGTATCCAATCTTTAGACATGTTTTTAGAGGCATTATTATAAGCTATCATTTGAAATATGTATGTTTTACAGTTTCTTTGCTTGTGTTTCGACTGAATTATATCGGTTCAACTGTGTGGCTGGGTAACACTTTGCTGAAAGTTTGTAAATCCCTTGGTTTGAGTTTTACCAGTGTTTCAGTATTTGATATTACCAGCACATTCTACCAGCAATTTAATTAGTTTAATAAATGTTACATATATACTTTATCGCTTATAAGTTCTTTTATTACATATTATAAAATACTTCATATATCTCTACAACATACTGTGCATTTTAAAATGATTTCTTAAGACAGAATATAATTGTGTATGTATCTTTTCGTTTTTTGTGTTCGCAGAAATGAATTTATTAATTGTGGAAATAAATGTGTATGTTAATATCAATCTGCCCCTTCTGAAAAAATGTATTTTTAGAATAGGTTACCTTATTTGGCTTTTAAGTTCTCATCTTAAGTCATGGTGCAATCATTTAATGCATTTATCTAAAGACATAAGTATATTTTTAGATGCTCACTATCAAACTTTGCTAATCTGAATTTTGATCTCTTCTCTATTGTAATTACCAAATCAGCTGTACATTTTGTTTGGCAAGATATAGTTGACCTCATAGTGCAATAACTTGCCCGCTCTCCTTCTATTTCTATACGTCGTATAGAGAAAGGTCACGGGTGCATATTCGTATTGCAATAATAAATTTATCGACCCGATTGACCCTGGCAACGGCATGAACCTACTTATTGATAAAGTCGGAGTGAATATTTATAGCAATCTAACGTTTGCATTTGGATACTGTGAACAATCCGGACAATTGATGGAATGAGTGCGATAGTATAACATGACAACAAATTGATTGGATCGGCCATGTTGCGTGTCACATGTCCACACCAAGAATTGAAAACTCAGCCAGAACGACTCAGTCCTAAGGTATTATAGTTCGGCATCCACGATCAAAAGGTCGCCGTTTTCGGGGGAATCCCATCCCTTCAGAAGATAATGCAGTTGTGAAATGTTGGGGCTGTAACTGACTAAGAGTAATTCTAATCAACGCGTGAACAATTAATTTTAAACCACGGATACGCCTGGTCATTCAAGTAATAATCATATATCAGTATTAGTTTAAGATTGTGAAACCTAAATTGGAACTACTATTGTAAGGAATGTGTCGTTTGAATTCCGTTTGCAGATGTTCTTTTCCATCTACCGTCTGCTTTACCAACATGTATCATAATTTTCGATGAATACGAATCGTTGTAAAGATATACAACATTTGTATCTTATTAGATAGACAACTTATGAAAGTGTATTAAATCAGTGCATACTTAAATGCTAAAGTACAGATACACACACGTATAGTAATAGTTTTAAACCCTACTAGAAGCAACATATAATAGTCTACGGTCTCTCAATAGGTGGCAAGTCACTCTAAAAAAAAGTATTTTTCCTTAAGATTTACACTTAACAACATATAAAGAAAACCAATTGACAAAGTATTCCAAGCCCAAATATAATACACTGTTTATAGCTACATACTGAGGTATGCCTTTCCTAAATGATGCTAGCATAAATTACAACATTCAGCTTGATGTTCAACACGTCCAAGATGTATTGTGCTGGAATTCACTAACATTGAAGACCACGGAAAATAAACCATTAAACATTTTAATGATCGAGTTATAACTACAAACTAATTTGATCTTGCTTTACTTACTCGATGACAACTGATAAAATGTGTGCAAGATTACCACGTGAACAGTGATTAATTGTATCTGGTGTGTAACCTGTCCACACCAAACATTGATCGCTGACTCTAAAGTTCTAGGTAGTAATTTCGTGTCGTGCTGCAGGGCCATGAAATTAAAGCAAACATTGCTGAATTTAAAATAGTTATTTTGCTTTAACATTTCGTTATGTCTTCGAGATTCGTAATAATTATTATGTTTGTTTCAAAATTTAAAAAAAAACACATTAATATACGTTCTATTAGTGTCACAAGTACTTTCGACTTGACGGCGAATGATCTTCATGTGACGCCACAGTATACATATACTAAACACAAATATAGCAGTAAGATTTATCCATTATGGGGAGGAGAACACTCCAACCCGAAACCGTCAGAATGGATGGGTTATTTGTTAAAATGATTCTAAATACGTTCTTTGGGATGGCATGCTTTATAAGATGTTGGTATATGGAGCTTTTAAAGGAGGTGATGTGGCATGGAGGCATTGTTTATACGCATTAATAAACCAAACATCAACCATTCCCGTTATGAGGGGGATGAAGGTGTATTGAAGTGCTGTTGAAATAATTTAAAAGAGCGCCCTCTTGATAGATTCACTTATTTATTTAATTTTGCAACCGCCTGACGACGACCGATGTCAAAATACAGATATTGTTTACACTCCTTGGATTATAACATCAAATCCGTCGTACGAAGACTAGAAAAAACGGATCAAAAGCTGAATAAACAGAAGGTGGCACTCCTATTTAATCAAACATGTATAATATATATATATATATATATATATATATATATATATATATATATATATATATATAGAGAGAGAGAGAGAGAGAGAGAGAGAGAGAGAGAGAGATAGAGAGAGAGAGAAAGAGAGAGAAATAAATAAAAAGATAGATAAATAGATAGATAGATAGATAGATATGCATGTATATATAATTTTTATTTTTATTTCTTTAATACAGACATGTCGATGATATGGATAGACAGTTGCTTAAACCTGAGATCTCATTATGCGGAAAGAATATATGATCCTTCCCTCGGATCATATTTGGAAGGAAGTAAGTGGAAAATAGAAGAAAAATAAACATAATTCATAACCTAAGTTGTGAAGGCCACTTAGTAATTTGAAATAATCGAAAACTTGAAATGAACATTTTGAAGTCATGTTACAGATAAACAAAGTCAATTAATCGTGGAATGTTTTCAAGGCTTTCTAATGTAGATATAATATCCGGCAAACCGTCGATATGTATTATGTGTGGGTTTGACGTCGTCAATTTTTAATGTAAGAGGTGGAAGGCGAACAATTGTCTTCAATCTGGCATTATTTAAAGTGAAGGGGGGGTAAAGTCTTTTAAACCTAATTAAGTTGGATTGCCACTTTTTATTTTTTATTTTTTTGTTTTTTATATTTCATTAATTAAAGCTAAGAACAACTGGTCGCTACAAATAATTTTAATAATAGGAATATAAGCTAAAATTAACTAAAATTAACGAAAACTTATCTTATACTGACATAATATAAGTATAGGTGTAACAATAAAAATATTACTTCTACTACTACTACTACAACTACTACTACTACTACTACTACTACTACTACTACTACTACTACTACTACTACTACTACTACTACTACTACTAATAATAATAATAATAACAACACTAACCAAGGAAATGAAACTGCAAGAAACATCACTACATAAGCTCTTCCCACAATAAATTACACCGGGCTCAGATATCACCACACAAAAATGAACCAAGGAAAAGAAATTACAAGAAACACCATAAAAAAATAAAAACTTAGAAAATTATAATTTAAAAAAAAAAATTAACAATTAAAAAGCAATCATTTAAAAATAAAAAAAAATGGTGCCGTCTTACACCAAACAAAATATTTGTAGAAGGTCGAGGAGGATGTAATGACCGAGGAGAGAGAGCACAAACCAGACCTCCACTGGAAAAGTGCGGAGAATGCTGGGATCTTGGGGAGGCTTATTGCCACCCAACTCCCAGAGAAGTCCAATGGTTCTTACCAGCGATAAATCAATGGAAAGTGGCTGTTGCGATACCGCATCATTATCGAGAAGAGGTGAAACATCCTGGGAATCTGGGGAGGCTTGTTGTCACTCAGACTCTAGGAAATAACACTGGCTGTTGTCGGTGAGAAATCACTTACGATGATCTGTGTGAGAACTCCTAGTGAGTACAAATAATAATAATAATGATAATGGTAATAATAATGATAAAATCATAATAGTATTTATAATCATGATAAGGGATTAGAAGTAAATGCTTGCACGCTGTGTCCCGGCTTCTTTTTGACCCACCTTTTGAACGTGGTAGGACCTGATAAGACCGCAGCTGGATGCTTCTGAGACAAAGTCCTCGACGACAGTCGCAGAAAACTGCCACTCCTACCAAATATCTTGGACTGAAGTGACAGGATCCAGAATAGAGTCTGGCGCACGTGCAACCTGTTACCAGCACTCCCACAAGATAAGTTCGCGAAGCACATTTTCGCAAATCTAAATTACCTCCCTTCTTTCTGAACTTTGGACTCACCATTTGTTGTATATATTTGCGCTCATGTTTTCTCACAAGTAAAACTGTTTTATACTTATATACGAGTGTTGTTGTGTTCATTCTCACAAAATCTCTGGCCGTGTTTCTATTTTTGCACTAATCTTATTAATTGTTATTGCATTCTCACGTGCGAGAATTGACCTTTCTTCTAGGGATATGTAATCACAACAATTGAGAAGTAGGACATTTGAAATATATTTAATATATAATTGTAGAGTAGACGAAATTGCACGATTTAAAACAGAAGGCAATACAGAGAGGGGGAAAGAGAGCAATATATATATATATATATATATATATATATATATATATATATATATATATATACATATATATATATATATATATATATATATATAAATGTAAGTTTCATACGCTTAGGTCTGTAGATATACGTAATTTTATATGTATCTATGAATATTATAATAAGCACTTTCAATAAATGAAAGTCAGGCACTTTCGGGGATGTTGCAAATGGACAGTCAAATATTTCTGATGCATAGTTCCGAATACGTTCATCGAAAGGTCTCTTGATTAGGCTTCTACCTTGCACAACTTTTACGTACATATAGATTTTAATTTCTCTTAATCACGTGACAGCTCCCGGTGGCCGAGTGACAATGACGGCTTCTGCCTGATGTAAGGTTGACACTGTGAATTGCGCTCGCGAAACACGACAGTCCGAAATGGTTACTTCCCTGCAATGATGAGAGCAAGAAGCTTGAAACGCTAGCGTCTGTAGGTATGATGATTTAATTTTTATTCATAAATAGTATATATATATATACTATATATGTATATGTATATATTTATATATATATTTATATATATATATATATATTTATATATATATATATATTTATATATATATATATATATATATATATATATATATTATATATATATATATATATATATATATATATATATATATATATATATATATATGAAGAAGAATGGAAAGGAATTAGAGAAGCAAAAGCCAAATCAAAATTCAATTCAATTGCTCAGAGCAAGGTATATTCCGCAAAAAAGGACAATGTATTCAAGTTAAATTTTCCTTAAGCCAGGTTTTCAAAGATCAAAATTTTATCATCAGAGGAATCGTTGGGATAGATAAGTTGGCAAAGGCCAAGATTTAAAATTTAAAAAAATAAAATAAAAGTAGTAGGGAAAGAAACACAGGGCAAAATTCTGCCCGAATGCAGGCAAATGTCCGATTGCTAAAAAGTCCGGTGTCGAAAAGTCCAGCTGAGAGAATGAGATGTAGATAGGTAGGTCGTTAAAAGGCACGAAAGGTTGTGAGAGAGGATTCAAAGTTAAATTCCAAGAAGCCACAACTTCAGGGGCGGCGAAAGTAGAAAATCTAAAGGGTAAACAGTCCAATAAGAGGTACGCTCGTGGATGCAGGCAGGCTCAGAAAAGAGTGAGGTGGAAAATATTCGCCATTAAAAATACTTTGAGAAAGCCGGCTTGAAATGAGGAAAAGCAGAAATTCTTATACGACCAGTAGGCAGGGAGGGAACGAGTAAGGGTGTGGAGGAGGAGAGAGGAACAGGTGCGACGAAAGAGAAAGGGAACGGGTGCGGTGAATGAATGCGGTCAAAACTAATAGTGTGATTGTGGGGGATGAGTCGCATGAAGTAGAGATTGGATGTTAGCGCGAATTAGGGTTCAACTAGAAAAGGGAAAGGATGGAGTAGGGGTAAGTAAACGGGTGCTGGGAGGGAGAGTTAAAATACCAGAATGTTTCTATGAACAGAGTTCGGGGTTTAGTTGTTTAATCAGGTGACCTTACTTATAAACAATGAGGCAACATATATTTGAAGGGTAGAATTAGAGAAATAGTAAGAATAAAAATTAAAAGTTGAAAAATTAAAAAATTAAAAAAGTAAAAGTAAAAATAGAATCAAAATTAAAGATAAAAATAAAAAATAAAAATAAAAAAATAAAAATAAAAAATGAAAAAGAGATAATAAAATTAGTTTTAGGCTCGCAAGGAAAATTATGGATTGACCGATAAGAAAAGTCGATAAAATTGGAGCTCGAAAATGAGTATTAGAATAAGGAAAAAGTAAATTAGACCTCGAAAGGATATCCGGAATGGGAATCCCCAAGGTGGGTGAAAGGTATGGGTTGAAATAAAATAAGCTGTTTCGGGACGCTAGTGCTTTATGGATGTGGGAGAATTAAACTTTGAAACCAAACAAATTTCAAAAAAGGTATAAGGAGGTTGATTAAGAAAATTATTAAATAGGTTAATGATGACAGAAAGAAGTAAGAGACATACAAGGTTAAAGTAGTGACAGTAGATTAAACCAGAGTAAGAATGGAGATCGCAGTTAAAAGTAAATATTATGGGGGTTAAAAGATGTAGAGTAAGGGCGGGTTAGGGGTTGAGCATGGTCTGAGAGAAGTGAGCGAAGGGGGAGGTAAACTAGGTGGAAATAATCAAGGCTATTAAAAGAGTGAGAATAATTATTTAGAAGTAAAAACAGGAGGGGAAAATAATTGGAGTGCACAGAGAAAACAGTAAGGAGTTCGATATCGGAGTGTGCAAAGGGGATCAAGAGAAGATAAAGCGAATCAACAAGCTCTGTCCGTCTCAGCTTCTTTTTCTTTTTATTTTCTTTTATCGAACCGCACGTTGTCCCGTGATAACTTCGACTCTAACGCCCCCAATGTGGCGGAGCACTGGGCAACGGCAACCAAAAAGGATAGATATGTTGCATACCCGATAAAATTTAATGTCACGAAAACCACAGGGGGGAGCTTTATTATTATTATTACGTTAGAACTAATCCTGCCCGACTGAGGCAGTTCCTTGAAACCACTTAAACAGTTCGAATGACATCCTCTATTGACCGAAACACACGAAAGTATACGGCAGGATTAATAACGGTTCCTAACTCTTTTGAATAATACAGTTTCTAGTGAAACACTTTCATAGTCATTTTTTAAGCAAACATTTTAAACACATGTTTTTAAGTTATTTTAACACATATTTTAAGAGATGATTATTAGTGGTTTCGATCTTTTTTTTAATATACTTTCTGTAAACATTTTCATAGACATTTTTAAGCAAACATTTTAAACGCATGTTTTTTAAGTCATTTTTACACATATTTTAACAGTCACTTTAAGCACAATTTCTAAGAGTCACTTTTAACACGGTTTCCTGCAACTGTCAATCATTTTCAATAGTCAATTTCAAACACATGTTTTAAGAGTCATTTGTAAACCGACACTTTTAATATATTTTTTGTTAGGAGATTTTAAGCTGTCTACCCACCTATTTTCAATAGTTCCCGTTAAACATATCTTTAGACATCTTCAACACTATTATTTTGAATATGAGTCTCTTTCAATTTTTCCAGATATTTTACATCATAAGAAAGTTACCTTACATGTTCGTTTATCGTCTCGCCGCGATCGCCGATTGATACCGTCAGTTTTGTGGTGTCTCCTTGGCTGTGGCCGCCGTGGTGTACCTATTTTGGGAGTTGATTCTGCTCCAAGCACGAACACAAAGACATTCGGAGACGATTCTATCTTTTATGTTCACACTTTTCATTCCAGTGGAGGGGCGTTCTCGTCGTCGGTTCATTCATTCATATCTTCTTTTCATCCATACTGTGGGACGTTGGATGCAATTAGCTATTTTCTAGCAAGTTTTGCTCTTGTCTGGCGAATTTCCACCCGACTACACATTAAAGAGCTACACGCTAAGCGTCTTGACTTTCGCTTTCAAACAGTTACATGGCTGAGTCTGTTGATACTGTCGCTTCGAAAATCGGGAACTGACTGAATAACACAATTTTCACGCAAAGGATCTGTGACGTCGGAGACCCCTTTGACCTTTCAACGGATCTCATACCTCCACTCAGATCGCCTTTGTGTTTCACCTATGACCTCATCTCTAGTTACCCTGTAACGCAGGGCACGTCATAATCTAACGCATACACGTCAATACTAGGTGTATCAAGCGTTTTTCTTCTACAATAAACAAAGTCTATTATTTATGTATACAATGATGCTCGATATTGGCTAGGAAATAACTAAAACGATCTAGAACATAGAGAACACCTCTCAAGCGTAAACTTATACTTTCCAATATGGCATAAACTATGGGAACTGTATGGCAACGCTTTACCCAAGATGGGCACATATACAACGAAATATTGTTTTTACATCCTCTTTAAACCGTTTAAAATTCTTGAGGAGATGCACACAATTAAAGTATATTTTACCTCCCCACATAGAGCAAAAAAGTTTCGATTTGCTCAAATAAATAAGAAACGTAAAGTTAAGGGCGTCAAAGATGTCCAATTATATTAGTATAAAAACAATATTCACGTACTGTTATGGTATATATCTATATCTATATCTATATCTATATCTATATCTATATCTATATCTATATCTTTATCAATCTCTCTCTCTCTCTCTCAATATATATATATATATATATATATATATATATATATATATATATTATACTTGTTTTTATGTTCCTCTATTTTAGTTTTAGTTAAAGGTGCTTATCTTCTCAATAGATTGATCTTTGTTTCTGATGTTATAGATATGTACTTTTTTATAATAACAATTTTAAATGTTCATGAATTACTTACATTGATAAAAAAAACTGTAGCAAAAGTGCTGCGAAAATGCCTAGGTTTATTCAACTCAATGATCCAACATGTAACTGTGATGCCGCATGTAAATATACATACATATATTTTTATTATATATATATATACACATATATACATATATCTCTCTGTATATGTGTATATATATATACATATATATATATATATATATATATATATATATATATATATATATATATGTATGTGTATATATCAAGAGAAGTGAGGCGATATATATAGAGTTATATAGACAGAGCCAAAGAGAGAGAAAGAGATAGTGGGTGTGTATCTCTGAATGTTCTAATCGCATAAATGTGTTCATGCATGCTGAAATCATCGGCTCGATTAGAAATCCTTGAGAAAAACCCCAAGGCAATGCGGGAGTAACGAAGCGCAGATGGCGATGGTTTTATTGCCGCCGTCTACAGTTAAGGCTACTTATAGACATCCTTAGCTATTTCAGAAAACATCAACGGTTACGAACGCATGAGTCTCCAACCAAGTCAACTTAATTCTCAGACGAATTGACAACACTCACACACGCACGCACGCACACACACACACGCACACGCACACACACACACATATATATATATATATATATATATATATATATATTTCCTTATATATATTGATCGTGCACCTACATAAAATAGAAATCGTCACAGTAAAAACAATGACAAAGAGCCATTAAGGTAAGTACACGTTATTGATCTATTCTCGACCTCATCTCGTGTTCTATATTTTTATTTTCGTTTACATTCACATTTTTTCTGCCCCGTCTCCTTTAATCACTTCGATGATAACAGATTCACATAACTATTAAATTTAACAAATTCTAAGGAAATTAAACATGTCATTTCTTAGATTTATAAACGCATAATATATATATATATATATATATATATATATATATATATATATATATATATATATATATATATATATATACCTGGTGGAACAGGAGTGCCAACTTCTGTTTATTCCTTTTGTGATCCAATCTTTCTATTCGTCGGACAATAGAACTTGTACTATTAACCATGGAGTGTAAGAAAATCTCCATATTTGACGCAAACGTTTTCGACCATCATTGGTCGTCTTAAAGCGGATGATTGATCAATGCAACATAACATAACTGAATTTATTTAAAAAGACATTTCGATGTGATTAAAAACATTCAACATCACTTCAACACGCCTTCGCACCCCTCATAACGGACGTGGTTAATGTTGCGCTTTAACACGGGAGAAAAGAGTAACGTAGGGAGAAAAAACAAAAAAAAGGAGATTGAATAACACCATTAAACCGAAAAGGAATAAATTGACATAAGAGGCAAACTACTTTTTATTTTTTATTTTTTTATTATTTTTTTTCCTCTTTAGAAGTCTCTCAATATGTCTAATTTGTGAGACAACACTTTTTGCCTACAGAGCGATAGTTTTCGCATTGTAACACTCAATGCCTCCAACACCTTGAGATGGTGAACACGTCTTGTGTACAATGCGAAAACATCCTTCGTAGTAGTCTCACCGCACTTTTTATTATCATATAAGTGCTGTCCAATGGATAACTCGTGGACTTTTGAGCGCCCGGATTTGCTCTGCAAACGCCCGGATGTTCTTTGTAAAGACCCGGATGTCGATATGCTCCTCTTTACGACACGTGACCTGCGAAAACATGCTGACCCACTTTGACTACCAAGCGCTGAAGAGTACGACCAACATAGTCAGCTTTACACTGACAATTGAATTTATATATAATCAAACTTTTCTGTAGTGTTGGAAGTATATCTTTCTGAAAGGCTGGGAAGGCAGTTCTGGTGGCAAACACCACACGGGGCTGTACTGCAAAAAAACAACGAGATACACCCGATTAAATTTTATCCGAAAAACCCTTACTGATAGAACCAATAAAAGGAAGTTTCAAATAAACAGGACATTTGGATGGACCAAAGAAAATGTTGGCATAAAATATCGCAAGTTTTCGATCAATACATTCGGAAATTAGATCCTCTGGGACACTAATTTTTATAAGAATATCAGTTATCTTTCTAAGTTCAGCCGCGAGTTTGCTGGCAGTGCACGGTGAACAAGTGTTTTGACCAAACTGATCTTTCTACTCATGGAAACAAAAGAATCCTAACTAACGTAGGTTTCCTATATAAAGTTGTAGTAGATTTGTTTAATATGTTCTCTCTTTTTTTGATAGTGCCTCGACTCGTTATGACTCTGTTCATCATATTTAAAACCATTATAGAATTATGTACCACAAAAAAATTGTTAAAATATTTGAGAAGTAGGTACACAAAGGTTGTTCGAAATGACTTAAACGAACCGGTCCTAATTAAGGGCAAGATTACATCGTTGTGAGCCAGAATCGAGTTTCTCAAGTCATGTTTGGAGAATTATGTTCCCCCTTGTTTTATTTCTAGGCGCATTGCAAAAATAAAAGCAGAATGGCTCTTTACCATTTCTGGACGTTTTAGTGGAAAGGACGGGGAACAAATTCACTACAACTATGTATAGGAAACCTACGTTTACGAACCTGTACCTAATATTTTACTACTTTGAAATTTAGTAGAATGTTTACTTTTGTCAACCTGAATAGACATCGAAGGCAGTTTCATAGTATAATGTGCAAATGCAACACATATACTGTCCTGGTGCCCCAATTGAGTGCCGTGGTATTTTATCGTCTACACGAATTATCCGGTTTCTCTTCTTTAGCAAGGAGAACACTTTCTGAGCCTTCTATATTGTAAAAACAATATAGAGTATATTTTTCTCACATATCAAGTACGATTGTGATTGTTAAAGAATGTTGGAATGGAGTTATTCGGGTGAAGGGACCAAATCGGTCGACCGGCGGTAAAGATGATTGTTAGTGAACAGTTACACATGATGTAACATACATCTCTGTGATTGATAAATAATTATTTTATAATATATATATATATATATATATATATATATATATATATATATATATATATATATATATATATATATATATATAGGGTAACCCCAAATAAACGGGCCCCAACTCTAATTATGCCCCGTTTCTTAGTGTTTCGTCTGAATGAAATTAATTTTTGCTCTTAACTAGTTCATTATATTCAAAACATTACATAACAAAAACTAGGGTATTTGGCCTTTTTTCTCCGTTCTTCAGCATATGTTTTAGATGGCCTCCATTTTGCTCCGTGCATTATTTGAGGCGCAGAACGAAGTTGTCTCTGACGTTCTTACAGACTGAATTGGGAATGGCTCTCATCTATTCCTTGATTGCTTCCTTGAGTTCTGTGATGGTTCTGGGTTTCCCTGCGTACACTCTGTCCTTAAGATAGCCCCAAAGGAAAAACATTTGGGGGGCTTAGTTCTTGCTCCGTCTTGCTGGAACGAGAACTTGCTCATGAGCGACGTGGAGAGGGTCTGAAGCTCACTCTTGAAGGTGTTGAGGACCTCCACATGTCGCTCCTTGGTGACTGTCACTGCTGCGCCAGATTCTTCGATAACAAAAATGGCCGGGCAGCTCCGTTGTAGAGCGCTTCAAGCGATTAGCGGTAAATTAACCTCCTCTCAAAAAAAGATAAACCCTGGGTGAGTGCACTTCCTTGGACTGAAACGAACCATACCTCAGTCCGACGGAGCAGGGCCAGAAAATAAAAGAACGGCCCACTATCTGTCAGACTGATTTTCGAAAACGTATCATCGACTTCGTTCGAATACACCTATTAAACATTTAAGTAAAACGAGTAAGACAAGTCTAGTTTGATGCAAAAGTTATGTTTGTTCGAACCTTATTTCCCTTTTTCAATCTTCATTCAGGGATTGACTTCAATAAAATAGAACGTTTAAAATCTATAATTAACATTCAACAGGACTATTTGATGGTTAATTGTTTCAAGAAACATGTGGCAGAGATAACTCTCCCTCCATGAAGCACACTCTTAAACATATTTAGCGTCGCCTTTACTGAAATTATCTAATCTCCGATTATTATTGTGATGTTAGTTTGTTGATTCTAATTCTCAGAAAGTTTCGGCTGATAAACTTTGACTTTCTTCGGCTGCGTCTGGATCAACTCGGGAATATTCATGGAATGTAAAGCTTGTGCTCGTTTAGTCATTGAAAACAAGTACATTTATTCACGAAGTCTATTTATCTTTTTAGTATAACCCGTTCTTAAAATGGATCGTTTACCCTCCAGAAGACTGTCACATGTCTGTCCTTATTACTTATAAAGTGTGTAACATCATACCGAATAGTCAAAATAATACAAATATACATTCTTATCTCAAGCATTCCAAAGCATAACATTATACCAAAAAGTCCAAATAATACAAATATACATTCTTATCTCAAGTATTCCAAAGCATAACATTATACCGAATAGTCAAAATAATACAAATATCCATTCTTATCTCAAGCATTCCAAAGCATAACATCATACCAAAAAGTCAAAATAATAGAAATATCAATTCTTATCTCAAGTATTCCAAAGCATAACATTATACCGAATATCAAAATAATACAAATATCAATTCTTATCTCAAGTATTCCAAAGAATACTATTATACCGAATAGTTAATATTATTCAAATATTAATTCCTATCTCAAGGATTCTAAAGCATAATATTATACCGAATAGTTAAAATACTACAAATATCAATTTGTTTCTCAAGCATTCCAAAGCATAACATTATACTGAATCGTCAAAATAATACAAATATCAATTCTTATCTCAAGCATTGTAAAGTATAACATTATACCGAATAATCCATATAATACCAATATCAATTCTTATCTCAAGCATTCCAAAGCATAAGATTTTACCCAGTAGTCAAAATGATACAAATATCAATTCTTATCTCAAGCATTCCAAAGCATAATATTATACTGAATTGTCAAAATAATACAAATATTAATTCTTATCTCAAGCATTCTAAAGCATTAAATTATACCGAATAGTCAAAATAATACAAATATCAATTCTTATCTCCAGCATTCCAAAGCATAACATTATACCGAATAGTTAAAATAATACAGATATCAATTCTTATCTTAAGCATTCCAAAGAATAACATTATACCGAATAGTCAAAATAATACAGATATCAATTCTTATCTCAAGCATTCTAAAACTTAACATTATACCGAATAGTCAAAATAATACAAATATCAATTCTTATCTCAAGCATTCCAAATATAGTGTAAGACGTTTCATTCTTTTTTACATATAAGGAGGAGATACTGTTGATACATTTCCGAACTTTTAGATTATCACTATTCCCCCGCACTGAAAATATTTCATCTCTGATTCTAATAATAATTCAATTCTAGATTAAATAAACTATACTCATTTCAGCCTGAACATTTGAGAAAGAGGTGGACCGTTATTAGACGAGCTAATATAAGTTTTATTAAAAAATATTACACTTCATAAACAAAGTTATATTTCAATGTAAAATACGGTTGCTAGCGTTGAAGTATTTTTCGGTCTAACTTGTTTCAGAATTTTTAGATGAGAATAGATAATTTCTGTAGTTTGGATTATTCGGACTACTGCTCTAATCTTATATTCGGACTACTGCTCTAATCTTATATTCGGACTACTGCTCTAATCTTATATTCGGACTACTGCTCTAATCTTTTATTCGGACTACTGCTCTAATCTTATATTCGGACTACTGCTCTAATCTTATATTCGGACTACTGCTCTAATCTTATATTCGGACTACTGCTCTAATCTTATATTCGGACTACTGCTCTAATCTTATATTCGGACTACTGCTCTAATCTTTTATTCAGACTACTGCTCTAATCTTATATTCGGACTACTGCTTTAATCTTATATTCGGACTACTGCTCTAATCTTATATTCGGACTACTGCTCTAATCTTATATTCAGACTACTGCTAAAATCTTATATTCGGACGACTGCTCTAATCTTATATTCGGACTACTGCTCTAATCTTATATTCGGACTACTGCTCTAATCTTATATTCGGACTACTGCTCTAATCTTATATTCGGACTACTGCTCTAATCTTTTATTCAGACTACTGCTCTAATCTTATATTCGGACTACTGCTCTAATCTTATATTCGGACTACTGCTCTAATCTTATATTCGGACTACTGCTCTAATCTTATATTCAGACTACTGCTAAAATCTTATATTCGGACTACTGCTCTAATCTTATATTCGGACTACTGCTCTAATCTTATATTCGGACTACTGCTCTAATCTTATATTCAGAATACTTCTCTATATTGTATTCAGACTACTGCTCGAATCTTGTGTTTTGTTATACAACGTTCCGACCAATATAAACTCCGACATTTTTAGGTTTGTCTTGTCGAACTGTGGTCTCTTTATGTTGAACCGGCAGAATTGTCCACAATGACTTGTGGCGCAACCGATGTAAGTGAAAAGTAAACATCAGTTTGAAGTGACAGCCGTATGGATGTTGACGTTTAACTCATCAATACAATTCCAAATTACCGCCTGACGTGACGAGAACAAGTTACTCTTGTCGATGAAATAAATGATTATGTTCGAAATGTGGTACATAATCTGATTTCGATATAAAAAGTGTGCGTTCGATTCGATGCACCTGAAGAAGCTCGAAGGTATCATCGACCGAAACGTTTTCGAATAAAATCAAAAAAGAAAGAACATTCTAATGATAAAAAGTGCTGACTTGTTTCTCATTATATATACGAATATAATCCATATCTGGTAAACTTGTCATGTAATTAATTTTCCAGTTCATGACAGGCATAATGACATCTGCTACTATATTGATTCTAAAAATTAAAGATCGTTGAATTAAGGGGAATATATTATTTCATTCAATATCTAAGTTAGCGGTAATAACAACGAACATCTGAAACCAGCATATTGTCTTAATATTCATAGTGACAAATAACTGAACCAATACTATATTAGTCAGTACAAATGCGTCCACATAATTCAACACGTTCAATTATACGTAAATAAAACGTACTTCTGTGATACTATTGCTTGCAGGATAAGGGATTCGGGAGTCCGTGCCGTAGGGATGTTGTTTGGAAGGGCTGTAAACGGCATGGCACGATACCCAGCTCCCCGAGTTGCAAACGATAGGTAAATGAATTAAAGTGTTTATAACCGCGTGTAAGGTATTTGAAGGGAGTTACGTTGGCGTCATTAGGAATTATTTGCGTCATTAATTATCTCCTAAGAATTAATAATCGTTTGGATGAGGAACTGCTGTGCTGCAATTGAACGTTGTATAAAGAAGCGGCAACACCTTTTATATATCAAAGTTATTATTTATCTCGATAGCCGCGTCTGTCAGCTGGCTCGTATGACCGGCCGCTTAGTACGGACTCAAACATCCAATGATTCCAAACATCTCGCTTCAGCAAAAGTGAGTAGGAGAGAGAAATTAAGAGAATTAAAGAGACAAAAATAATACAATAACCAGTGTTATTTCAGTTTACAAGATGCTGCGACAGTTTATTTTACCTTTCGAACCAACTTGTGACTGTATTGCTTCGACATCGACCTTGGATTTTGCCAAATAATAGATGTTCAATGCGACTTACAATTTAGAGTGCCGCAATGTCAGCTCTGCGCGTCCCCAGCAAAAGAGGATACGTAGTCTGTGGCACAGCTTTCAATTGTGGGAGTCGCCATCTTCCACAATAGGTTCACTATCCTTGACACACTTATTTAAAAAGAAGATAAACTTTAAACTAAAAAATATCATATACTAATGCTTGCAGACTCGTATTGGCTAATCTATTACTTTGTACGCTTTTAAATGTTCAACGGCAACATATTTAGATTACAATCAATACTATGTTATTCTAATTACGAACTCATTAATATTTAGCTCCGCATTTTTAAATACTGCGCGCTTAATATAAAAAAACCCTAAACAAGTCAGAATTATTTCTCTCACTTCACCTATGTCTTCCAAGTTTCACGCACGGTTGCACGTCCAAAATACAGTTCAATTCATTGGTTGAAGGCACAGCACTAATGGAATAAGAAACTATCACACACAACTGAAAACACAGAAGAAACGCACAAACAAAACCTTGTGTGCACAAAGGTGCACGCCTATACTCTCATAAACACTATAGTGAACTTACCGATAATCACAAGCAACATCGTACGGCTACAGCAGAAAAAAATGGTCACTTAACATCTCACAAAGCTTGTATAAATTGTATATCTGTTCTTACTGGGCCATTTGTAAGTGTCCGACCTACAAATAATGTTGCCAACAAATAATGTTGCCAACAAATAATGTTGCCAACAAATGCCCCTGAAAATGTTGATAGATTTGGCAAAGTTCAGCTAATCTTAGTTTTCATGCTTTAAATATGATGGCTATTTTTATTCATTTTAATTACATCTTCTTTAAGTATATATATATATGATCTATGTTTTTTGTTTTATTTTGTGTGCCTTAGCCTCACCCTACTGACCAGAAGAGTTCGTGTTTTAATTGTTCTTTATGGAAACAAATTGAAAGCAATTAGTTTCGAGGATAACAAAAGTATGGCCACCCATAGAAGGATACTTAACTCCCTCCGCTTTATTCTTAGGTTAATGCTATCTTCGTTCTCACCGGGTCATTTGCAAATTAGCTGGTCGACAAATATTGCCCTGTAAATTGAATAGATTCGCCAAGGTTCAGCAAAGTGTTTTTGCATGCTTTAAATATGACTTGCATTTTTATTAATGTTAACTTGTTATCTTATATACATTTTTAACTACGTGCGAGGGCTCTAATATATATGACTAGTACGCGGTGTGATTAAGCCGTAGATCTTGTGAATACTCGCCGACTTGATATTTACAAAGTGAAATTCCTCCTAAATTCTAAGCAAATTTCTGGTGGCTAACTAGTAACTCTCCTAACTGCGAATAAGTGGTGATTTGTGATCGGAGTTCGCGCCCGTTGACCGTCGGGAATTAGCTCCCTGCAATGAAGATTGCGTAAACATGACACATCGATGTCTGTAGGTAATAAATAATTAATATATATTTACAAATATTATATATATATATGTATCTATATATATATATATATATTAAAGGGGAAAAACTAGACACACAATCGGGTTGTATACATTATAATATAGATATATGAATCGCATACAGAACCTCTAGATTATTCCCCTTTAAAATTTATGTATGCTCTGTTTAAATGTACATTAAGCTCTCTTACTCGGATTTCCATCGAAATCATTCGAACCTGCACACATTATATATATATATATATATATATATATATATATATATATATATATATATATATATATTGAAAATTAAAAAGGCAAGCCAAGTACTATATTATTTATGTATTCATCAATGATTGGTCTTTATTGTAGACACATTATAGAATCATTAATTTTGATTTGCCTTAAAATGTTCGAGTCTCAGCATGGCTGTGGATGAAAAAGGCAAACATGCAAAAAACGATTTAGGAAACCCGTTTTCAGCAACAGACTTGCAGTTCAAGGGAAAAGTGAGATATATCCTTGACGCCATCTTTGTTTATTAAAAAAAATGATTTCGAAATAATTGTTTATTTCTATTATTTTTTAATTTACGTATTTTTGAATGAATTAAGATCACATTTTCTTAAATCAGGGCGTCCAGTTTTATCATACATAACACATTATTGAGCTCCAATATAAACTATTGTTCGAACTTAACAAAATTTATATAACATTTGCGTATATATACATATATATATATATATATATATATATATATATATATATATATATATATATATATATATATATTGCAAACAAATACATTTTCCAACGAATTGACTTGGAAGTAAAAAGTCTTTTTTTCATATAGTTTTAAATGGTTAAACATGCTCAAGTCTGTATATAGTAAATTAAAATAATAATGATTTTAATAATAAATACAGTATTGTAATAACAACAATTTTAAAAAAGCTCGAAAAATATAACATTTTTAACAGTTATGTATTCAGATGAAAAAAAAAGGCCAAACATCTGTGGTGTTTTATATGATGTTCTTTTAATATGCGTCTGACAGAAGACAGAAAGTGTGTACATATTTTTCGTAGTAACTATTATTCGAGATGTCTCTGATTTCGTTCAGTAGAAACGCAGACGTCTACTTGCGCGAAAAGGTAGTTTAGTGGCCATGGAAACGTACGTTTATTTGTGGATATCCATTCTTAGTTCATAAATAAGACGAACGTCTACATGCTGCTCTCTATTTAAGATCCATTTTCATACATTAGAAATAATTTATTTGTTTAATAATTATTCAAATGTTTCGATGATTTATGACGAAATATTCGTTTACACTTAAAGCTGATGTTAAAAAGTCCATATCACAAAGGTTTTTTTTTTATATAGACTCTGTTATAAACAATTACACTGCTCCTCACAAAAATACTGTAGTTAGACACGCATTTATTTTAATCTAACATCCAAATCCGACTGTTTTATTGACAGTCAGATCTTTAATCAATTCAGCTATCAACAAAAGCGGAAGTAAATAAAATGTAAACGTGTACAATAATCATTGCTAGCAGCCAGGACGTCTCTATTCTTGTACACAGTGATCTGCATCATCGATAAATTATATCGATGATTTTCCATCTTCTATTGATCAGCTCTATAAAGTGATGATTGGTGCGTGCAAGTATGTCCTCGTTCGTGTGAATTGTCTATCCATTAACATAGGTCAGAAAAAGAGTCTTCATTATAGACAGTTCTCTGAAGTCTCTTCCACTCGCATAAGGTAAAACGAACGCACACAACAATATAATATGGGGGCATTATCGTTCAGCAGACTGGCGAAAAAAACTTTTCGGAAAAGAGCGTCCTTTCCGAAAAAAAAACCGCTACAGACGCAGATGTCTCTGATAGCGCGAACAGTTAGAATTTGCTTGCTGAGGAGTGTGGATCATGTTCACAACATTGCATGCGTCGTCATAATAAAAACTACACACATTCGTCGAACCTGAAAATAAGTAAATATTATAATATAATATCTTCAGTAAACTCTATGAACTTGTATACAAATAAATGTGTACTAAGTCCATTACATTTCTATGAAGATTTTCATAGACATAGTTCTTCTTATATATGTTATATCTGTAATCGGATGCCAGACTTGCACTAATGTTCCAGTGTAATAACGTCAACGTTGAAAATATCCAGATTTATATCAGACATTTTCTAAAGATATTCAATATTTTGACAACACGTGAAAAGACAACCGATAACATGGCGACAAGTAAAACCGCCACGTTATATCACTTTGGCGATCGAGCGGAATGTTAGGAATACGAGTAAATACAAACCAACGGGCGACACGTATAATCGTATTATGTCGTTATTAGGAATCATTCCAAGCGAATTCGCTATTTTCACCGTCTCCAAATAAGAGCAAATCTCTATTTTTAGTGAGTGTCTGGGCAGTAGCTAATACCATTCTGCGTTAGAGGCGCCTTAACTGTTCGCATCATGTGACGTATATTTCATATAAAAATACTGAAATCCACGACCGAAACTGATTCTTGCTCATCTAATTCAGTAGTGCGATGTTTTATCATTCATAAGTAAGAGAACATTTTAAAGTTCCACAGACAATGCATACGATATATATACGGAGTAGATTATACTAACGAATACAAATATTAATTCATATATATATATATATATATATATATATATATATATATATATATATATATATATATATATATATTAATATCACAATAATAGCCACTGCTTGTCAAGTCCAAAAGCCCACTCGGGGATAAGGGTTTAAGAGTGTTACTGATGGACGGTGATTCAAGTCAGCGATTGTTGGCACGATGGTTGTAGCAGGGAAGAAATTGATGATTTGCGGGGACAGTTCAACAGAAACTTGGTTACGTTCGACTTGAAGATCACCATATTGTAGTTAGCTGGGAAGCTTGCTCGCAACATCGTGTTCCACAGACATATTGTAGTTAGCTGGGAAGCTTGCTCGCAACATCGTGTTCCACAGACATATTGTAGTTAGCAGGGAAGCTTGCTCGCAACATCGTGTTCCACAGACATATTGTAGTTAGCTGGGAAGCTTGCTCGCAACATCGTGTTCCACAGACATATTGTAGTTAGCTGGGAAGCTTGCTCGCAACATCGTGTTCCACAGACATATTGTAGTTAGCTGGGAAGCTTGCTCGCAACATCGTGTTCCACAGACATATTGTAGTTAGCAGGGAAGCTTGCTCGCAACATCGTGTTCCACAGACATATTGTAGTTAGCTGGGAAGCTTGCTCGCAACATCGTGTTCCACAGACATATTGTAGTTAGCTGGGAAGCTTGCTCGCAACATCGTGTTCCACGGACATATTGTAGTTAGCTGGGAAGCTTGCTCGCAACATCGTGTTCCACAGACATATTGTAGTTAGCTGGGAAGCTTGCTCGCAACATCGTGTTCCACAGACATATTGTAGTTAGCTGGGAAGCTTGCTCGCAACATCGTGTTCCACAGACATATTGTAGTTAGCTGGGAAGCTTGCTCGCAACATCGTGTTCCACAGACATATTGTAGTTAGCTGGGAAGCTTGCTCGCAACATCGTGTTCCACAGACATATTGTAGTTAGCTGGGAAGCTTGCTCGCAACACCGTGTTCCACAGACATATTGTAGTTAGCTGGGAAGCTTGCTCGCAACATCGTGTTCCACAGACATATTGTAGTTAGCTGGGAAGCTTGCTCGCAACATCGTGTTCCACAGACATATTGTAGTTAGCTGGGAAGCTTGCTCGCAACATCGTGTTCCACAGACATATTATAGTTAGCTGGGAAGCTTGCTCGCAACATCGTGTTCCACAGACATATTGTAGTTAGCTGGGAAGCTTGCTCGCAACATCGTGTTCCACAGACATATTGTAGTTAGCTGGGAAGCTTGCTCGCAACATCGTGTTCCACAGACATATTGTAGTTAGCTGGGAAGCTTGCTCGCAACATCGTGTTCCACAGACATATTGTAGTTAGCTGGGAAGCTTGCTCGCAACATCGTGTTCCACAGACATATTGTAGTTAGCTGGGAAGCTTGCTCGCAACATCGTGTTCCACAGACATATTGTAGTTAGCTGGGAAGCTTGCTCGCAACATCGTGTTCCACAGACATATTGTAGTTAGCTGGGAAGCTTGCTCGCAACATCGTGTTCCACAGACATATTGTAGTTAGCTGGGAAGCTTGCTCGCAACATCGTGTTCCACAGACATATTGTAGTTAGCTGGGAAGCTTGCTCGCAACATCGTGTTCCACAGACATATTGTAGTTAGCTGGGAAGCTTGCTCGCAACATCGTGTTCCACAGACATATTGTAGTTAGCTGGGAAGCTTGCTCGCAACATCGTGTTCCACAGACATATTGTAGTTAGCTGGGAAGCTTGCTCGCAACATCGTGTTCCACAGACATATTGTAGTTAGCTGGGAAGCTTGCTCGCAACACCGTGTTCCACAGACATATTGTAGTTAGCTGGGAAGCTTGCTCGCAACATCGTGTTCCACAGACATATTGTAGTTAGCTGGGAAGCTTGCTCGCAACATCGTGTTCCACAGACATATTGTAGTTAGCTGGGAAGCTTGCTCGCAACATCGTGTTCCACAGACATATTGTAGTTAGCTGGGAAGCTTGCTCGCAACATCGTGTTCCACAGACATATTGTAGTTAGCTGGGAAGCTTGCTCGCAACATCGTGTTCCACAGACATATTGTAGTTAGCTGGGAAGCTTGCTCGCAACATCGTGTTCCACAGACATATTGTAGTTAGCTGGGAAGCTTGCTCGCAACATCGTGTTCCACAGACATATTGTAGTTAGCTGGGAAGCTTGCTCGCAACATCGTGTTCCACAGACATATTGTAGTTAGCTGGGAAGCTTGCTCGCAACATCGTGTTCCACAGACATATTGTAGTTAGCTGGGAAGCTTGCTCGCAACATCGTGTTCCACAGACATATTGTAGTTAGCTGGGAAGCTTGCTCGCAACATCGTGTTCCACAGACATATTGTAGTTAGCTGGGAAGCTTGCTCGCAACATCGTGTTCCACAGACATATTGTAGTTAGCTGGGAAGCTTGCTCGCAACATCGTGTTCCACAGACATATTGTAGTTAGCTGGGAAGCTTGCTCGCAACATCGTGTTCCACAGACATATTGTAGTTAGCTGGGAAGCTTGCTCGCAACATCGTGTTCCACAGACATATTGTAGTTAGCTGGGAAGCTTGCTCGCAACATCGTGTTCCACAGACATATTGTAGTTAGCTGGGAAGCTTGCTCGCAACATCGTGTTCCACAGACATATTGTAGTTAGCTGGGAAGCTTGCTCGCAACATCGTGTTCCACAGACATATTGTAGTTAGCTGGGAAGCTTGCTCGCAACATCGTGTTCCACAGACATATTGTAGTTAGCTGGGAAGCTTGCTCGCAACATCGTGTTCCACAGACATATTGTAGTTAGCTGGGAAGCTTGCTCGCAACATCGTGTTCCACGGACATATTGTAGTTAGCTGGGAAGCTTGCTCGCAACATCGTGTTCCACAGACATATTGTAGTTAGCTGGGAAGCTTGCTCGCAACATCGTGTTCCACAGACATATTGTAGTTAGCTGGGAAGCTTGCTCGCAACATCGTGTTCCACAGACATATTGTAGTTAGCTGGGAAGCTTGCTCGCAACATCGTGTTCCACAGACATATTGTAGTTAGCTGGGAAGCTTGCTCGCAACATCGTGTTCCACAGACATATTGTAGTTAGCTGGGAAGCTTGCTCGCAACACCGTGTTCCACAGACATATTGTAGTTAGCTGGGAAGCTTGCTCGCAACATCGTGTTCCACAGACATATTGTAGTTAGCTGGGAAGCTTGCTCGCAACATCGTGTTCCACAGACATATTGTAGTTAGCTGGGAAGCTTGCTCGCAACACCGTGTTCCACAGACATATTGTAGTTAGCTGGGAAGCTTGCTCGCAACATCGTGTTCCACAGACATATTGTAGTTAGCTCGGAAGCTTGCTCGCAACATCGTGTTCCACAGACATATTGTAGTTAGCTGGGAAGCTTGCTCGCAACATCGTGTTCCACAGACATATTGTAGTTAGCTGGGAAGCTTGCTCGCAACATCGTGTTCCACAGACATATTGTAGTTAGCTGGGAAGCTTGCTCGCAACATCGTGTTCCACAGACATATTGTAGTTAGCTGGGAAGCTTGCTCGCAACACCGTGTTCCACAGACATATTGTAGTTAGCTGGGAAGCTTGCTCGCAACATCGTGTTCCACAGACATATTGTAGTTAGCTGGGAAGCTTGCTCGCAACATCGTGTTCCACAGACATATTGTAGTTAGCTGGGAAGCTTGCTCGCAACATCGTGTTCCACAGACATATTGTAGTTAGCTGGGAAGCTTGCTCGCAACATCGTGTTCCACAGACATATTGTAGTTAGCTGGGAAGCTTGCTCGCAACATCGTGTTCCACAGACATATTGTAGTTAGCTGGGAAGCTTGCTCGCAACACCGTGTTCCACAGACATATTGTAGTTAGCTGGGAAGCTAGCTCGCAACATCGTGTTCCACAGACATATTGTAGTTAGCTGGGAAGCTTGCTCGCAACATCGTGTTCCACAGACATATTGTAGTTAGCTGGGAAGCTTGCTCGCAACATCGTGTTCCACAGACATATTGTAGTTAGCTGGGAAGCTTGCTCGCAACATCGTGTTCCACAGACATATTGTAGTTAGCTGGGAAGCTTGCTCGCAACACCGTGTTCCACAGACATATTGTAGTTAGCTGGGAAGCTTGCTCGCAACATCGTGTTCCACAGACATATTGTAGTTAGCTGGGAAGCTTGCTCGCAACATCGTGTTCCACAGACATATTGTAGTTAGCTGGGAAGCTTGCTCGCAACATCGTGTTCCACAGACATATTGTAGTTAGCTGGGAAGCTTGCTCGCAACATCGTGTTCCACAGACATATTGTAGTTAGCTGGGAAGCTTGCTCGCAACATCGTGTTCCACAGACATATTGTAGTTAGCTGGGAAGCTTGCTCGCAACATCGTGTTCCACAGACATATTGTAGTTAGCTGGGAAGCTTGCTCGCAACATCGTGTTCCACAGACATATTGTAGTTAGCTGGGAAGCTTGCTCGCAACATCGTGTTCCACAGACATATTGTAGTTAGCTGGGAAGCTTGCTCGCAACATCGTGTTCCACAGACATATTGTAGTTAGCTGGGAAGCTTGCTCGCAACATCGTGTTCCACAGACATATTGTAGTTAGCTGGGAAGCTTGCTCGCAACATCGTGTTCCACAGACATATTGTAGTTAGCTGGGAAGCTTGCTCGCAACATCGTGTTCCACAGACATATTGTAGTTAGCTGGGAAGCTTGCTCGCAACACCGTGTTCCACAGACATATTGTAGTTAGCTGGGAAGCTTGCTCGCAACATCGTGTTCTACAGACATATTGTAGTTAGCTGGGAAGCTTGCTCGCAACATCGTGTTCCACAGACATATTGTAGTTAGCTGGGAAGCTTGCTCGCAACATCGTGTTCCACAGACATATTGTAGTTAGCTGGGAAGCTTGCTCGCAACATCGTGTTCCACAGACATATTGTAGTTAGCTGGGAAGCTTGCTCGCAACATCGTGTTCCACAGACATATTGTAGTTAGCTGGGAAGCTTGCTCGCAACATCGTGTTCCACAGACATATTGTAGTTAGCTGGGAAGCTTGCTCGCAACATCGTGTTCCACAGACATATTGTAGTTAGCTGGGAAGCTTGCTCGCAACATCGTGTTCCACAGACATATTGTAGTTAGCTGGGAAGCTTGCTCGCAACATCGTGTTCCACAGACATATTGTAGTTAGCTGGGAAGCTTGCTCGCAACATCGTGTTCCACAGACATATTGTAGTTAGCTGGGAAGCTTGCTCGCAACATCGTGTTCCACAGACATATTGTAGTTAGCTGGGAAGCTTGCTCGCAACATCGTGTTCCACAGACATATTGTAGTTAGCTGGGAAGCTTGCTCGCAACATCGTGTTCCACAGACATATTGTAGTTAGCTGGGAAGCTTGCTCGCAACATCGTGTTCCACAGACATATTGTAGTTAGCTGGGAAGCTTGCTCGCAACATCGTGTTCCACAGACATATTGTAGTTAGCTGGGAAGCTTGCTCGCAACATCGTGTTCCACAGACATATTGTAGTTAGCTGGGAAGCTTGCTCGCAACATCGTGTTCCACAGACATATTGTAGTTAGCTGGGAAGCTTGCTCGCAACACCGTGTTCCACAGACATATTGTAGTTAGCTGGGAAGCTTGCTCGCAACACCGTGTTCCACAGACATATTGTAGTTAGCTGGGAAGCTTGCTCGCAACATCGTGTTCCACAGACATATTGTAGTTAGCTGGGAAGCTTGCTCGCAACATCGTGTTCCACAGACATATTGTAGTTAGCTGGGAAGCTTGCTCGCAACATCGTGTTCCACAGACATATTGTAGTTAGCTGGGAAGCTTGCTCGCAACATCGTGTTCCACAGACATATTGTAGTTAGCTGGGAAGCTTGCTCGCAACATCGTGTTCCACAGACATATTGTAGTTAGCTGGGAAGCTTGCTCGCAACATCGTGTTCCACAGACATATTGTAGTTAGCTGGGAAGCTTGCTCGCAACATCGTGTTCCACAGACATATTGTAGTTAGCTGGGAAGCTTGCTCGCAACATCGTGTTCCACAGACATATTGTAGTTAGCTGGGAAGCTTGCTCGCAACATCGTGTTCCACAGACATATTGTAGTTAGCTGGGAAGCTTGCTCGCAACATCGTGTTCCACAGACATATTGTAGTTAGCTGGGAAGCTTGCTCGCAACATCGTGTTCCACAGACATATTGTAGTTAGCTGGGAAGCTTGCTCGCAACATCGTGTTCCACAGACATATTGTAGTTAGCTGGGAAGCTTGCTCGCAACATCGTGTTCCACAGACATATTGTAGTTAGCTGGGAAGCTTGCTCGCAACATCGTGTTCCACAGACATATTGTAGTTAGCTGGGAAGCTTGCTCGCAACATCGTGTTCCACAGACATATTGTAGTTAGCTGGGAAGCTTGCTCGCAACATCGTGTTCCACAGACATATTGTAGTTAGCTGGGAAGCTTGCTCGCAACATCGTGTTCCACAGACATATTGTAGTTAGCTGGGAAGCTTGCTCGCAACATCGTGTTCCACAGACATATTGTAGTTAGCTGGGAAGCTTGCTCGCAACATCGTGTTCCACAGACATATTGTAGTTAGCTGGGAAGCTTGCTCGCAACATCGTGTTCCACAGACATATTGTAGTTAGCTGGGAAGCTTGCTCGCAACATCGTGTTCCACAGACATATTGTAGTTAGCTGGGAAGCTTGCTCGCAACATCGTGTTCCACGGACATATTGTAGTTAGCTGGGAAGCTTGCTCGCAACATCGTGTTCCACAGACATATTGTAGTTAGCTGGGAAGCTTGCTCGCAACATCGTGTTCCACAGACATATTGTAGTTAGCTGGGAAGCTTGCTCGCAACATCGTGTTCCACAGACATATTGTAGTTAGCTGGGAAGCTTGCTCGCAACATCGTGTTCCACAGACATATTGTAGTTAGCTGGGAAGCTTGCTCGCAACATCGTGTTCCACAGACATATTGTAGTTAGCTGGGAAGCTTGCTCGCAACACCGTGTTCCACAGACATATTGTAGTTAGCTGGGAAGCTTGCTCGCAACATCGTGTTCCACAGACATATTGTAGTTAGCTGGGAAGCTTGCTCGCAACATCGTGTTCCACAGACATATTGTAGTTAGCTGGGAAGCTTGCTCGCAACACCGTGTTCCACAGACATATTGTAGTTAGCTGGGAAGCTTGCTCGCAACATCGTGTTCCACAGACATATTGTAGTTAGCTCGGAAGCTTGCTCGCAACATCGTGTTCCACAGACATATTGTAGTTAGCTGGGAAGCTTGCTCGCAACATCGTGTTCCACAGACATATTGTAGTTAGCTGGGAAGCTTGCTCGCAACATCGTGTTCCACAGACATATTGTAGTTAGCTGGGAAGCTTGCTCGCAACATCGTGTTCCACAGACATATTGTAGTTAGCTGGGAAGCTTGCTCGCAACACCGTGTTCCACAGACATATTGTAGTTAGCTGGGAAGCTTGCTCGCAACATCGTGTTCCACAGACATATTGTAGTTAGCTGGGAAGCTTGCTCGCAACATCGTGTTCCACAGACATATTGTAGTTAGCTGGGAAGCTTGCTCGCAACATCGTGTTCCACAGACATATTGTAGTTAGCTGGGAAGCTTGCTCGCAACATCGTGTTCCACAGACATATTGTAGTTAGCTGGGAAGCTTGCTCGCAACATCGTGTTCCACAGACATATTGTAGTTAGCTGGGAAGCTTGCTCGCAACACCGTGTTCCACAGACATATTGTAGTTAGCTGGGAAGCTAGCTCGCAACATCGTGTTCCACAGACATATTGTAGTTAGCTGGGAAGCTTGCTCGCAACATCGTGTTCCACAGACATATTGTAGTTAGCTGGGAAGCTTGCTCGCAACATCGTGTTCCACAGACATATTGTAGTTAGCTGGGAAGCTTGCTCGCAACATCGTGTTCCACAGACATATTGTAGTTAGCTGGGAAGCTTGCTCGCAACACCGTGTTCCACAGACATATTGTAGTTAGCTGGGAAGCTTGCTCGCAACATCGTGTTCCACAGACATATTGTAGTTAGCTGGGAAGCTTGCTCGCAACATCGTGTTCCACAGACATATTGTAGTTAGCTGGGAAGCTTGCTCGCAACATCGTGTTCCACAGACATATTGTAGTTAGCTGGGAAGCTTGCTCGCAACATCGTGTTCCACAGACATATTGTAGTTAGCTGGGAAGCTTGCTCGCAACATCGTGTTCCACAGACATATTGTAGTTAGCTGGGAAGCTTGCTCGCAACATCGTGTTCCACAGACATATTGTAGTTAGCTGGGAAGCTTGCTCGCAACATCGTGTTCCACAGACATATTGTAGTTAGCTGGGAAGCTTGCTCGCAACATCGTGTTCCACAGACATATTGTAGTTAGCTGGGAAGCTTGCTCGCAACATCGTGTTCCACAGACATATTGTAGTTAGCTGGGAAGCTTGCTCGCAACATCGTGTTCCACAGACATATTGTAGTTAGCTGGGAAGCTTGCTCGCAACATCGTGTTCCACAGACATATTGTAGTTAGCTGGGAAGCTTGCTCGCAACATCGTGTTCCACAGACATATTGTAGTTAGCTGGGAAGCTTGCTCGCAACACCGTGTTCCACAGACATATTGTAGTTAGCTGGGAAGCTTGCTCGCAACATCGTGTTCCACAGACATATTGTAGTTAGCTGGGAAGCTTGCTCGCAACATCGTGTTCCACAGACATATTGTAGTTAGCTGGGAAGCTTGCTCGCAACATCGTGTTCCACAGACATATTGTAGTTAGCTGGGAAGCTTGCTCGCAACATCGTGTTCCACAGACATATTGTAGTTAGCTGGGAAGCTTGCTCGCAACATCGTGTTCCACAGACATATTGTAGTTAGCTGGGAAGCTTGCTCGCAACACCGTGTTCCACAGACATATTGTAGTTAGCTGGGAAGCTTGCTCGCAACATCGTGTTCCACAGACATATTGTAGTTAGCTGGGAAGCTTGCTCGCAACATCGTGTTCCACAGACATATTGTAGTTAGCTGGGAAGCTTGCTCGCAACATCGTGTTCCACAGACAGAAAGTTATCGGAAAACACTCTGCTCATAGAGGTTTCGTTTCGTCTTGGACAAGAAGAGACAGAAAATGAAATAATTGACAGTGGGTGGGTTCTAGTTGTAACTGTTTTATAAGGGGGATATAGATTTGAGCAGCTGCTTTTAAATAAACGGTAAGGCCAAGAAAGACTAGCAACATCTCGTCTGTGAGAGAGTAACTCTAGAGACGAAAGAGCATATCGCCCACTATATTCCGGGGTCGCTTTTGGACTCTGTAAAGGTAGGAAAGGGTTCTCTCGGTGCACCTTCTAATATGGGGCAGCAGTACTCTATCTTAGGGTGTATTTGACTGTACAGGTAGAAAATGACGATTGGCGGGAGATACTTTTTGGCGCAGTAGAATGATCCAACGAGTTTTCCAGCGGTCTTACAAACACATTTGATGTAAGTCTTCCATTTTACGACTGAAGAGAAGAGCATCACCAAGTAGAGAGTAGTTCGTTTCAACTAAGACAAAGCGGCGATCGGATCGTTGGTGATGAAAGAAAAGGAGTAAAACTATTACTGTAACGTCATCCGGTGAGTTCACTCAAGCGTACCTTTTGGGGAAAGTATCAATAGAAATGAAATACTAAGTATTATTTAGTATAAATCTATTGGAGATAATGGATGTCTTATGCTTCTCTACGTCAGTGATGAATTTATATTTAGTTTCGATAATGTGTGTTGTAGTTTATTTGCCAGTGAGGTGGTAGATTTGATTGGGGTGTATTCCTGTAACTAAAGGGTATAAGTGGTATATTTATATTACTTTTTTATGATGTTAGGATAGTGCTTATATTGAGTGTAAAGTTATTGTCATTGTTTTAGTGTAGTAACTATGTGTAGGCTTAGTGGTTATGGAGGGGTATCTGTATTAGTAAAATTGTTCCCTTAAGGATACCAAAATAAAAGGATGGGTCAATTCAGGTGGATGGCATTATGTGTGTGTATGTATTAGTTCGTGTGCGATATCTGTGTTTTATTTAATTAATTGTTAGCTTATATCTAATAACGTTTACTAGCCTATCGGGTTGTTATTTATATTTTTGATATACATAATAAGATTATTAAGTGCAGTGTTTCACATGTAACATGGATTATTACAAACACATGGAAGACTTTGCCAAGGCTGCTGCACATAAAATAGGCTGCATCAACCGTAATATAAATTTTCTCACACCTGACAGTGCCTTATATATCTACAAAGCCACTATCCACCAATGCATGGAGTATTGTTGTGACATCTGGGCTAATGCACTATCAACTAGTCTCCCCCTCTTAGACAAGGTCCTAAAAAGATCCCTCACTATCTACCAAGATACGGCCCTGCTCCATCGCCGCAGTGTTGCATCGTTTTGCTTGTTTTTTAAGTTATTCAATGGAATAGTCTCCGATTAATTTTCTTCTCCGGTGCCTCCCGACGTAAATACACTCGACTAAGCCGACAATCAGCTTAATCCCATCCATCTACTGTGTGATTCCCCAGATGCCGGAGAACTTTATATCATTAAATTATTTCCTCGTGCTGTCAACCTTTAGAACTCCCTCCCTGATCTCTGTTTCCCTAACTGTGCCGCATGCAAAAATGTAAACCAACTTTCTTTGTTTGGGGTGAACTATAGTAATTTTTGTTTCAATAGGGGATGTGCTATGGTTATCAGAGTGTGTTTTTTGTTTCTGATATGTGTCAATAAATATGTAAGATAATTTAATTTATAGTAATCTTTCAGGTAATAATGTGTATGTTTATGTGTTTCTTTTTGGGTGCGTCAGTTTCTTATTAAGTAACGCACGTGGGTTGCAGCTAAGGTGTCCGTTCGGGTGTATATCTGTAAGTTCACCCACTACACATGGGTGTTCATTATGTAATGTTCAAATATATATGGTACATGTTTGCATGTACCTCCCGAAACTAGATGCACAGTTGTTCCCATGTGCACATAAATACACACACACAATATATATATATATATATATATATATATATATATATACATATATAAAACCAGACACACACGTCTCCATACATCTAATGTAATAATGTGCTAAAAATCATTATTTGTGTAGTCCCAGTGTGAAATTGGCTCTGAAAACGTTCATTTTGAATCCGAGCTAGAAGTGAATGCCTGTTTTATATATCGTAATAATTTTAATTTAACTTTTAGCCTTCATTTTATGTGAAAGTTCAAGGTTACTATTTCTGTAAATGCGGTTCAAGTCTGTCTTAAGTATAAATAATAGATCAAACAAAAAACATACAATAAATGTATGTATTCGTGTACGTATATATATATATATATATATATATATATATATATGCATTTATGTATGCACACATGTATATATTTAAAGAGACACATTTATATATATATATATATATATATATACATATATATATATATATATGGCCCATATGACGAGACGTGTATATATATATATATATATATATATATATATATATATATATATATTCTGGTATAGAAACATACTAGAGCATTAGTATTGTCGGTTTCGTAGCCTAGAACGACTTTACCATCGGCTCTTTTCCGTGTATGTTGTCACCTGTTACAAAAATGTGTATTTACGTATAAGTTTTGTTTTGACACGTTATTTGCTTTGGTGTGTAATATATATTTATTTGAAATGTGTATTAGGGAGAGAACTGTGAGACTATACAGTTCAGTAACGTTCGAAAAAAGGAGGGATCGGGGTGAACTGTAGCAGTTGAGTTTTAAAATTGGAAAAATATTTAAAATATAAACATTTTGAAAAATTTATCTATACAAGTCCCGTGATTCAATATTTATTAGGAGCGTATATTAGGCCGTTAATGTTTTATGGGTTAACTTTGTGTCGTATAGAAAGTGCTCGGGAGAGAATATGGGTTTAAGTATTACAATTTCGAAATAATAAAAAGGTTAAAACACATCAGATTTAAATTTTAGGCGTGAATTAAAAGCATTTAAACCAATCCAAAAGGAATTTAAATTAAGATTTAACCCATATCTGGTCTTTGCAGTCAGCAGTGGATCTAAGGGGAGTAAATCTACAAGGTTCTTAATTATTCTGTATTCACAATTATAACTAAGGTATAGTGAAGACTTATGACAGTAATCATATTGGTATAATGATTTAATCTAATCTAGAGATAAGAACGAGGATCAGGTCAACGGGATTGAACCTGTTCAGGAGATTTAGGGAATTGTATATGTTTAACTAAGCTATAGTGAAAAGGTATGAGAGTAATAATATTGGTAGACTGATTACGTTTTATCTAGAGATACGAACAAAAATTCGATCGACGAGAACCTGTTTAAGAGATTCTAAATCCTGCTGAATTAATACGTGAAATGGGAGTGTTACCATCTTCATCACTGGATGGATAATTATTGGAAAAATGATTATTTATATTGTCGTTGCGTAATTTACTTGTTTTAAGTTAGAGTGTGTATATGGGCAGATGAAAATACTAATATATGTATTCCTCTATATATATATATTTATGGGGGTGATAAGAGGAAGTGTTTTCTGGATTGTAAGTCGGTATTTTGTCGGGCAATTATAGGGTTATGTATTGAGCAGAGGGGAGAGTGTTATTATAAGGCTTTATGTGTATCGGTAAGTCCAGTGTATACGTAGTGATTGTCTTCCGTGGATACATGTTTAAAGATTTAGTCTCTAAAGTTAAAGCAGATTGTATTTGGGTTAATAATGATCCTTAATATATAGTATTTTCAGCATTTTACAGAAGGCATCTATCTATGACTGAAAGAAAATATGGTATTCTCTCTATTATTTTTCATTTGATTGCAATATCCGGGTCGTAAGTACCGTGTTTGCATTGTTTTTGTATTTAAAAGTGTGTCTGTGTGCGTACAATATTTGCTTGAATCTTCCCGGTTTCATGCATATATTTTGTACAGCTCTGCCGCTTGTCGTGGTCGTGACTTAAAATACGAAAGAATCAATTTTGCAATTACTATCTAGAGGGCAATTGTATTTGTCCTGGCCTCTTTTGAGAATCTACATCGGGGCATATCAATGAATTACATAATATACTACAAAACCCATACCCCAAAATTAAATTCACCCTTGTTTAGTCACGCAGAAGTACCATTCCTAGATATACTAGTAAACATTAGAAACACGCATGTCATCAGATATTTACCACAACCCTAACCCTAACCAACAGTATATCTATTTTAAAAGCCATCACCAGAAAAGCGTCCTGAAATGTGTACCTTATTCTCTAGCACGTAAAATCTGCACGATGGTCAGTGACAAACATCTACGGAGTATCCCACTGAAAGACTACGAAATACCTTAAACTAATACACAAATGCGTAAAACTAGAAATGAACATGTCATTAGAACAACTACGAAAGCTCAAAAAACGAGACAAATACTATATATTCCCACACGTCTTTACACTCAACAAACAAAAGCCATACCTATTCACAGAGATAACAAGAAACCGTATTCGACCAAAACAGTAAAGTGAGCAACAGACTGAAAACAACTAAAATAAGAAACAGTAAACGCCAACCAAAACCGGAAACAAATATAAACTTAATCAACACTCTACCAAATCATGATACTAGGCGTCACAAAATGCAACAAGAAAAGGTGTGTGGATGGTGACATAATAATAAAGGATAATTCATGAAGGGTCATTTCATGCAGAACATTTGAATCAAATTAATTAAGTATATTTAACGACGTGGTCTGTTGTAGTTTTCTTAATAGAATAATTATTTAATAAATAAAGAAAAATAAATTACACTTGTTTGTCAACAAGGCAGCTCGGTAATATGAAAGTTAAGCTCTGTGTTTTTTTTAGTTGGACCGACGGACTCTACTAAGACATACGAGTTCGCATGAAATTGATACACCGAACACAAGGCTGCAAACATTAATTAAAATATCAGACCTATGAGTGTGTGCCAACATGGAAAAGAAAAGGAAAATGGATGAAGGTATAAAAACAGAATGAGAAATAAAGAGGACTATGTCACCTACTTGTCAAATAAGATTTAAATGTAGCTAAAAGTCTTCCCATATAGTCTAATCGGACCATACTTTTCTTCTCCCATGTGTGTGCCTACAGAATGAAATAAAATTGTTTTCTAAATCTTCATTTTTTCTGAAGACATTCGATAATATAAACAAACCCGGTGACATCTCTTGTTTTTTTTTGTTTTTCTCCTGCATTCTAATTTGTTTTCCGTTTGTCTTTTTTGTAAACAGTTTGTCTACCCCGGAATTTCATTTTCATGATATATCGTGTACCTTACCCCATATATGTATATATATATATATATATATATATATATATATATATATATATATATATATATATATATATTAGTGGTGAACTAAAAACGAACTTTTAAGAAAGGTAAAACCTATTGTGAAAAGTATACAGCTCAATATCCAGGATAGAGCAGATAGATATGTAGACAAATGAAAAGAAATTAGAAAAGCAAAAGTCAAATCGTATTTCTATTCAGTTGCTCAGAGCAAGGTATATTCTTCAAAAAGGCAATTTATTTAAGTTTAATTTTTCCTTAAGCCAGGCTTTTCAAATATAACAACACTATTAATATAACAACACTATCAGAAACTTGCATAACTTCTTCAAAAACGTTGGTTTGACCATTACAGTGGAACCTGAGAAAAGAATATCCAACTTTCTGAACCTTAAATTAGATCTTAACTCGGGAACCTTCAGCCCATACCATAAACCTAACGTAACCCTCTTCTACGTACATAGCCTATCTAACCACCCTAACTCCATCATAAACTCAATAGTCCCTTCAGTATCTAACAGAATCTCTAAGCTATCTGCGAATAAATCTATCTTCGATCAAAATTTTAGCTCCTACAATAATGCTTTGCTAAACTCAGGCTACAATCACAAATTTAAATATAACTGCAACCCCCTGACTCAAGTTAACAAACCCTCAGGCATTATTACGCACAACATGACGATACACAGAAGTAAAAATTTTAACGCATCTGCACCCAAGAAAATAAAAAAACACGCAAATAAGCCCATAGGAATTTACAATATTGATAATCGGGCAGACCCACAAACGCACAGACAAAGAAAAAAACTCAGAAGAAAGAACAACATTTGGTTCCATCCGCCTTTCAGCGGTAATGTCAAAACAGATCTTATCCAACAACAATTACCCACCGCAGTCCTCACCACTTGTAACTGCCGTAAACCACCAGATTGTCCCTTAAACAACGATTGTGTACAGAAGGACGTAATCTACGCTTGTACTGTGAAACAATTCCCCCGTTCCACCAATATTGTGAGCCATCACAGTTCCTACACTCCACCCGGATTCCAGATCTCTCCACAACCCCAAACCGTTTCTCCTCAAGACCCCCTAATATACAGCCATACTTCTAACCAAGCACTCCCAATAATAGATAGTGTCCTTGGGTTAACTGACATTTCCCCAATATCCGCTCCGCCCTACAACTTCAACCAATCTCCCTCGCATAACCTGAATCTCCAAACCCAAATCTCATCTAATACCACTAGCAATTTAAATGCAACTATAGCACCCTTTAAGATACACACATACATTGGGGCGTCCGCTTTCTCCATTAAGACCCGCATCGCTAACCATATCTACTCCTTTAAAATAGCAACGATAATAGCACTGGCACTTCACTCTCCAATTTAATACAAAACCTCAATCTTAAAAATACCACCTATTCACTTCACTGGTCAATACTCAAAAATTCCAAATAATATACCCCGGGTGCACTTCACTGCCAACTTTGTACATTGGAACCCTTTATTATAGCTACTTCTACTAAATCTGAAAATATTATTAATTCTAAGAATGAACTTATCTCCAGTTGCAGACATAAACGTAAATGTAAGTATAGCAACCATAGTAATCCCTCAGACGCCCCTCCACATTTGATTAACTACCATCCCTACATCTCGGATTTACCCTCCCTACATCTCGGATTTTTTCTCCGATAGTTCTAATTCCTTTTGTTCTATAACTCTGCATATATCTCCCTCATTCCTTTAGCTTTTCTCTTAACTTAAAAATCACCCATGAATTCCGTTAGTTTTACAATCCCCGTAGCTTTAGTACCTTTCTCCCACTACCCCCCAAATCATTGTACTTAACCTCCTTAATCGTATAACCTTTATATGATTTCTATTACTTTTTCCTTTAACTTCATTTAATACACTCGTCCGCTTCTCATCAACACATGCAACCTTCTAATCTTTCCTTTCAACCTGATAACTAACCCACCATATTTGCATTAGACCCTAGCCCTCTTATTTACTTGATGATTCGCCTTATCTACTTTAATCCCCTTTGCACACTTCGATATCGAACTGCTCACCGTTTTCTCTGTGCATTCTAATTACTGTTTTCCCCCTGTTAAACTTCTAAATAATTCTTCTCGCTCTCTTAATAGCCTCGATTATTCACCCCTCGTTCACCTCGCCCCTCGCTCACTTCTCTCGGACACTGCTCAATCCCGACCCCCGCCCTCATTCTACATCTTTTAACCACCAGAATACTTACTCTTAACTGCCATCTCAATTCTCACTCTGGTTTAAATTATTGTCACTATTTTAACCAAATTATGTCTCAAATTCTCTCTGCCATCATTAACCTATTTAATAATTTTCTTAATTAACTTCCATATATCTTATTCTGAATTTTTTTTAATTCAAAGTTTTATTTTCCTACATCCAAAAAGCACTAGCGTCCCGTAACGACATATTTTATTTCAACCCAAATCTGTCACCACTTTGGGGATTTCCATTCCGAGTATTTACTCGAGGTCAAATTACCTTTTTCTTTATTCTAATACTCACTACCGGATTCCAATTTTATCGACTATTCCCTCATTTATATATTTCTTTATCGGTCAATCCATGATTTTCCTTGCGAGCCTAAGACTAATGTTATTATTATATTTTTATTTTTTTTCATTTAATTATTTTTATTTCTATTTTAATTTTTAATTTTTATTTTTACTATTTATTTTATTATTTTTTATTTCTACCCTTCAAATATATTTTGGCTCATTGTTTATAAGTAGGGTCATCTGATTAAACACCTAACCCCATACCCCTTTTCATATCCCCCCGACACATTCTGGTATTTTAATTATCCCTCTGCGCACTCATTGAATTGCCCCCACACCCTACTATCCCATTTCTAGTTGAACCCTAATTCGCGCTAACGTCCACTTTCAACTTTAAGCGACCTACCCCCCACATTAACACTCTTAGTTTTAAATCGCACTTATTCATCGCACCCGCACCCTTCTCCTCCTTCACACCCCCTACTTCTTCCTTTCCTGCCTACTGGTCGCATATGAGTGTTTGCCTTTCTTCAGACACGTCTTGTTTTTCAACGGTCAAGCCTTTAAATATAAATCCGCTGTCTTTTTGCCAATTTAAACCTATTTCATGATTTTTTAGCCCAGGAAGTCTTTTTAAATGGCAATACTTTCCACCTCACGTTTTACTGAGCCTTGTTGCATGCACGAACGTACCTTTTATTGGACCTTTTACCCTCTGGATTCTATCTATCTTCGCCGCACCTGAAGATGTGGTTTTTGAAATTTAACTTTGAATCCTCTCTTGTCACTTCTCGTGCCTTTTAACGACCTACCTATCTACATTTCACTTTCTCCGATGAACTTTTTGACACCGGACTTTTTTGCTATCGGATATTAGCTTGCATTTGGGCAGAGTTTTGCCTTGTGTTTTTTCCCTACAATTTTTATTTTACTTTTTCAAATTTTAAATGTTGGCCTTTGCCAACTTATCTATCCCAACGACTTCCTCTGACGATAAGATTTTGATCTTTGAAAAGCTTGGCTTAAGGAAACATTCAACTTTAATCAATTGCCTTTTTGCGGAATATACCTTGCTCTGAGCGACTGAATAGAAATACGATTTGACTTTTGCTTTTCTAATTATTTTTCATCCTTCTACATATATATATATATATATTTATATATATACATTTATATATATACATATAATTATATATATGTATAGAAATGATATATATATATATCAATTATATATATATATATATATATATATATATGAAGTGTATATATATAAATAAATGATATATATATATAATTTATTTATATATATAATGAATTTATATATATATAATTTATTTATATATATATAATGTTTATATATATATATATAATTTATATATATATATACTTTATATGTATATATATATAAATATATATATCATTTATATATATATAATTTATATATATATATCATTTATATATATATAATTTATTTATATACATATATACTTATATATATATATAATTCATATATAAATATATGTCATTTATATATATATATATATAAATATATATATATATCATTTATATATATATCATTTATATATATATATATCATTTATATATATATATCATTTATATATATATACATCATATATATATATCATTTATAAATATATTTATAATTTATATATATATATATAATATATATATATAATGTATATATATATATATAATTTATATATATACATATATATCATGTATATATATATCATTTATATATATATATGTATATATATATAATGTATATATATATATATATATATACAATTTATATATATATATAATTTATATATATATAATTTATATATATATATAATTTATTTATATATACAATTTATATACATGTATATATATATGATTTATATATATATATAATTTATATATATATATAATTTTTATATATATATATATATATATATATATATATATATATATATATATATATAGAAAGAAATCCAACAAAAGATATAAGCGTCAACTAATATCTTATAATTAGTGAAACATCCAGATAAAAACTGAAGCTCAATATACTGGATAGAGCATTAATATTATAATATAAAATGACGTAATAAAATAAGGTGTCAATACAAATTTTATTAGAATTCAAAGTTCAAGCAAAGTATTCAAAGATAATTCTTCTCTTCAGATGACCATTACCGCAGTTATACTACTACAGGTAATAAAATTACGCTTTGAAAATATATACAATTATATACACAAATACACAGAAATACATAACATCAAAACATATCAACCCAAAAACATACTTTTTGTTGAATCCATATAGCCCATCCAGTTCATATATATTGAGAAGCATAATCAGGAAAGACATCTACTCCAAGTTACAAACAGCAGTCCAAATACGTGTAATTGAAGGTGCCGATTAAGTTATCCAGGCCCGAAATGTTTCAATATTCAATCTTAATGATAAATAAATCAAATAATATAGAAAGTCCAATCAAAGTTCCAAAATCCCGAAATGTGCAACCCAAGTCAAATAAAAGTTCTTTGTTTAATTAGAAAACCCGTTAAATCCGAATTGAGCAAAAAAAGACTGAATCCCAATCTCATCTTGCTAGCAGGACGAAAAATAAGTAATCTTCTCTCACCAGCGATACAACCAGACATGACAAATCCTTAAAGAGCAGGAGGCGATATTAAATTGTCTACATCTCTGAATGATTTTAATATAACTGAAATTATGTCTGTGTTACATCCTGTTTAAGCCGATTTGATGGACTCTCAAGAGAGCAACATACAGCCCCGCCATCCAACCCACCCACATTAGATTTTCCCTGTATGGGTCAAGTTAGAATATTCTATGTCAAAGGGGAAAGGGGTTTAGAAGTTATTATATATTATAATTATATATCTATATATATGTGTGAAAAATGACAGACGGAAAACAGGTTAAAATGCATGAGAAAAACAAAAACAAGCCATTATATATATATATATGACCGAAAAATCTGTCAACGCTAGAAGACGGCCGTAATTATCAAGTCAATTGAGCATTACAAAACTGTATTTTATAATTTCCGTGGTAAATTATAGGACGTTGTTATTCAATTTTTTTAATATTGAACGCCTTCAAATGTGTTTCAACCAAATAAATGAAACGCATAATTGATTCTTTCCTTTAGAAAATAATTCTGTTGAAAATATACTCAGCTATTTAAATTATCAGAAATTGCAAATCGCCATGAAATCAAAGATTCAGATGTTTAAGCCTTTGTGCCCGGGTGTTGATGAATGGTCTATTGTCCGAGACTCTATGTTCGCTCATATGCTATGTTTTCCATTAGATCAATGTGACATTGAACCACTGTATTGACCAAAATCAGATATTAATAGTTGCCGAGGCTGATCCTTTCTTAGAATCATGACGGTACAAAAATACTAGAAACTGAAGTGGGTACAAGTAACTTTAACACTCGCTTGCGTCGGATGAATCACTCCATACTAGCACGTATCGAGTACATCTAATGTGTTCAATTAGTAATATGCAAACAATATCAGGAGAAGGGAGCTGAGAAGGACCCAAGTATTGGATTACTAATCCAAAATATTATTCATCAATCTTATATATATACACTCAGTTCTTGGCCTTTTCGCTAAGATCAAAGTGTAGTATCTGTTCCGATGGATACTCACCCCATAGACTGGTGTTGTCTTGGCCTTCGGGCCTTGATTTACGCCGGTCTATGGGTCTGTCCTGTGCAGTTCTAGGAGGTGCACCCTTCCAGGCTTCACCTCCCCTCTTTGGGGAGGAGTAAGTTTATTTCTTACTGCCTGAGACGCGCCTACCGGGGAATGCCGACGAGGCTGCCCAGGCAATTTTTAAACTCCACTTTCCCGACTTTGGGTCACATATTACTTGTGGGAGTAAGATAAAAACTGGCCTTGTGCCTAACTCCTGGAGAAGAGTAAATCAATATATATATATATATATATATATATATATATATATATATATATACATGTATATATGTGTGTATGTTTTTATTTAAGCAGTTAGCTTAAAGTTAATTTGAAGATTTCACTATAAACACTTTACTTTTAGTAGAATTTATATTTGTAATATAAACTTAACCCGATAATTATTGCGGTTCCTTAACTTATATATATATATATATATATATATATATATATATATATATATATATATATATATATTATAGTATATATATATATATATTATATATATTATATATATATTACATATTATATATATCATATATTATAAATATATATATATATATATTATATATCATAAATATATATATATATTACATGTTATATATATATTATATATTATATATATATATCATATATTATAAATATATATATATATATTATATCATAAATATATATATATATATATATATTATATACCCATATTATATATATATATATATCATATATTATATATATATTTATATATATATCATATATATATATATATATTATGTGTATATTATGTATATATATATATATATATTATATATATATATTATACATTCATATACATATATATATATATATATATATATATATGTGTTATATATATATAATGTATATATATATAATATATATATACATAATATACACATAATATATATATATATATGATATATATATAAATATATATGTATATTATATGATATATATATATATATATATATATATATATGTGTGTATATATATATATATATTGTATACGGTGTATAAGAGTGGTAATCATTTCTTAATAATCATAGTGTGTCTCTGAATGCGAATAAAAATAACATTCAAAAATTAAAATTCAATTATTTTTTAAATAACACATTTTATGTTATTAAATCAAATATATAATGGATACATTCTGAACATCCTGTGCGAAAAAATAATAATTCTAAAAAAAACACTGCATACAAACAGTTGTGTCAATGAACTAAACAATGATAACATTAAACATACACCTTGCTAACAACGGTTAGCCACGTCGTGTTCCGGATAAATAACGGTTCGCTTTAGGAAATTGTTCTATTGATGTACATTTTATATGCACCCTCATAAATATGTTCAGTCTAAAAAGACAAAGTAGTCTTTTCGGTTGAAATAATTACGAACTATAACCGTCTTAAACCGGAATTGCTTCACTCTAATGGCAAGTCATTTCCAAGAGATAAGAAATTATAACTATGTTTTTTTGCGAACTCAGGTCTTATCTACTCTACATCGATTGTTAAATAGCATTACGGTTTAATAGTTATCGAATGAGTATTACTAGAGTGCAATATAGTTGTCACGTAAGTCAGCGAATTAAAACATTACACCACCGCAGGCCACTCCCACGCCACTTCTACGCCACTTCTACGTCACTCCTACGCCATATCCACGTCACTTTCACGCGCATGGTTATGAGTCATTACGTGTGTGTATTCGTATGTAACTCTGATTTTATCGAGTCTTTACGTACGAGTCTGTACACGTAATACATATAACGTCACTCGTTAAATTCGCATATACTTAAATATTAAATAATACCCCTTTGTTTTGTACGTTCTACCTCGGAACATGTTCGTCTCTCTTAACTGCTCATTCGTTTTCAGTTTGATGCCAAGTTCATTCTTGTTCGAAACTTTTCATTAAATACTTGTTTGGCCAATTGTTATGATGTTCGACTTCTTTCCTTCTCATATTTTAGTACATTTTGTTTATAGGATTTTTTGATGATTGAACGCGACGACATTGCCGTTTGGTTTGCACAAGATTAGCTAGTTCTTCTGCGGCTGAGTTGCAAAATGTAGAGTGTTGGCTTATTGTGTGTGCTAAGCGGAACATGATGCACTTGCTGACTTGATGTTAACCTGCGGCGCACAAACCATTAAAGACTAATGGCGGCCGAGACGGGGATACGATGAACGAGAAGGAAGTGATAGATCTACTGCAACAATTGTACACTTTCCATTTTAACCTTTCGCTAAAAGTGTGCTTGAAGACATAATACAATTTATTTTCTTGTTATCTTCTTTTGTGTACAATGCTACGATCAGTCAGTTCCGATACTTCATCCAATACTATTCAATCTATCTCCACCGCCCTTTTCTCGTTCTATAGCGTTGCATATAGTTGTATCTTTATTGGTTACTTTTCGTTGTCTCAAGACATATTAACTCTATTAATGCTGGTTGACATGCACCCACACGTCCATATAGTATCTGATTAGTATGACTAATTTAAAAAACTTATTCTCTCTCTATCTCCCTCTCTCTGTATGCCTCTCTCTCCTTCTCTCTCTCTTTCTTTCTCTCTCTCTCTCTCTCTCTCTCTATATATATATATATATGTATATATATATATATATATATATATATATATAGGTAATTTTAGAGACGATAATTCAATGCATGTGTAGCGGATAAAAACGAACTTAAGCAGTATATTTTACTAATATATATATATATATATATATATATATATATATATAAATATGTTATATCATATTATATGATATTAGAATTTTAAGAAATATACAGCAATTGATAAAATCGATATATATATATATATATATATATATATATATATATATATATATATATATCACCCCAAAAAAGACATATTGGTTGATAGAGATCTTTACTGATGCAGGCCGTTAAATTATGGTTACAAAGGTGGCAACGAGTGTGCAAGATGTGTGTTTAAAATTATTTCGAATATGCACTATTCCATGATGTATAAATCAAAATGAATTCCATGATAAATTCCAGTATACTGAAATCATATACCCTTAATAGGGTTAAGATGAAAATTCATATACACTAAATGTACAAAAGCAAGGAAATTCCCAAATGTTAACACTTTTATTGTCATTAAGGGTATGCCTACATATCAACCAAACCATTTCATTATCACGTCACTACAGTATACATCTCTATGCATGAGTGGATGATGTGTGTGAGGTGCGCTGAAGAAAAATTCCTACCAGTAAAATACATAGCCCTGTTGTGCTCGCATACCCTTAATGACAATAAAAGTGTAAACATATGGAAATGTACTTGCTTTTGTACATTTAGTGTACATGAATTGTCATCTTAACTCTATTAAGGGCATATTATTTCAGTATATCGGCATTTATCATGGAATGTCACTACTTTTGTAGAGGCTATGCCTCAATACAATGGTAATTTTTAAGTTGTTTTTTTTAATTTACTGGAAAACTAAGGTATATGGTAAACTGAAATTAAAATGCCATAAACTAGACCTTAGAAACTCTATCTCTGCCCCAAATCAGCTGAATCCATCAAATAGTTGATTAGATACAGGGTGAACATACGTACGTACGTACGTACGTACGTACGTACGTACACACAGATAACATGATTTCATGATTTAAATTTCTGGATCTCTTGGTTGGCCTAACTAATGATGCTGAAATTCTACACACTTATAGAACCTATCGAATAAAAATGTTGTGCAAAGATTTTACTAATTTGGTTTATTGGTTTTTGAGTTATGATTGATCAAAGAGATGAGATTTCCTTATAGGCCATTTTTGAGTCTATTAAGTGATAGAGCGCTCTCGCGCCTCACCTGATTATATTAATCCTATCATTGTTGGTTAACTAATTTAACTTAAATGAATAAATTACAATTTATCTCTTAAAAATAGGTAATAAGTTTAGGTTTTAAATTAAATAGAAACATCGTGTACACTTGCAGTAATGCATGACTCTATATAAGCACAATACGTGATTATGTAATGACAACAAAAAATATATATTTTAACAAATTACTTGTAGATTGCTAATTTGTATTGCTGGTATTTTATCTATATCTTAGAGAATGATATTGTGGGGAGGAAAGGTTTATACAAAGTATCAGTGTGTAGATTACTCTGCCAGATCTTATAGCATTTAACATTCGTCTCATCGCAAACGCGAAGATTACCAAATGGTGTGAACGGTGACGACAGAAGATCGAGTACGTCATGGTGTCTGTTTGGCTTTGCGCTTCATTCTCTTCTCAGGGATCTTTGTTGCTCTAGAGGCTTCGGCGAGCGCAGCGCCTCTTTGATCACTGTCCTCCAACCAGTTCGACTTGAGGCAGTCTCCTCCAACGTTCGGTGGTCTATTTTGAAGCTAGTTAGCGTGTCTTTCAGGTTATTCGTGTACCTCTTTTTAGGTCGGTCAATGTTCCGTTTTCCGCGGCTGAGCTCACCGAACATGCTTTGTTTCGAGATTCTTTTCTCGCTTATGCGGGAAACGTGGCCCGACCAGCGCAGTTGGGATTGGCGCAGGAGGGTTTGCGCTCTGAACATTCCGGCACTGGGCAGAACCTAATTATCGGAGATCTTGTCCTGACATCGGATATGGCGGATTTTCCGACGACATTTTGTGTGTAATCGATCAATCTGTCGTTCATGTATTCCGTAACGCGTCCACGTCTCACAGATATAGGTCAGGATGGGGACGACGACCGCTCTGTAAACCTTCAGCTTAGTTCAGAGGCTGATGCCTTTTCGATTCAACACTCGATCTCGCAGTCAGCCAAAAGTGTTGCTGGCTGATGAGATTCTGTTGTTAAGCTGTTCGTCAATGTTCGCGCTCCTGGAGATGGTACTGCCAAAGTAGGTGAAATTATCTACTGATTTAAGAGTTTTTCCGCCCACTGAAATTCGTCAATGGGGCTGCTCTTCTCCTGGTGTCGGTTGAAACAGTACCGCATTCTTCTTTGTGCTGATTGTCAGACCGAAGTTGTTGCAGGCTGTTGCGAGACGGTCCATTGTACGTGGTGACAATACAGTCGTTCGGTAAGAGAAGTTCCTTGATATGTGTTTCTTTTACATTGGTCGCCACAAGCAGTCGCCTGTCGTTGAACAATTTTCTGGCCGTTCTGCATCGAAGGTCGAGGCCGTTTTTGTCCTCTCCGACCGCGTCGTTTTGCATGGCTGAGAACATCATACTGAGAAAAGGTTTACACAAGGTATCAGTGTAAAGATTACTATGTAAAATCTTATTGAATTTAAAAGCGGATCCGAAAGTGTATGGTCTATGTGACTAACGCATTAGAATAATTGTAGGAGTTGCTATATACATACCGAATTAAAATCTATTCGTATAAATGATATTGACTTATTTTTAATCTTGTTTTATTTAAACGTACACCCGGCATATGACTATGGAAATATCAGAACCTACTGTGAAAGGTGTCATATTTTTAGCAACCAAATAAATACAGTAGAACACTTGCCAGGTCAATTCTCTCAAGTCTCATCATTGGGGAAAATACCGATTTCACTGAGGCTGTTTCTATGGATGTATGATCTTTAATTGTAACTTAGTATTAGTAAAATATAACTAATTAATTAGTATTAGTAAAATATAACGTAATTTCTGGTTACAGCCGTTGCATGTCTGCCTCTTTATGGTCTATTCGTATTTTAAGTTTGTGGTGTGTAATGCAATTAGTAAATATAATATACATATAAGAGCATTTCTAATAACGGGGTTTCCTTTCGACAAATTGGTAAATACATACTTTTCTCACAATTACTTAAATAAGAATCATAGTAAATTATCTAAATCGTTTTGTACACAGTGTGAAGATGAAAACGAACAAACCGGCTTACATATTAAGCAGATGCTATACTAGCAAATAGTTAGAAAATAAAAACAATTCTGCTGCGTAGACAAAGGTGGATTGTCAGGGTCAGAGTATGTAGATGATTTGTCAAGTAAACTGAAATTAAGAATTATGCTGGGAGGTTTTTATTTACAAACATTAACATCAAATTATGCTGTGAGGTTTTTGTTTACAAACATTAACATTGAATTATGCTGAGACGTTTTGTTTACAAACATTAACATTGAATTATGCTGAGAGGTTTTTGTTTACAAACATTAACATTGAATTATGCTGAGACGTTTTGTTTACAAACATTAACATTGAATTATGCTGAGAGGTTTTTGTTTACAAAAATAAACATTGAATTATGCTGAGAAGTTTTTGTTTACAAACATTAACATTGAATTATGCTGTGAGGTTTTTGTTTACAAACATTAACATTGAATTATGCTGAGATGTTTTGTTATATTATGAGGTGCCCTGTGTGCCTGTAAGTGTGTAGGTCCATTAGTTTTTATCGTTATAAGAGGTGAACTTATTTCGCGTTCAGTGCAGGTCTAAGGGACACCCATTTTGGGAAAGATAGATTTGTCATCAAAGTGAGTAATCCTGAGAAGTCATAACAACTGGTGAAAAATGGCCAACTTCAAAGGTGAAGTTCAATAAAGGTCAACCCAGTTCTGGTGATGATCTGTATGACAGGACAAAGGACTATGACGTCACTCCTACTTTTTGTGAGGTTTGAAAATGAGTTACTAGTTTTGTCAGCAAGGTAGACGGTCGACATATCTGAAATGCTCTGGAAGTGGGAGCGCGAAATCGAGAATGTAATCGCTCGTCATGATAACTGGATCTCTGGGAGATCCAGTAGCAATTATCGTCGCATCCCCCAGCGAGAAGAATGAATGAGGATCGAAAAAATGGATGGAAACACAACCCTTTCCGCAACGCACAAAAAAAGATTGAATCTCTCTGAGAAAAATCGTCTCGGCGTTTCTCTTCTTCCTGTCGATAAAATTTATCCACAGATCGAATATCATCGACACCGATCACAGCCAAGGAGGCACAACGAAAGCGACGGTATCAACGGCGATCACGACCAGGCGACGAACGAAAATGTAAGGTAACTTTTTTGTGCATAACATTATCTGTAAAACGAAAATAACTAAAAAGCGAAACATATGCCTAACGAACTATGCTGAAGGAACTATGTTTAGCATCCGTAATTTGAAATGTTTAAGGAACAGTTGTTTTAACGATAATAAATGTGAAATAGGTGGACAGTTAAAAGGCTAAAAATCGCCAAAAAAATGTCGCATGCAAGTGCCTTACGAAATAAATTTAAAAAAGATTGAACCCGCTTGATAATTGTCTCATAAGCTTTCGATCGTTTTCGGTTACGAGAATATTAATTCAAAAGCGTAATGTTAAAAATGCCTTTTTGGGACCGTAACCAGTTGTTAAATTGGTTTATGCGCACTTCCGCGGTCCTATGTAACATAAATTGCGTTTTGGTGCCGCGCCCCATTGGGTTGCTATGTAACAGTTTGTGTTTACAAACATTAACATTGAATTATGCTGAGAGGTTTTTCATTTACAAACATTAACATTGAATTATGCTTAGAGGCGTTTGTTTACAAACATTAGCATTGAATAATGTTGAGAGTTTTTTTGTTTACACACATCACCATTGATATTGCATTATGTTGATGTTATATTATATTTTAACTTTGAAAAATGTATACACAAAACAAAAGATAAAACACTTTTTGTTGAGAGGAAAAACGTAGAGTTAGGGTAGTTACCGTCAAAAACACGTCAAAATGAAAACAGCTGTTATATTGGAAATAAATGTTTGAAAAAAAATGCTTAAAGTATTTAAGAGTCCAAATGTTGTTGTTAAGAAGCTGAATTCGATGGTGGCCAGTTCGTATATCCTGTGTTCGTAGTCGTCTGAAAGTAGAATGTTCCAATCCAAAGGATCAAGAATTAAGTTTATCAGTCAGAGTTCGGTGTATAGCAAAAACCTCTAGCTTCATGGCTTAGCACTGTTTCGATAAGTTACAAATATCGATTTAAATACCGATATTTTAAAGCCGAGATCTTGTAAGTGTATTGATTGTTGTGAGCGGACAAAATTCCACCGAACAAAATCAACCAAAATACTTTCATCCCCGATGTTTCAATAACTAATACTTATCATCAGATGGTACAAAACGGTAATGTAGACAAAAAACGGCAACGTAAACATGAATTAATTTTTAAAATTAAAAAAAAAATGTTTATATTTGATTTTTAACAATGTTATTTACAATCATCCATAACTCTTAGTCTGTAATTCTTTTCTTCAAAAATTTCATTTTTAAACATTGTTCCTGTACTTTGTAAATACTGCATTCTTTTAAACATTTATGTATCTTTCGCAGAAAAAAAAAACAACAATCATTTTAGAGTGCAAATTGGGGGATCCGTTTTGCATATACTTTTAACATAAAATGATCGATCATTTCCGGGGTTGACAAGTTCTACTTTTAAAAGCGATTACATGTGGTTTTACGACTTTGTCAGTCGGACTTATGGTGTGTGGTAAAAAATAGTTAACTGCCCTAAAATCTTAAAATCGCTCGGAAAAGGAGGATCATGTTACGTGATTTTTTTATGTGCAACACACCATATACTCTGAATTAAAAGAATAATTGTTTTATTTCCAATGTGTTGGAATCGCCTAGAAATATAGAATCTCATTTAGGAGGGTGTATATTTATGTTTTCCCTTTTACGTATTGTATCCATTATTTTGATGAATTCATTGTGAGATTTTCATCTATATTTACTTTTGTACCATATTCTTCCTATTTATCAATTTGTGCAATTTTTGCTGGTGCTATTTTTATTAGATTTAGTGAAAATAGCAATTTGAAAATAGTTTTAAAGACACGAGTTTTCAAATACTCCATTAATAGAAAATTCATATATTAATTTTAAAGCATTAGGTTTAAATAATTTCAGACCGAAAAAAATACAAACAAACATTAATTATTTTAGAGGATATATATGCGCGGTGACTGGACAAAACACCAGGGTCAGGGCGGTGCCAGAGAATACAAATCTTCTCTCCAAACTGAACTCTCTGAGAGGCGTAATAAAAGTGATTTTAACGTTTCACAACGTTTTATTAAGAGGATAGACATCAGTGAACTCTGGAAACTGAAATTCACAAACAAACAAAAATCAAATAACACGTGTAAAGTACTAAAAATAAGTTTTTTACAGATCCAGATCAAAAATAATACTTAAAAAAATAGAATGCATTTTGGTTTCCTCGGAAAAAGGTCAGTCATTTGTTTTTGTTAACAGTTACCCCCAATAAATGAACTACTTCGCGACCCATAGAAATCTGAAAATAATTCAAATCATTTAACCCGTCGTAGAAAAAGAACTGTAAACCGGCATGAGAGTTTGCTTAGAATGTTTATTCATAGAAAATCGTTTAAGATTGAATGTTTTGGAAGTTTTTTATATCAAATAAGTTTATAGAGATTTAATCAACATTACTATAAACACATTATTTATAGTTTCTTTAAAATTTGGTTCAGTTAATATATTAATGACCAAACGATACCGTATAAAGTACATTTAACATTCAAATACTTTTATTTTTAAATAATTTAGTTAAAAAAATATTTGTAATATTTTTTTTGGGGGGGGGGCTCATCCAGAACAGTCTTAAAATGTATTTTCATTAATTGACAATTATAAACATGATATTATTTGTGGCGTCTTTTCTTTTAATAAATTCATATAAAATACAAACACATACATTTAAGTTACTGTAATTATTGGCTTCGAGTAAAAAAATAAGCGTCATACATCCTGTTATATAGGTCACAAATGAGTAATTAAACTCAAATAAATCGTCTTTGACTAATTTTTCAAGTGTATTTGATCTTAAAATACAATAGCGTAAAGTACTAACATAAACTTTGAGAGATCCTATTTAAAAAAAATTAATGATGAATACGAAATTCAATCCAGTATAATGCATGTTGGTTTATTTAGAAACAAATCAGTCAAATGTCTTCATTTTGATCAACACTTAATATTCTTAGCAACTAATGATGATACAAAGATTACGAGTACCATATTAACTTGAATACAATCGTTGAGCTTATTTTGCTAGTTTCTCTTTGCCAAACAAGTCTCTGGCTCTATGTAGTCAATTTGGCTGGGATAATTTATCAAGCAGACTTTCAGACGACAGTGGTAATTAAAATAATAGATGTTGAATGATATCAACGAATGGGATGCCTTCCTTTGGATATTGATGGCATGATCTGGGAGCGTCCGTGTAAGTGTTGTCAATTTAGTTGTTTTTTGCTAGATCTGGCGATTTTGTTTTGAATCTAGCTAGTAACATTTGGATATATCGCCGAGCGTTTTTTTCTGGAGATTAACTTTGCAACCCCCACACACGCAATTTCTGATTTAAACAAAACAATTTTCTGTATTCATTTTCTGTCTAGTCATCATGAGACTATCTCTCAAGCTACCTTCCATACATGATATATGCCAATCAGCAGTAGTTTTTCATTTCAATAAAACTGTTAAAGTTTTGAAAATAAAATGGTCATCGCTACACAAGCTCACCGGACAAAATACCACCAAAATAATTTACACACGTACAAAACCCCACTAACATGAGAATACATTAATTGAAAAAAATATTTTTAGAATGAAAAAAAAGGGCAACAAATAAATGTGACACAAGTCAAGATAAGTTACTATTCTACTTACCTGGATAAGTTTATTAGGGTTTTAACTTATTTCAAAGCATTTTTATTTGTAAAAAAACTAACATAGTGTCGACTGTTCAGTTCATACTCAAAAAGAAAATAGCGTCGATAACATGCCGACGATGCCCACCCCTTGGATAATCGCTAAACATAAAAAATTAAACACAATACTGGTAGAAACACATCCAATAAATGTCACCAATCGCGTGAAAATGTAATGTTCTACCAGCATTTGGTTTCATTTTCGATGTTGAAAATTTCCAAAGGTTTGATAAGACGGATGGAAGTAAGTGAACTCTCGAATTTTTACTTGGTATCCCCATAATTTACAAATAAAAATAGTTAAATTACACTCAGAGAGTTAATGTTAACTACATTATTTTACTTACTGAGTTAGAATGACCCGAAAATGGATGATCATTTTATGTTAGAAGTATATTAAAACACTCATACATTCTAAAATAATTGTTGTATTTTGCTTTCCGCGAAAGATAAGGGATACAATACAACGATTTATTGAAAACACATAACATAATATTAACTTTAATGTTCGATAAATTGACTATAAACAGCCACGTTACACCCAAGTCGCGCGCACTTTTCCGACTTTTGTTTATTTTTACAAAGATTATTTTTCGTATTACCACCTGGACTTAGGTTTAGTAGTAGTAAGTTAGGAAAATTAGGTAAGTATAAAATAGATATTGAAGTAATTCAATCATTAACGAAATATTTAAATGGCTGACTTGCCTAGGAAGGAACTGAAAGGCATTATGATGGATAATCTAATTTAATGGAAGCATATAACTAAAAAGGAAACGCTTCTGGAGAACACGAACAAGTATGTACAGATAACACATCCCAAACACAAGAAGGTTGGTTTGAGATTGAAACGATCTTTACAACGTCTCAGAGTAAAAAAGACCTGAATGTTTAACGGTAAAAACATTTGTATTAATGTTCTAGCAAAATTTACTCGCCGCCAGGGCAGTAATTAATCAAGGATCTTTTTTTAAAGTAAATTCATGCTTCATCAGTAAACGTTTTCTGGACGGCATTAATTTTATTAGGGTTAAGTCGATTCAGTCTGAATTAGCTCAATTAATAATGCCGAAAATGGCGGCCAGAAAACGCTTAATTTATTTTTTATAAACAAAAATACTGGATGGATCTCCGTAGATTTGTGTGTACTGTCTATTTTACCATAACAGGTCAGTGCATACATGTTTTGTGCTAGTTTATTTTTAATGTTGGATAATGCCCCTGTGAGGACGGACGCATCTTGAGGTGGGTGGGTGTGTTGGAAATCTCTTAGTTTGGTTTGTGCGATTTAGTACGGGTAGATCCGTACAGTCGCGTGCAGAATGAGGTTGTTTTCACAGTCGGAGCACCAAAGACGTTATCAGGGTAACCACATTGATGATCCCTCAGATCAAGGGGCAATATGCACCTGCGATAGGAGCTCTGTGACGTCTCGAGCTTTTGTGTGGGAAGCTGTGTTTTGTACTTCTTGGTTTTGGAAGCGGGCCGAACGGACGATTTTTCTATGTAGTCTTAAACATGATGAGCCGCATTACATTCCCTAAGAGAATACAGGCATGGTGTACTCCCCCCTCTTTGAATCACAAAGCACTTAAATAGGAATTTACTACGATAAAGTAGGAATTTGGTCTCTCCCTCGGCGATAGTAAGCAATCTCCATCGATAGAAATCTAACGCCTGAAACAAACAAATGAAGATGTAAAAGAGGGTTGTTTCGTGAAGTTTGTGTTATAAAGGTTTTCTTGCAGACAACGGACGGCGAGGTTCACGGCAGAAAGAAAGAAGAAATAATTCGACCACTAGACGACATCGAGACGACGCCTCACCGCAACGAAGAAGTAAAGGCACGAGAAATTAAAATGTATGCAACATATACATTTTTGGTATTAAAATCAGGGTGGCCAGTTGTTAAAGCGAGAACTCCTACGTCACATTCCGGGACAGGTATACAAAGCGAGAACTGCCACGCCCAACATGTTTAATCTGGTTGCTGTAACTTGAGGTTTCCTAACAAGAAAGCGTTGAACTTGGGTATCACAGAACGTATAGGGTCCGAAATAATAATAAAACGGACGGCACGTGGCTTCGGAAAACAAAGAAAAAAGAAAAATTAAAAAGGAGAGAACACCCAAATAGTAAGTACCTTGCCGTTTAATAATTAAGTTCAAGAAAAAAAGAACAACACTTTTGAACCAACTTAGTAGAATAGACATTTTTAAAAAGTATGAAAAAACAGAAGGATAGACTTACAGATTAGACTAAAGAAAAACAAGACGTTGAATTACCGTAAAAGTAAACACAGAATTTAGATAAAAGCAAAACTGAATAGAAGAAAAGACGGTGTAACAGACAAACACAAATACATGCAAATTCAAATAGTTTAACAATTATTAATTCTTCTTAGAACACATACAAAACAATAATAATACGTGACACACGCACACATAAATTCAAATGCTTCAACACAGTATTAATTATTGTTTGCACCTATACAAAAAATACGTGTCAGGCGCACACATAGATTTAGAATTAAGATAATAAAAAACGAAAAACAATGTACTATTGCACACACGCGCGTATTAACTTTTGTAGAGAAAACCAAAAAAGAGAGAAAGCCAATAGAAGAAAGACAGTGACGAATTTTCACACATATCACATACACACACTTTCTGTCCATGTTTAAAATATGCAGGCTGTGGGGAGGGAGGGTGTCTTGTATTGCTTTAAGTTGTCGGGTGGAGATGTTTTCACTCAATTTTATTGTATAAAATCTTTTTTATTTTAATGTATCGTCGAGAAAGACGCATTTGATTAATTTTCTTGTTTTTCGGTTTGTCCCTCATTGTATTAAGATAGTAGCATATAAAGAGAAAAACAGTACATAACAAACATTATGTAGAGGTAAGCAAATTAAACGGAGTTGGAATGGGAGAATTGATCTTGCGGTAGGAATTTGGGCGGAGGTCCGATGTGTTTGAGTCTGTAGGGACCGATCTTTCCGATTGCCTGCTTATAGTATAAATGGGTTGGGATTGAGTTATGTTCGCTACGCGTGAGCCGTTGTGGTAGTCGGTGAGTTTGCAATCATACGTTCAAAGAGTTGTTCGGTGTCACACGCGTGAGAAAAAAAGCGAGTTGTAGCCATGAAAAGATTGGCATGATTATGGATATATCTTTTCGGTGGGGACCTCGGAGTTACCGCATTGGTATTGGTCATTGTTGGTTAGTGGGTCGGTGGGGCCCATGAGGGCACCGCAGTTGTGTAACGAATCTGGATGATTGTTAAATAAGGTTTGTGTGAGTGAACTTGTTTCGGCCCGGGGCGGATTAAAATGGCACCAGAGCGATTAACATGTCGGAATTAGTTAGGAAAATTGGGTTGGATCAATGTGTAATGAATTGGGCCTTTTAGAAGTAGGATATGAGAAAGGCGAGTCGCCGGCCCTGAAGTTATCGTGAGCTCCCTTGGAAGGAATAGACAAAGTTCAGTGTAGCCGGCTCAGAGGAAATTGGACGGATCATCTTGGGTAGGATGCTAAGAAGACGCTATTGGGTTCGTGTTGAAAAGTGAACGCGGTCGAATGGTATAAGACATATCTTACAGAGAAATTAGATGGCTGACCAGAAAGGGAATATAAGAATTTTAAAATAGGGGGTTTCTGTTTTGCTCTGTATTCTGTTAGAGATTGATAGATGTGTATGGTGAATTGTGTGAGTAGTGATCGTGTGCAGATGCCCGTGGTGTCAAGTGGTAAAGCAGCCTTGCGAAAGGGGAACACTCAGCGTGTTCTATATCGACCAGATGGCCGTTAGGCCGATACTGATCGTAAGGAGAATTGTGTTACATCCCACGAAAAAGCATAGGGCCGATTGTGGGCAGCCGGTTCAAGAGGGTGGAACAGAGGTGTCCAGTCGTGCTAATCCCTGGTTCTGACCAGACCTTGCAGAGGGGTGTGTAAAAAGACAAATCTTTGGATTGTGTTTTTTGTATAGGGAGGGGAGGAATGTTGGATAATGGTCCTGTAAGTGCGGGTTGACCCGTACAGTCGAGTGCAGAATGGGACTGTTCTCACATTGAGAACTCACAGGCGTGGACAGGGTCACCACGTTGACGATACCTCAAATCAACAGTCAATGTGAACCTGCGATAGGATTCTGTGACGTTATGAGCTTTTATGTGGGAAGCTATGGTTTGCCAGTCTGGGATTTAGAAGCGGGCCGAACGGACGATTTTTCTATGTAGTCTTCAACATGATCAGGGGAATAAAATTCCGTAAGAGAATACAGGCATAGGATTTATCCCCCTCTTCGAATGGCTAAGAACTTAAATAGGAATTAACTACGATACAGCAGTAATTTCGTCTCTCCCTTGACGTAAGTTAGGCATCTCCGGCGGTGACGAAATTTAACGCCTCAAATAAAACATAATTTAAAATTTATAGGATTGTTTGTCTCGTGTAAAGGTGTATGAAGGTTTTTGTTTCCGACACAGCAGACGACATCGAGACATACCCCTCCACGCGAGGAGGAAGAAAATATACGAGAAAGAAGTCGACATCAAAACGATATCCCTCCACGCAACGAGAAAAGAGAGAAGGCACGAGAAATTAAAATGTATGAAACATATACATTTTTGGTGTTAAAAATGAACAGTTGTTTAAGCGAGAACTGCCATGGCCCGTTTTTGGACGGGTATACGAAATGAGAACTGCCACGGTCTATTTAGAGGCGGTTATACGGAACGAGAACTGCCACGGTCCATTTCGGAAGGTATGCCACATTAAGAGCAATATTCCATATCGAGGTTAACTTTGAGAATAACCAGATACACATTTACATTTATTCTTATGAATAAATGTTAACATTTTGGTAATTCTTATACAAAGTTATTCATATTATTTGCATGATTCGAACTATTGTTATCATATTGAGTTTCAGCTTGTACAATCGTGGATGTGCTCTTTTTGACATTGAATTTAAAAACAAAAGAAAAGATGGACGTTACCAGGTTGAGACGTTGCCGTCTTAATGTAAGCTAACTACTTTACAGCGGTCACGGTTGGAAGCAGTGCCACCCCCTTGCCTTGCTCCATGTGAGGTCGGTAACAGGAGGGAAGGAAGAGGAATATAGTGATGAGAGAGAGTGGAGGCAAGTCAGTCAGTTATCAATTTCTCTTTCTGAACTCTTGCATCGTCTATATTTCTATGTAGTTTAATTAAAATTACCTCCCCTGAAAGTTAATAAGCAAATATTTTTAGAAATATTTAATAATTTATCCTTGTTTTCTTAAATCACTTGGAGTCATTATTAATAGCGACAAACACTACATATACATTGAAAAATGGACCGATAAGATAACGAATGACTAGTACCAAACATTCATTAATTATATGCAGTTCATAAAAAGTAGTTATGCTAATTAGACATATCTATGCATATCAATGGCTCTTTTATTTGTATGTTATATACAGTATTCCAAGTGAATTAGTTGTTGTATTTATTTAAATAACATAAACGTGGTTTGATGGTCATGTAGGACTGATAATTCAAAACAACTTTTTTCATATTTATTCATTCAATTAGATAATGAGACAAACGTCTCAAAGTAAAATAAATCGGACACCAATTACATCCATTGTTTGTTTGTTATACTTAAAATTAAATATAAATAACATTGTCGAATAACAATTTAGATAACATTGAAATAAGTATGCGTGTATTGAGGCGACTAGCTCCCACATATAATCGACTTCTTTTTTTTTGCCCGATTTTTGCGGATTTTTAAAAAAATTGTTATTTTGTAAATATTAATTTATTTTAAAAGTTTTGCGGATTTAAAAAATGTCATTTTGCAGATAATTTTTTTTATTTCTGAGTGTTGCTGATTTTTTTGCAAATATTAATTTCATTTTTGCGGACAATTTCTTCGGCAACGTTCTATATTTAGATACATCGTTATTGTGATGTTAAATTTGTAATATACGTGTATTTCAATTTTTAATAAAAATTGTTTGATTTATGATTTGTTTATTACAAAACAAAATGTACACTCCATTAAACCTCCCCTAATCCTACGTCCAGATGGCAACAAATTAATGTTTGTGAAAACAAAGTAACATGTATTTACAGAATAATGCGCAAAAATGTAAATTGATATATGCAAGATAATTTATTTTAAAAAATAGGCAGAAACACACACATTAATATTTGCACAGTGTACATATTTTCGCTACCAAAGCAATTTTGCTATTTCTTTCTCAGCTGGCGTCACCTTATCTTGCAACTCGTACACCTGTAATCTATTCTAATGGCCACGTTGATGCATCGGAGTGATAAGCTGATGTAATGTTTGGGTTTGTTGCAATGTATCCGCGAAACCGTCTCGCACGAAATAACCTACTGTTGGTAGTCGGTATGGACTGTACTGACTGCTGAGGTACACAATGGGTATATGCAGCTTCATCTCTGTTCTTACTCTATCTTATTGTGCCCTGTGATTTGCGTCTTTTTCGATTGATTGTAATGCCGCCTTGACGGCAACACCTTCAAGTCAGGTTTCTGCACATTTTGTCGACATGTCAACCCCATTAGAGGATCTTCAACTCTGGGAAGGACAACTTCTAGCTGCCCTCAAGGCATATATAGAAGCAGCGCCGAAGTTCGTGGGCAAATTTTACTCTGACATTTTTATCAATTATTTGAAATGCCAAAATAAACCGCCAACCAAGATTGGTGACGCTCGAGGTAGTAACTCGAATAAACACATAAAATAAGCAACGTATAAAATTGAAGAGTGCAAAAGGGGAAAAAAAGAATGTAAGTACATTTTTCAAATAATTAAGCAAAAAATACATTTTTCAAAATAATAAAAAAATTAAAATATACTAATGAACACAGAAAACAATACAGCACGTTTAGCGTCGCTCCATGCTGTGATAGCACGCGCGAAATACGTAGATAGATGTATCAATGTAAAGTATATAGAAATGTACTTTAGTAATGTTCGTGAAATTCACAGACAAAACGAAACGCAACAAAAACATGACGCATTTTAAATAAACTTTAAACTTAATGTACGGCGCAAATATTTTCGTATGTAAAGTTTTGTTCGTGTTTTTTTCACAAAATAATTTGTTCTTTTAAACAAACATTTGTCAGGTTTTTATTTTAATAAAAAGGGGAATAAATAATAAACATTATTAAAACACACCAAATGAAAGATGTTACATGTCTTTTACACGAAATCAACCTACTTAAAGTAAGTCTTCGCAATTCGTTCGTAGAACAACAAGGTTTCGCAGACTTTTTGTTATTTTAGATTTTCTAATCTAATCTTCCGCAAAACAAAAAAATAGTAGATAATTTACCTTGTTATACACAAAAAAGAGTTTCATTATTGCAGCAGCAAGTTGTGCCAAAACTCATGGAAGACGGTTTTATAAATGAAATACTTAATTAGTTGGCGCATGTGACCAGCGCTAAACGTAGAGGCATATTTTACAACTTAACACACTTTTTTACAAATCTAGTGGCCCAAAGACGCCAACGTATTAATCGCATAAAGGTTGGATTGAAAAGACGGTTTCAAGGCAGAAAGTTTCTTGCGCGCATTTATTTCTGAAGATAGCGGTGCTGAAAAACAAAAAAGTCCCTTTCGTGAAGTTTGACTGACTTACGTAACACTCTTACATTTATAAGTAGAATATCTTGTATTTCATCTTCTTTTAATTGTCTTCAAATGATTTCATCCTGTATGATAAGGCTGAACTCTTTGCTCGTATTTTTGCTGACAAATTTTATATTTATGATTCTGTTAATATTTTTTCTGGTTTTCCTTTTCAAAGTGATCAATACCTGTATTTTTTCATCATAACTCCAAAGATGGTTGCACAATTTATTTTTGATATTGACCTAAGCCTTCCGGTCCTGATTCAATTACATTGATGTTCTAAAGCGTTATGTCTCGAACTTTGTTCTCTTCTCGAAAGTATTCAATCTCTGTTTGTCGCTGTCCAGTTTCCCTACTTATTGGAAAGAGTCCCTATTTTTTTAAATGCGGATGATCGGTCTGAAACAACTTTGTATCGACCTGTTTGTCTACTACACGTTAAAGTTTTTTTTTAATATGTATGGATCGTTTGGGAGAGGGTAGGGTCATTGGTATTGATATTTTGAAAACATTCAATAACATGTGACATGTTGTACTTCTACACTAACATCAGGGTTACGGTATTAGTGGTAAAGTTTCTAAAGGAAGTACGTCTTTTTTCTGATCGAAGCTTGAGTGTATCTTTAGATGATGCCTCCTCATTCTCTTTTTTCATATCAATGCTGGTGTTACTCAAATGTATTATAGGCCAAACCCTGTTTCTACTCTATAGCAATGATCTGATAAAAAGTATTCATAACATTAACATATATGCTAGTGATACACTTCTCGATTCTTGTGTGTGTTCTTGCCAATATAACTGTGATCAATTTAAATATGCAGATGATCTGCAAGTTTAACTGCATTTGGTTGTGGATTGTGGTACGAAATGTTTTGTTACGTTAAAACTTGTGACGATTCAATTTGCGTCTTTCAATTGTAGACATTTACCATTTTCTTCCTTAGATTCTCATAGATAGATCTGTTCTTAAGAAAATCAACTATAACACTTCTTGGTCTTTCTTTCTCATCACATTTTTTTGGAGTTCATTCATTAGATCTGCTGCTCATTCTGCTCCTCGTAAAGTCGGCTCTCTCTATCGCTCTAAACACTTTCGCACACTTGTGGCTGTTCTCTATCTCTACAAATCTATCAGACTGTGTATGGAGTACTGATGTCATATTTCGGCTGGTGATTTTTTGTCTTTTTTATGAGGTGCAGAAACATATCTGTAATTTGATTGGTCACACACTTACTACTTCTTGAACATTATCTCTCACATGATGTTGCTAGTCACAGTCTTTTCTATACATATTTCTATGGCGTGTGTTATTCAAGATTATCTGATCTATTCCTTAATTACAACTCGTTTTAATCGTTGTTGTAGTTATAATTCATTGTAATACAGACCTCTAACCCAGTAGTTCTTTTTCCAAAAAATGCAGGCTTGGTTAACTCTCATTCTGCTGACTGTTTTCCTCCTTACCTCGCCCTTTTGTGATTTTCAGGACTAGCGCTGATATGTATTTCCTTACTTTACGATAATAATATTTCGTTCTTATAAGATCCTTACAATAAGTGGAGTCATGCCTCGTCTGGAGCGATCTCTATAAAACACACACACAAAATAATATACTTAATAAACTTTAGTTCTGAAACTTATGTTTTACTTTTTTGGCCGTGATTTATAATTAATGGAAGAAATAACACATTTGTGTGAGCATTCTATTACTCTTAAATATGAAACCTGTGTTGATAAACACCATTTCTAATGCTTAGTAATTTCACTGTGTATATTTACGAAACGAGTTATCCTTTTAAACATCGTGCGCATCTCATTTACATATGTGTCCCTGTAAACAGCGCAAAGACGTATGTAATTTAGAAGGCTAAATAATAATTATATTTTCTTTAGATATAAAAATAATAATGACTTCTATGCCTATCAGATTGTTGCTCTAATCTCCAAATAGGTATCATATCTCGCTGTTCAATACATTCTATTAACCCTCACTAATATAATTTATAATAGTGATATCAGTCTATATAGAGATGATTAATTGTATATGATAAGGGAGGTCAACTATGTCAAGGATGAAACATTTTACCTAACCAGTATGATAATAATAATAATAATCATAATAATAATAATCATACTAATAATAATAATACTCATAATAATAATCATAATAATAATAATCAAAATAATAATAATCATTATAATAATAATCATAATAATAATAATCATAATAATAATCATAATAATAATAATCATAATAATAATAATAATCATAAGTATAATGCTCAATGATAATAATCATGATAATAATAATAATAATCATGATAATAATGATTCTCATAATCATAATAATAATCATAATAATAATAATCATACCAATAATAATAATCATAATAATAATAATACTCATGATAATAATAATCATAATAATAATCATGATAATAATAATAACACTGATAATCATAATAATGATCATAATAATTATCATAATAATAATCATAATAATAATCATCATAAAAATAATCATAATAATAATCATAATAATAATAATCATAATAATAATAATCATAATAATAATAATCATAATAATCATTATTATAATAGTAATAATAATCATAATAATAATCATAATAATAATCATAATAATATTTATAATAATAATAATAATCATAATGATAATAATAATCATAATAATAATAATCATCATAATAATAATCATAATAATAATCATAATCAGAATAATAATCATAATAATGATTATAATAATAATCATAAAAATATTCATAATAATAATCATAACAATCGTGATAAATGTAATATACAACATGCAAACGTTTTAGTCTACTCGAATTGAATTTATGTCTGATCAATAGATGTTGTTGATGTGACACAACATGCCACATGTACGTCTAGTAGTGCAAAACAACTCGCTCTGTTTACTGCAAATGTGTGCACACAATTTGTGCCGCATACCTCAATACGGGAAATATAATGACTGCATCATGTACATGCTCCTTACAATTAATTCGAAACACATATCGAATATGAAAAACGAGTAATCTTAATAATATAACTCCACGTCACATATTCTTGAGAAAAGATAGCAATAAACATATGCATTGAACTTTGTCTTTTCATTACATATTTATGAAAATACTACTTTAAAAATCGTATTTCTAATTTTAATGTGAAGTGATTTTTGCGCGGTTTGCGAACGACTACAACACACTATGAGTCACCACTTTGGGCAAAATTAAGATTTCCTGTGCAATATAATCTCACAGCATTATTATTGGGTATTTCGAAAATGGTAGATGGCATTTCTGACCAAACAACTATACAAAACAAATGAATATAAATGACTTATACATTTTGATAAAAATATATGTGATGAATAGCTTTTAATACATATAATGTATATATATAGTTGTTTCAATTATGAAATTGTTACTGCAAAAATATATATGAATTATTTGTATATTTCATATATTTTTTTATTTTGTTTATTGTGAGAGCTTTA
>OY744539.1:50219198-50244198 GCA_963556195.1 Sepiola atlantica | reverse complement strand
CAGGATTATTTGTTATAGTTTACTATTTCACAAAATATATTTTTTCAAGATTGAGTATTAGTCAAAAACATTATTTCGTTTTAGTTTGTTTTTCTTTTCAAATTCCCTCAATTGTTTGTTTGAAAATTGTTCAAATTTACATTGTAAAAGTAAATCTACTGAGCATTTAATTTGCCCCTAGCAGTAAACTTATTTGCATGATTTTCATTCGTCTCATTCATAAACAATAACATAATCAGCTGTTATTTCAGTATTTTAAAATGTTATCGCTGTTACAGCATAATCAATGAGGTAATATGTAGCATGTTGAAGCTGGTGGTGTTATGGGCTAATTATTGATTCTGGTCATCTTTTACTTTCTTTCGATGTTTTGTATTATTCTAACTAAATTAAATTGCCACTATTAAAATATTGAAATTGAATGTACACTATTAATAGTTAGTAATCTAATCGATTAATGGACCAATTCTTTTTTAAAAACAGGAATCGATCCAAGAGTTTATGCAGACGATCTTTGATATAATTTCCGCAAATATCGGTTCATGTTACATATCTAATTTTTGCTATCACTATTTATTATAAAACTACACAAAATTAATCTACCCAAGGAAGGTTGATATTTAAAAAAGGGGTAAACGACCTACCCTAATGAAGATGTCTTCAGAGTTGCATTTGAGTTATGTAATTAATCATTGGCTTGTTACGATCCTTAAAAGAACGGTACAGAAGAAGACAGCTTAAAAATGTGCTAATACTTAACCTGCTACATTATTTAGATCATAATTCCAACGTATTGTGTTAGAAAATGGATTTACAACTAATAAACTGTGTAATTTTGATGTTAAGGGATCGATGGAAAATGCTTACTAACGTAACAAATAACGGTTGACGCTGCTTGTCTTTGGACACGCATCAGGCCAATTTAACTTAGCATATTTTGTAATAGAAAACTATCATTTTCCTCGGACACGTGTCGTACTTATCAGTTATCTATAGACATCAGATGAATGCATTAATAAAGAAATACAGTTTCAAATATATTGTTTTTTTAATTACTTTGTTTTTTCAGGACGTAGACTTTGTGAAAACTGTAGAAAAAGAAAAAAAACGCTAAATCCCGTTTACTTCTTGATAGATGTAGAATTCATCCACATTAAAGTGATTTAATTTCACACCATGAAAATAGTTTTGCCGGTTATTTTTCCCCAAAACGTTACTACTCTTATACCACGAATCCATCAGGGTATTATAGTGAACCTCAATTGCTATCACAATAGAAAAGCCATGTTTCAAATGATGTCTGAAATTATCAACCTACTAGAATGCCAACAAACATTTCTATAAAAATGTACAAGTTATTTGTTTGAATAAGCTGGGATTATGTAAAAGTTAGTGGAACGTTGCATGGCTATGGCCCAGCAAGATACTGAAAATTAAGTTGAAGTTAATAAACGCCTTCAAATCTAAAAACCAGCTGTAAAGAAACAATACATTATTTAAATTAAAAGAATGTACAAAATTGCCTGAGATGACGATCGTCTACATGACCTTGCCTATAACGATTTAGAAAATAGGATGAGAGAGCGTTTTCATGGAAACACACCTTGTTATATAGGGGCCCAATACAAAGCTAATGTTCATGATTAACATCAATCAAGCTCTACCAACTGAGAAAAAACATAGTTAAGAAATGATCATGGAATCATTTAAGATAGCAATTGGAAATATAATTAAATCCAATTTATTGCGCAAGCCAATGTTAGCAATGACAAATCTATGACAGCGCGTATGGTTCAAACGCATCTTAAAACAAAAAAGTAGAAGATATAAGATTACTGTAGAAATAGAATATGAATTCATTATTAATAGTTCCTAAACATTTAAACTATTATTTACAATCATCGTAGCAACATAAAATAAGTTTCTGTTAATTCAAAAGTTCGCATTACTTGTTTTACCTTTATCATCAACATAGAGTTGGGTTTTTAAAATTATTATTCCATGTATTTCCTCTCGTTTGTGAAGTTCATACAAACTCCGTTCAAATATTCCAATATAATTGTGTGTACACACGTATACGCGCTGTATTATCTCATTGAATACTCAATGAAATATAAGATCATGCAAGTCTCTGTATTACTCATTCTTATGAAAGTGGTGTGCCAACAAGAGTTACTTGATATCAATACAAGTGGCAATCCTGCTGTCAGACAACTCTACTGTCTATAGTGAAATGCTCATTTTGAGAAACTTAACAAGCATTGGATACTTCTTTGTGCTATCGACAGAAAATATCAAATAGCAAAAATATGTCTCAATACGAGAGATCACAGAACGGTGATTGGACGATTACCAAACGGACGTCATCATCACAAACCAAAATAAATAAAATAAATAAAAGTAAGGTCATTAACGAATCGAAATAAAGATAAAGTAAGAAAATCTAAATGTTTTGAAATAAAAAAAAATCATGGGAAGTAATGGCACATTTCCCTATTTTTTTAGATGTTACAATTTTTGTGATATTTTTATTTAAGAAATATGTCTATCCAACTAAAGTAGAAAGTAAACTTTAAAGAATTACAACAATTAAACATCGAAGAGGTAAAAAAGAGTCACTCTATTAGCAGAGTTCTATGCTTTGTTGTTCAGGTTACAGAATCCACTTAATAAGTAGGGCCTTGTATCAGCAAATGACATCTGATTCATAATATAGATATGATATCAGTTGTTGAATGGTATATTTTAAAGAAATATCAGAATTAGATTTATTTTAAGGAACTAGTGAAAGTTAATATGACATAACGAATAATAATTAAAGGGAGAACTAATTGGCGGTTTTAATTGTAAAAGCTAAAGATTAGCAACCGTGTTTATTTTAATTTAAGTTGAAAATACAATTTAATAACAAAATTCCGTAAAAGAATAATGTTATACGTTGATAGAATACGATGAAAAGAAAGATAAAACTGGGATTCAGCCATCAAAACGTGTCTATTAAAATAAGTGTGCCTATATTTCTGGACGGATAAAATGAGTCGGAGTTATGTTCGTTCAAAAAGAGCAATTCAATAATTCTTATTCCTATATATCACCTATATAATTTATTAATACAGGTGAGATGGGTAAAAAAGAACATCCGTTGGGTCACGTGAGGTACTTTATTTCCCTCCTTTTAAGGAGGTTAGGGTGTTGATGAGAGTATTTCTGTGTAATGAACTAGATCTAAAGCCGGAACACCAAGGTCCTTAGTCCGCGTTGTTAACCACTTAGCCATTGTGCTATTCCAGGGTAACAGAAGGTACACACAGACCGAAGAAAGGGAATAATCGAAGATATATTGTTATGTGAGTAAGGGGTAGAAAAGAAGGATGATGACAATCTAAGTCTAGCCCAAGCATCTGGGGGCTTCCATTTGTCATCAGAAATTGGTTATATTTATACTTTCTGTTATGTCCATAGATAGCTATGATTTTAATTTTTACAGTAATGAAATAGTTCTTAAATTTCATAATTATAAAAACCTCAGTAATACATCAAGCACAGGTCAAATATGAGACTGATTTCCCCAGTATATGGAATACTATGGGTTTTATTTAGTTATTAAACGAACATATATTGTTAGAGATGCTTCTCTTGAGTAGAGTAGAAGACGAATCTATATTCATAAATGATTCGATTTGGGGTTGGACATATTTTAATTGTTATTGGTATCAATAAACCTATTGTCACATATATTGTGTTCATCATTGTTAGAATTAATCGCTTGAGGTCAATGACCACGGAAAGTATGAAGTAAAAGTAATGTGTAATAGCCCACCAGGGGTTCGAAACATAGAATAGAGGATATTGTCCCAGGTTCAATTTAATTGTATTGATTAAGTTAAACTTCAGTGGTTTAATAATCATATATGTCCGGGTATATTTGAATGCGTTTCAATATACATTACTAAATTATGTTCAATGTTACATAAATGAGGACTTCCTGTGTAGACTGAAGTAGTACCCAGCAAGGAAGCCCTTTCTAATAATCGTTTTTACACGTAAACAATGATAATATAAGTGCATGTATGTGTCTAAATGTTTAGACTGACTGTTCATAATGACCTCACAATTTCAAATTTGCACCAAGATAAATACTTTCCTGATTACGACTCACTCAATAAAAAGTACGTACACGTATTGCGTTTTCCTGTACACACCTGAACAAAGCATAACATTGCTTGGCCTCAAGTGGTAAAGAAAGGACCAGTAAACAAATATACAAAATATTTTATTTTTAAATGAAACCTGCATTATTATATATATATATATATATATATATATATATATAGATATATAGATGGATAGATAGATAGATAGATAATATGTTATGTGACGAGTTTCAGTATTTACTTGAATAGTACTCAATACGTGAATAGAGCTAATTGGTAAACATGAACATTCTCCCATTAGGAGGAAGCGTGGAAGCATATGTGTAGCTTAATAGTAATAAATGTATGTCCATAAATTACTTACTATATATATGTATATATATATATATATACATTACTATTTATTGGTACCATATACCATTTTATAAAGAGATATCACTTTTTTATGTACACATTTTCAGTATTTACTTCAACAGTGCTCGATAGTAAGTGGAGCAAGATAGTAAGCTATTAAAATATATTCATGGCGATTAAGCTACACAGAGGCTCCTGTGTTTCATCCCCGGGGTGAATCTTCAGGCTAAAATTCATGGGGTTATTTTTGCCGGGTGTTTTTATATACACAGCTAGCTAGTTAACCAATCAAATTCTTTGTTGTTTTCTCAGCCAATCGTTAGGCTTCCCACGAACAAAGGTGTAGTTAGTGGTACTTCCTATATCCTGTTCTATTGTTCTGTTTCCTATAGGGTGACCAATATCCTGCTTCTTTGTTGTATTAATATAATTGGGGCATGTATTTTAATAAGTGGTTCCTTGTATTTCTATTTTAACTTTTATTTTTTTAAGTAGTTTTTGTTTTATTTAGTATTTTACTTATTTGTGTATTTATTTATGTGTTAGCTTTCTCACTTCTACAGTTTAATAGATTTCGGGGGTCTTTAAAGTTTAGGATTTCAATTTTTTCATTTAGACATAATCTACACGGAACGTCTAAAGTTCTACATGTACCGGCCTGTTGTATTATTTTCCATTGAATTATTAGTGAGCGTCAATTTTCTCCCAATAGTGGTTTAACTCGACGGTCTCTGTTTTTAAATGTATTTTTGTGGTCATGATATCTGGTTTTAAAATCTAGGGAGGTTATACCTACGTAGTAATTCTTGTTATTCGGTCTTTCCTTGGCAAATGTTGGCTTGGTATACAATACTTTTGGTTAGGTATTTAATTACTAGTGGTCAAAGTGTACGATTTATGCAGTTATATCTTTTTTCTTCATAGCAAACTAGTCAGAGGGCACATAACCTGGTTTAAATATCGCCACTGATTCGTAGTCGGGTATCTGTCCCCATCAGCCGGAGTCAATACGAAGGACAATTAGGAACGATTTTAATCTATACACACCAAATTGGCGTGCGCGTATAGCGAGCAGTGAGAGTGATTCGACAACAACAGTAACAGATGTGGTAAGGATATAGTTAAATATGGGTATGTTGATGCCAATTTTTTCCTAGCGTCTACCACTTTATATCAAGTACTACGTAAAATATACTGAAATCTGGGTATATTAATGTCAATTGTTACTTAGCGTCTACCACTTTATATCAAGTACTACGTAAAATATAGTGAAATGTGTGTATATTTATGTCAATTTTTACATAGCGTCAACCACTTTATATCAAGTACTAAGTAAAATATAGTTAATATTGGTATATTATTGTAAATTGTTACCTGACATCTAGCACTTTATATCAAGTACAAAGTAAAATATAGTGAAATCTGGGTATATTAATGTCAATTGTTACCTAGCGTCTACCACTTTATCTCAAGTACTAAGTAAAATATAGTGAAACCTTGGTATATTAATGTCAATTTTTACCTAACGTCTACCACTTGATATCAAGTACCAAGTAAAATATAGTGAAATCTGAGTACATTAATGTAAATTGTTAACTGACGTCTACCACTTTATATCAAGTACTAAATATAATATAGTAAAATCTGGGTATATCAATGTCAATTGTTACCTAGCGTCAACCACTTTATTTCAAGTACTAAGTAAATATACTGAATATTGGTATATTATTGTCAATTGTTATCTGACATCTACTACTTTATATCAAGTACTAAGTAAAATATAGTGAAATCTGGGTATATTAATGTCAATTGTTACCTAGTAGCTACCACTTTATATCAAGTACTAAGTAAAATATAGTAAAACATTGGTATATTAATGTCAAGTTTTACCTAACGTCTACCACTTTATATCAAGTACTAAGTAAAATATAGTGAAGTCTGGGTATATTAATGTCAATTGTTACCTAGTAGCTACCACTTTATATCAAGTACAAAGTAAAATATAATAAAGTCTGGGTATATTAATGTAAATTTTCACCTAACGTCGACCACTTTATAATTACAAAGTAAAATATAGTAAAATCTTGGTATATTAATGTCAATTTTTACTTAACGTCTACTACTTTATATCAAGTACTAAGTAAAATATAGTGAAATCTGGGTATATTAATGTCAATTGTTACCTAGCGTCTACCACTTTATATCAAGTACTAAGTAAAATATAGTAAAACATTGGTATATTAATGTCAAGTTTTACCTAACGTCTACCACTTTATATCAAGTACTAAGTAAAATATAGTGAAGTCTGGGTATATTAATGTCAATTGTTACCTAGTAGCTACCACTTTATATCAAGTACAAAGTAAAATATAATGAAGTCTGTGTATATTAATGTAAATTTTCACCTAACGTCGACCACTTTATAATTACTAAGTAAAATATAGTAAAATCTTGGTATATTAATGCCAATTTTTACTTAACGTCTACCACTTTATAGCTAGTACACAGTAAAATATAGTGAAATCTGGGTATATTAATGTCAATTGTTACCTAGCGTCTACCACTTTATATCAAGTACTAAGTAAAATATAGTGAAATCACGCGGAAAATACACTAATTAGTGTATGTATGAGAGAGAAACTTACCTCGATTAACGTATTAACTAGTGTTTTTTTTATGGACAACACATCAGAAATTATGTTTCTTTGTAAAAATCATTAGGTTTTACCTAATGCCTGATATTATTTGTGTACCGTATGTGAAAATTATTAATAAAAGAGATTTTGTTTCAAACATTTTTTGCGATGTGTTTATGCCATAATGTTATGACAATTTATATTTGTGTATACAGTCGCTACCCAGTTAAGATGTTAACTCAGATATTGACATCATACATTCTTGTGCCTCATTAATGTGGACTTTATTTATTTATGTTTGTCAACTAGTTGTTTGTTCTATTTGCATACGAACGTGCAATCTGAAAACACATAATAACATCCTAATAACATATATTCTCTGACTGAGTGACTGATGATGAACATGGATCGGAGAGACAATTAGACGCGTCTAAAAATCTAATGTGCACCTATTTGTTGTGGGCTTTTAATCAGCTGCCTGACCGACTGAGCCACGCGTCAACTGATGAGGTCGTTTTTGTGAGGACGCATATAAACTTCGTTTTTCAAACATAAAGGCAATTCAACGTGTCTCTTTATGCGACGGTATATCACTTATCTATTCTTCACGTTCTTTTTATATTTACCTTTCCTCTCATTTATTCATTCTTTTTTTCTTTTCTTTAATGTTCATTTTTCTTCAGCTTCTATAGCTGCACACCTCTTCTGTTCGAGCCAATGTGGCGGAACACACACAGCGAGAAAAATAGGAAATAAAATTCAGAGCGGTCTGCAGTGTTTAAAGACGTATGCCAAGCACGTCATGGCTTCCCCTAACAAACTCCATATGGATCGTGCTGTGAGCTGTGAATTAGGTCTGCCTTTTTCGTTTCTTTCTTATTTTTATATTCTTTTTTCCCCTTCATTCTTCTTATCGTTCTTCCGTGAATCGGCCTGTGTGAAAAACCGACCAAGTGTACTGCGGCTGACCTTACGTTAAGAATATTGTTTAGGTGTCGACGTTCAGCCTCCACTCTGACTTCACAATCGGCCATAAGGGGCCCGGGTGCAACCAGTTGTGTCCAGAAAACGCGCCAACAGCAATCGATAGTCTTTAAGCTGGTGTTGTCTATGAGTAAAACTTAAAAGTCTTGGAGACGCTGTTTTTATTAAAGAAAATTGCAACCGCGGGAATAATGGTGACGCCAGCTAAAAGCCGCGTAACGGAGTGTAAAAATGGCTGGGAATAACCGATGTTTTACTATTTGTGTGTTGGACAGTTGCAATGGAGAACAAAAGAATATAAAAGAGAACATCTGCATATAGTGTAGGTGTATGCGTTAGTATCCAAAAGGAACATATACATACTGAAATAAAGATAGAGAGGGAGAGAGAGTGCGTGTACACAAAGCATTTTAAACAAAATGAAACATGTATATATATATATATATATATATATATATATGCATATATACATATATATATACGTATAATAACATACATGTATAAACACACACATACATACACACACATATATATATAGCGTTACGATGTATAAAAAAGTTGGCACAATACATGCGTATTTATGTGATTTAATGTTGCATACATGTTTAAGCAAGAATGTATTAACTTGCTGGAAGGTGTGTAAATAAGTTTGTATCGCCGTATAGTAAAGAGCTCAAAAAATGAATTAAATAATCAAAATGGAAATAGTAAACATTATTTATGAGTTAAAACATTTTAGCAAGAAATATAATGCTTTATATATATATATATATATATATATATATATATATATATATATATATATATATATATATATATATATAGGGATCATACTAAAATAACCAGACAAACATTGTCAGTTATTTTTAATAATACGTGTCTAAAGGAAAAAATGCTGCCTCGATACACACACTCACACACACACACACACACACACACACACACACACACACACACACACACATATATATATATATATATATATATATATATATAAATATATTGATGAACGCATAAGTGTATACTATACCGATATAGTGTCATGGTTTAGAGATTCGAAAAATGGGCACAAGTGATTGGCATCAGGTACTCTACTTCATGAGCCATAAACTCCGCTGGGGATACTGAGATAAATTATATTGCATATAAATTGATCTAATAAAACAAAATATATCCGAACGTAATCATTTATTATGAGAGAGTATCACTTTTAAATATTTCTATCTAACAGAGTGATTAATATTTTATATATTTACGTGACATCGCAATATAATGTGTACGCTTTAATAATAACTCGTTTAATTTAATGATTATTACTTACAGAAATATGAATAGAATCTTAAAATAGTAAGACTACATATATAAACAAACAAATAATCACATCATAAAAAAGTATAAACAATAAACGTCAATAAAGGTACATTTGTTTGGTGAAATTGAACAATGTTCATAATATAAATCCTAACATTTACTCTAACCGATTCTAAACAATACACTTTTTAAAATGACTTACGGCTAGCAACATTTACGCCGGTTGCTACTCTATTTTTTCTGCAAGTGCTAAGTTGGCCTTTTTAAAACTTTATATTTATTATTATTGTAAAAGGTTTACTTCATATTATTTCATTCAGTGTACAGTAGGTAACTTCAAATGTGTATCTTTATTCTTATACTGTTCGACCAATTTTGTGTGCAAGTCTAACTCAGTGAATTAAACGAATTATAAGTGTATACATTATGTTGCTATTACATGCATACATCTCATTGTACATAAACAAATTAAGTAATAACATACATTGTAGATATCATGTACGAGCGCTTCTCCCGTACCCTAATAGTAAGGACTGCTGACTGTATACAGATAGTTTGATGTTCGATGTTTGGCTTAGGAGCTGTACTAATGGTGTCACACAAAAACGCTGTGGTACAGCGAAATACTTGTTCTGTGGATAACTATATATATATATATAGTCTCGGAAGTTTCTCAACCGTTAAAAATATATTCAAATTTTTTTTTTATAAAAACAAACTTTTAGTCCCAAGTCTTTCAGTGGAAAATCCCTCATGCAAGTCAATTTATTTTTTACAGTTATTATATTAGTCTGTTTCTAACACTATTTAAAGGGATCATCAGTTGTTTACCATGAAAAACTGTTTTATATATATATATATATATATATATATATATATATATATATATAAATATATATATATAAAGTAAATTGAAATACGGAAATGTACAATATATTATTTATACCGACTCCATGAATACAAAATCAACAACATCTTCTGGCATACGATTCTTTATCAGAAATGACTTTTTATTTTATTGATTCTATGTTTATATGTTTTAAATGTATTGAGATTTACTCTACAATTGCTCTGTTTAACCATAAATGTATTTTATTGAGCTGATGTAATACCTATAGTGGTTTTCATATATAATGATATAAATTTCAGTAAACCGTACTTATCTTAAAGTTTCGGTCAATACATGTAAATTATACTGTATATTAATTTGTCCTTGTAATATTCTTACATATATATATATATATATATATATATATATATATATATATATTTATTTATACAAGTATATTATTTTATGTATCCAAATAAAATTTTATGAGAAAATATACTCTTTTATGTATCACTTTTCAGTATTTACTTCAACACTGCTAAATACGTGAGTAAGGCAAGGTAGTAAGTTATGAAAATATATTTATGGCACTTAAGCTACACATAGGTTTCCGCGTTTCATTCACGTAGAGAATCCTCAGACTAAAATCCATGGAGTTTATTTTGCCGTTTTTTTATATATACACGCAGTATTTAAAATAAGTGTGTTGTTTTAAATATCACTAATACAAAACAACTTTAGCAGATTTTCGTGAGTTTGATATCCTGATACTTTAAATACATGGATCTATGTTAATAGCGTAACTGATATAAGAACTATTACATGAAGGGTAGACAATGTATTCTCTTTAAATAATAACTATTATGGAAGTTAAACAAATTTGAATATAATGCAATCAGAAAAATGTCAGTCAACTAGAGCACATATTAGTAACTCTGCACTTACTTTCGTATTCAGATGAAGTAAATAAATACCCACAATATTAGTGATGAACATTTTAAAATGAATATAATCTGCGAGCTAATTTAAGTATATTATAGACATAGAATAATTATGACATACGGAAAGCTAAACCAAAAAGAATGGTCAGTTGATGAGGTTATGGAAATTAGTATTGACAATGTACTAAGGTTTGAAGTGGTGGACAGCCATACATGGTAGAGCAATGGCAAATGTTGAATGTAGGTTCACTGTGTTTTTTTAGACATTCATGTGTTATGTCACGTCCCGTGTATACTTTATACAACTAAAGCATTTTTGTTTTTCTGAAATGTTGGTTGGTTTACATTTAGCGAAATTAATTCGTAAAATAATTTCACTAAATAATAACTGTTTTGAAAGTGTTTTCGTAGATAAACATGAACTCTTGATTTTTGCAATGTAAAAAAAGCTTGCTCGCTTATATATGCTCTGGTGTTACTAGTTGAAATCATCGAGCTGAAAATAAAAGAGATTAGTAAATGTAAAATATTTGAAGTAGATACTAAAAAATGCATGTTTGAACACATACATACACATACACCCCACACGATAGTATATATATATATATATATATATATATATATATATATATATATATATATATATATATATATATATATATATATGTGTGTGTTTGTGTGTGTGTGTGCAGTTTATAGATAACTGAATAATATATGCATATAGATCAATATTTAAATGTGCCTGGCAGAAGATGACAATTATATTTCCAAAATATATTCTGCTGGGAACAAATAAAAACGGCAACAATACGCTAACATTTATATGTAATTAAATTGATACACATCATGCATAATTAAATTCATTGATATATATATATATATATATATATATATATATATATATATATATATATATATATATATATATAAATATGTATATATATATACACTATAGATAGTAGTATAGATTGCGTTAGCATGAAACATCGATGTCTCTAGGTATATTTTAAATATTTAATATTTATTTAAAAAATATATTATTGTTTATCAGCCCCCTCCCACGGAGGCTGGGCACTTTTCGAGGAGCTTTAATAACAAGCAGTACAAATAGCTATATGCATGGTCTGACGTTTCGTAGATCACTCTTATCTACTTGGTGAGTAGTAGTAATTCTGCTATTTACAGTTAAAAATTCCTCTCTATTTACTAACTGGTTGGCAATGGCAAGATTTCCGACTACAAATCAGTGGCGATTTGTGTTCGGGGTTCGCGCCCACCGACCGTTGAGAATTAGTTCCTAGACTGAAGATTGCGTTAGCATGAAACATCGATGTCTCTAGGTATATTTTAAATATTTAATATTTATTTTAAAAAAATATTATTGTATATATATATATATATATATATATATATATATTTATGTTCCTTGTTGGGCTTTTGAAAAATATCGCTTAATATAACATCGCACAAAAAGTTATAGTCACTCTACTTGTATATTCCCTTTGTAATTATACACAAGTCCTAATATTTGTATAACTTTTATATATTATTGACGAGTCAAAATAAAATCCAAAGAGTTGTATATTTCAGCTGGGCTTCTACACATTGTCCTGCTGTAACTGAAGTGTTACACAATAAACCGTGCTAGTTAATTGTTTCAGTGAGTAAATTTTGCAGACTTTAATAAGTTCAGTTACTTAGCACAGTCAGTAAAGACTAGGACTACTGGCCTCAAAATGACTTTAATAAGTTCAGTCAGTTTGCTCAGTTAGAAACGGCTAAGACTACTGACCTCAAGTTAGTTTCCTTATTATTTATTTATTTATGTAAAATAAGGTTCTTCTGTTAAAAAAATTATATTTTGACCGACAAACAGAATAAAACAACAGATAGTTTAACAAATCGACAAACTCTCATTTATATTATAAGTAGATAGACTGGTACTGTTATGGGCATCAGGTCTTGATTCTGCCGGTGTGATGTTTTGTCCTGTGCAGTTCTAGAAAGTCAACCTTCCTAAGCTTTGCTTTTTCACTTTTTGAGAATTCCTTAAAATTTTTAAATGTATGTGTTGTTTTACCACCCAGATTAAAGGAGAGTAGTAGAAAGGGTGCGTGTTTTCAATTATGTCATCTTTGAAAGACTACAGTATTAAAATAGTACCAGAAAAATGTTTTCAAATACATTTTTTTAAAGTTTTAAAAAAAAATAACAGGAAAGTGTTATTGATCATTGTCAAATAATTGAATATAAACATATTTTTTTAAATTCTATTTTAATGTGGATTTTTTTAAAAATAAATTTTTAAAATGTCTTAAAAAAATTTCAGAAAAGTGTCATTGATCATTATAAATAATTAAATATACACTTTTTTTTTAAATTTTTATTTTAATGTGGATTATTTTAAAAATAAATTTTAAAAATGTTTTAAAACACAATTACAGAAAAGTGTTATTGGTCATTGTCAAATAAGTAAATATAAACATATTTTTAAAAAAATGTTATTTTAATGTGGATTTTAAAAAAAATGTTTAAATGTTTACAAAAAACAATTACAGAAAATGTTATTGATCATTGTCAAATAATTTAATATAAACATATTTTTTTACAAATTTTAATTTGATGTGAATTTAAAAAAATAATAATTTTTTTAAATGTCTAAAAAAAATTACAGAAAAGTGTCATTGATCATTATAAATAATTAAATATACGCTTTAAAAAAATGTTATTTTAATGTGGATTTTTTTTAGAATACATTTTTAAAATATTTACAAAAAACAATTACAGAAAAGTGTTATTGATCATTGTCAAATAATTAATTATAAACATATTTTTTAAAAATTTTATTTAAATGTGGATTTAAAAAAAAATTAATTTAAAAAATGTTTTAAACAAAACAATTACAGAAAAGTGTTATTGATCATTATCAAATAATTAAATATAAACATATGTTTTAATATTATTTTGACGTGGATTAACTTTTTGTCTGGTTTCGAATTATTATGGTGGGCGTTTGTATTGTGGGTTTTTGTCCGTTGGGCTTTTGTCCGTTGGGCTTTTGTCCGTTAGGCTTTTGCCCGCATACTGAATAAACAACAACATTTATTTGTTTTCAATTTTGAAAAATCAAAACGACCAATTTATACAGGTTGAAAAATATAGTCGCTATCTTAGTTAACGGTCGAAACTTCCGACTTCCTACCATAATTCGCTTTCGCTTGTTCGCTAGCAGCAAAGTGTAGTATCTGTGTTTTAATACTACACCGTTAATCTGTTCCGATCTCAGGCATAGCCAGCGAATAGGATTCTTTCAGACGGAGCCACTCTTTACTTTTGTTCCAATCTGGACTGCCTCTCAGTTGAAAGAGATGCATTTTACGTAAAATTTATGAATGAAAAGTTAAAAATCATGAATCTATTTTCAAATTACTTAAAACGCAATTACGCAGTTAAAGCCAGAAATATATATTTTAATAAAATATTTTAAGTTGCTTTAAAAAAAAAAAATTTCGTGAGATAACAACATTGTTTCTCACTTGCAAGTGTAAGAAAACAACAACATTTTATTTATTTATTCGTTAAAAAAATAAATATTTATTTCATTCAATTTGATAGAATGGATTTGGTGTTTAGTTTGCTTTAAATTACCAACGCCAAGTCGATTTTAACGTCGTGGCTAATATCATGAATTCGTCGGATCGGAGAAAATTTTTACATTTTGAAAGTGTTAAGTGACCCCGTTTTATTAAAAAAAAATATTATATATTTTTTGACGAAGAAATAAATAACATGTGTTTCTTTACACTTAAAAATATATGTTTATGAAATATTTTTAGTTGCTTCCAAAAACAAAATTACTTTTCTCACAATTACGTTATGTCCGGGAGAATTTATAACATAATTACAATGCTTTATTTCTAATCATCTAAGTATGTTTTTAAACGCTCTTGTGTTTTCATGAAATACATGGTATAAATTGTGTTAATCATTTTTATTAAAATTAATATTGAGGTAAACATTTTAAATGCATATAGTCATTTGCGAATACTAGTTATAAGTGTATATATCAGAATATCATTTTATTACAAGTTTAAAACAAATTAATTATGTAAATTTAAAAAAAAACATGTTCTCTGGGCAAGTTTTTGTAGCACTATATATACCATATGGCAGAGTAATATGCCAGTCCAATTTCGCTGACGGACACACAGATTAACAGAACACGAACTTATTGTTTTCGTTTCTGTAACATCACATTATGTATAACTTTACAGTTAAGTATTTGGTACACATAGTGTAACAGTGATCTATCTGCCTTTCCATAAACCATGGCTTTTTGGCAAAGATCAGTGTGCAGTATCTGTTCCGATGGAGGCAACACTCTGTAGACCGGCACTGTCTTGCCCTTCGGTCTTTGATTCCGCCGGTCTGAAGTATTCGCCTGTGCAGTTCTAGAAAATCAACTGTCCCAAGTTGGCCTTGGCTTTTGTCACTTTTGAAAAAAGAAACAATAAAAACAATTATTATTTTAGGTTACAGTAGGAGATTAGTTGCGCATATACATTTTACACACAATGATCCCCCCCCCCTCTTCAGGGGTGTCAAAACTTTTTTGGCAGATAACTAAATGTTGTCCCACTAATCCGAGCTGAAAAGTCATAAAACAACACGTAATATCTTCAAAAACTAGAACCAACCCACCCCGCCCGAAAAAAGCAATGCATTAAATGTATCTCCCATCGCAAAACAAAATGTGTTAACTGCCCTAACAGGTTAAAAATGGTGGATTATTCGATGTTAAAATTATATGCGAAACTGATACCATTATTTGCATTGTAAAGCAATTGTTTTTGTTTCTTTCAATTTTTAAATGAATCTTTCGTTTTACAGCTCTGACCTTGGGTTAGTAGTAGACAAGTTACGTGTTTTTTATGATGTAATCTTTAAAAGAATGCAGTATTTAAAAGTACCGAAAAAATGGTTAAAAATAAAATGAATAAATCTTGTAAAGAAAAATAAATTAGAGCCCAAGAGTTATTGATAATTGTAAAAAAAAATTAAATATAAAAATGTTTTTTTAATTGTTGTAATTAATTCATGTTTACGTTAGTGTGGTTTTTGTTCAGGTTTGAACTATTTTGGTTGGCTTTTATCAGTTATATTATAAGTTCATGTAAATAAATCTATTATTTACCCATCTACATTACATTAGCTAGAGAGAGCCAGTCACAGCTTTATCAAATGGTGACGGAGACATTAAGAAATATTAGAGAGTGTCTCAATCAACAAAAATAAGTAAGACCATATAAACATATACGTAGCTTAGCGTTGAACTTGCGTGCATTTATAATCAATTTTAAATTATTTTTATATTGTATAAGTATCATAACACGCTGATTAACTCTCATTTATCATATGCAAACATTTTGATAGATAGCTTTATGTACACACACGATATGTTCGATTCGTGTTATATACTGTACGCAATATACCTTTAATATGTACATGTGCAAGCTTGTGTATCATCATGCATTTATTCCTTTGTGCATAGTACATTGATTTATGTGGCAATTGTATCGTTTGGTATTCTGCTTCTTTTCTTCTCGTTCTTTTTGCGAAACACCGACATAAAATCGTCCCCGGTCGAATCTTTCAACCCTTATCAGAAACAGCTGTTTTTATGTCGTCTTTATTATAATCTTCTAAAAAATCACAACAGTGAAACTAAAAACTGCCTTTACAAAATATAACAATTTATATTCAGGTAAAGATCGACTCTCGCTTCAATGAATACTTTCACGATGTCTAATCTGGATTACGTGGAGCTCCGTGCCGAGCATTATAACAGAGACATGTTTCTAAAAATGACACAGTCTTGTGCAATGTGTTTTACAATGTGAATGTAAATGCGCAGCAATGTGCTGGCTGCAAGGTTTTGCAATTTTGCAATCTGTGTTTGGAAGGCGGGTTTTATTAGAGCTTCCGTCAGAGCATATATTATGAGAAACGTATTAAACGACACATCCCCCACATATTGAAAGACAATAAACGGGTGTTCAATATGTCGTATACATTTACTTTATATAGTACTTATTGTGTTTTTACATATGAACATAATATCACTGCACTGCCCTATTGCATATAACCAGAAAATATAGTTGAATATCTATTTATTCTGTCACGTGAAATCTGGAAAACATTTTTAAAGCATATGTGTCTGGCAATCTGAATCTATCTCTTTCTATGTGTCTTTGCCTGCATATATATATATATATATATATATATATATACATATATATATACATATATATATATATATATATATATATATATATATATATATATATATATATATATATATATACAGAGAGAGAGAGAGAGTACCTGTCGTGTAAGCAGAAATAATTGACAACATTCTCAATCATAAGTTATACAAGAGATACATGTTTATTATGCAATTCACAAACTTGACATCATTGGGTGTACCCTAGCATGTTCGGACATGATAAAACTTACTCACACCTGAAGTGCAGCGTTTAGCCGCGTTATATTTATTTTCTTCGGAAAAACATCTCCCGTTACATTTACATGTTTTTCATTTTAAACTGTTTATGAAAATTCATTGTTTGTAATAATTGCTTCTTTTGTCCATTTGACGGCGTGCGAGATTTTCGAGTCAAGCTTTTCGGCGTAGTTCAACATATCTCTATTCGCTCTGATAAATGATTACAATTGGGAAAGTAGTTTGAACCTATAGTGGGGCTACTAAGTGATTAAATTATCATGTAAATAATTACACATAATAATTAAGTTAAAACGTGTTTTATAAAAAATGATGAATAATGTATAACTACAAATACTAATTAAACATTTAAATAACATGCTTGTGCTATATTTGATATCAAGTTGTTTTTATTGTCACGTAAGCGAATAACTGTGTTAACAATACGCATCTAATGTGGTGGCATATGTCACAATCAAGAATTAGCTGGTATCATTACTTATCGTAATTGACCATTGACTTCTAAATATGTTATATTAATAGATACATAATAAACTATAAGACATCGTATGGAGATTATTACTAATGATTAAACACAGATATGCATGTAAATGTTTAATAGCAATTAGTTTAAATTCGTAAATCTACTCATAATTCATAAGTAATTTATTGATATATCAGAAACAAGGGCCATATATGCTGCGGAAATGACACATTTTCAGCTCACTGATCATACGAAGACATCATTCTAAACTTGCTAAATTATGAATACATTTCTCTTATATAATCCACAACAAGAATGCTAATCATGACTGAGAACACCATTCTTGCATAATATTTTCTGGAATTGAAGTAGATAAGATAACTATATTTAAATTTCATAAAATAGTGTATACTAATCCTATGGCATTTCAGTTCTCCCTGGATACTGAGAAAACAAAACAGTGCTTTATATTTATGCTATCTAATAACAGTGCTTTATATTTATGCTATCTAATATGTGACCTGAAAATAAAAAAGTGAACAAAGTGGAAATATCGGCTTACAGGTTTTAAAGCCGAAATCAACAAAGCATCAATAAACGGTCAGGCATGCTTTAAGCATCTAATAGATAATACAACCTCTTTGAATAATCTAGAAAATAACTATATATAACAGCAAATCTCATCCGACTAAAAAACAACTAAAAATAATATTGTTTCATGGGGCTCGAGTAGACAATGTGCCTTATTAAAACCCAGAATACCTGCTAGTATATATATATATATATATATATATATATATATATATATATATATATATATATATATATATATATATATAGAGAGAGAGAGAGAGAGAGAGAGAGAGATAGAGGTAGAGGAAGAATGAGGGAGAGAGAAATAGAGAGAGAGAGAGAAAGAAAAAGATACTTCCTGCTAGAATATATATATATATATATATATATATATATATATATATATAGAGAGAGAGAGAGAGAGAGAGAGAGAGACAGAGAAAGAGAGAGAGAGAGAGACCGAAAATCGATAGAACGAAACAGAATACAATGTGTGTCTTGCTTCGCACCGTTACACACATTTTCGGTTACATGAACCCAACTCACCTGACGAATAGTAACCAACATCCAAAGCTCCCCGACAAAAAATACCTGCTTACGTAACTCGAAAAAACTCCTGAAACTACTCTTTTTCTCTCAAGATAAATAATATGTTTTCCTATTACGATTAAATAAAATATTGCTCTAATGATCAGCAATATTTACTAAAGAATATATATTCCTTTACTTGGCTCTAAAACGCGCCTGAGATAAAGAAGAAGTATTACATATGAAGAAAACCCAACAATATTTGTGTTTGGAGGGCGAAGAATATAAACAGAAATATTGAAATATTAGAAATTAATTAAGAAATTGTAAGATAATGAAAAATATGGTTTCGCATTGATTTTTCCTAGAACGCATCTGTGTATTCGCTGAAGCATGTAATGCAACTTCATTGAGCTTGCAAATGGAAACATTTTAGGATATTATGAGGCGTATATACTTAAACATATATGTTTTGTAAAAAACACACACAAACACAAACATATGTGTGTATATATATATATATATATATATATATATATATATATATATATAGAGAGAGAGAGAGAGAGAGAGAGAGAGTGATAAATACATATTATATATATATATATATATATATATATATATATATATATCTACGACTCCTGAGCTTGGCTTGAATAGTAGTACATCTCTCTCTCTCTCTCTCTCTCTCTCTCTCTCTCTCTGTATATATATATATATATATATATATATATATATCTAGTGCATGTATTATATTTGTTTCTGTAGATGTTAATCCGTGTAAACTTTAATGTGTATAAACAGTGCTCAATAACAAGTGCAGCCGTCCTTTAGTATACATGCTCATTAAAAAGACATTATTATGTTCATATGTGCATACATGTTTCGGTTGTACTCTTCCCAGAGAGAAAGCCTTTTCAGACAAAAAAAGTCAAGGAAGTGAAATGAATTTGGAAAACTTTCCCATCAAGTATGTTAATTTTTGTGTCTGAATATGTTGATAATTTTCAACAGTAAAGCTAAGTATTGGATTACAGTGTTTATGTGTTAACCTTATCAATTCGTTGCTATCTCTTTCAGTATTTGTTACCCTCACCATTTGTTCTTTAACTACTGTTCCTTCCACTTCATTCTTGACTATTCCATTTACAACTAAAAAGTTTTACTCTACATACATATTAACGCATAAATATACCATCATATATATACACACATACACACCTGGACCATAATACATACATATAAATATACACATACTCTGATATCTATATAAAATACACACGTGCACAAAACTTTAGATACAAAAGTACACATTCATATACATATATATAGACATATAAAACACACAAATACATACGAATACACTCATACACAATATACATATATATATATATATATATATATATATATATATATACATATATATATATATATATATATATATATATATATATATATATATATATACTGTTGAATATAAGAGACAACTCATGTCTAGATATCATTTAGTAGATCCTTTCAATAATCCGATTCAGGATCTTAGTTTGGAGTGGAATTGGCTGATGAATTTGCCATAGTTTGGATTTGTCTCTCAAGTACTTTCAGATCCATCCGGGTCAATCTTTAGCGGAATGAGGTTAACCAGATACAGACCATGTGTTAGTATTATAGAAAATTTGGGCGCGAATTATGTAATAAGTACGAAACCATATTAAGACCTATAGACATTTTAGTATAGAATTACTAATATTAAAGTTAATTCTATTACTATGGAAAATTCATCAGTCAATTCCCCTCCGAAACCAAGATCCATGATTCGGACTATTGAAAGGACCTACCAAAGGATATCTTGGCCTGTGGTGTCTCTTATATTCAACAATACTTGCCTGCAATAGAAGATGCTGCCTACACACACACACACTCACACACACACACACACATATATATATATATATATATATATATATATGCATACCATCAATTACATCTAGACCCATTTCCACCTTCTGCATACATTTACTCACAATAATACACATACACGCATGTATATATATATATATATATATATATATATATATATATATATATATATACATACATATAGGCATATACACATACATGCATACACTTATACACAAATACATACATGAACACCGTTACATATATATATATCCATGCACACTGTTATATACACATATATACACATCCATACACCCATGCATACATATACATATATACACACATGCATATATATATATATATATATATACTGCATTACGAATACATGTGCATATACATACACACACAGGAAACACGCACCTACAATTGTTGCTGACGTTTTAAAAATGCGCGTGATCCGTATATGACAGAAAATCAATGTACGCATAACGATTGATTTATAACGCATAAAACTCTACTTATATCGGAAAATAAATGTGTAAACATAGGAAAAAAGAAACAAACGATTAGGAGTTATTGTTTTCTTTCATAATACCAGTCCCGTTTAATGTTTTGTCAATGCGATCTATAAAATAAGTTAAGTATACAATGAGCCAAGCCTTACTCTGTCGGCAAGTATCGAAACGATTAAATAAAAACATGGTTTTGATTCTGAATTAATGAGCCGTACATCCGACGAAAATGTGCGTGTGAATAAGAATATATATATATATATATATATATATATATATATATATATAAATATATATACATTTACATATTTTGTTTTCATATTTTCCTTATATTCAACAAAAATCCAGAAAGTATGACATGTATAATAATGTACAAACGTGTTGGTAAATGAGAAAAATTAGATAATTTTAGCATGCAAACATTGAACAAGGATTACGAATATCAGTGCGTTCAAATGAAATGAGAGAGCCCCTAACACTCCTAATATGATAAATACCTTCTATACACCTGCACCAGTCTTCATTTTCATAATCGTTTAATCAAATTCTATATCGCTGTCATACCATTCATAATTTATTTTCTTAAATCTACTAATTATTTATATCCGTAAAAAATGTAAAACTTTTTCTGATAAGCCGCATTCTCTCATAATTAACAAGTAAGTATTCGTGTTTAGATCCTGAAGTATTTTATTTCTAATTTTTATTCCTATCAATTATGTTTTCTGAAATATGTATATATATATACAATATAAGGTGTTTTATTTCTAATTTTTATTCCTATCAATTATGTTTTCTGAAATATGTATATATATATATACATATATATATATATATATACATATATATATATATACATATATATATATACATATATATATACATATATATATACATATATATATATATAATATAAGGTATTTTATTTACCTCCTCTCCAAGGTCATGTGTGGGTTTTGATGAAAGTATTTATTTTGAACAAACTGGATTCGAACCCGGTACATCCAGGTGTTCAATCCGCATCGTGAACCACTTTGCCACGCCCTTTAAATACTATCACGTATCTCGCACACTTTTCTACTTTTCGTATTTGCCGCTTCACAATATATACTCTCAATCACTTTAACTCGAATAATTACATCTGGGTATTCAAACTTTCTCCTCAGATTTAGTTTCCGTTCATCAAAAAATAAATGTATAACTATTATAATTTAACTCTATACAAGTTTTCACTAGTTTAACTCAACATAAACAATTTATTATTCCATTTTTGATTTTACCGATATTAAAAAAACTTCCTTTATGTTCATTGATGATTTAACCAGATTCGATGTTTCCCTTTCTAAAAACATTTCAATATAACTTCTTGTATTTATGACGATTTTTTTATGTTTAATTTTATTCATTGAATATATAACAGACCGAACTCAGAGGATCAAATAGATTGATGAATATTGATTATGATTAAATGGAAATTGAATATTTATCTAATATATACTATTATGGCTTATTCTTTATTTTTCAACGTTGTACATTTTAGTGAGTATTTTTTTTTATAGATTACTATTTTTTAAATATATTTCAAATTTAATTGTGTTTACTTTATTTGAATAAACGGTAAATATAAGTATATGCACTAGCAGATATATGCTCCTTCCGGTCGCATATTTTTGAAAGTTCGTTTATTTAATTGCTCAGTAAAATGTGTATTATTTTACAAACCATAAATAACTACGATCACGTACCACCACTATTCGTAGTAATATTGTAACATTTACACCCACTATCAACGATACAACTATTCGTACTAGTATTACTACTCAACAACTTCTACCACAATTAGCGACTATTCGTACTGCTATCAACAAAACTACTACCAGCAACGTGTTGACTATTTGCACTGATATTACCACAATCACATTACTACTACTACTGCTACTACTAATACTCCTACTAAGACTACTTGATCATGACATTGCGCTTTAAAACATAATTTCTCATGAGATAACAAAAACCAAAAATAACAAAACGTTTTTATAAACACATCGAAGTAAATATATTATGTTGGGGTATCTCGTACGATAAATCTAAAAGAATGTATTGTTTACGTTCAAATAATACACTCCAGTCTAGTGTCAATCTCTCTCTCTCTCTTTTCTCTCCCTCTTACTCTCTATGTGTGTCTCTTTCTCACTCTCTGCCTTTGCTATCTCTCTTTCTCTCTTTTGCTCTCTCTCTCTTTCTTTAAATATATATTTCTCTTCGTTCGAATAATTAGAGGGCTGGTAATCCAATGTTTGAATGGCCGCCGGTCGTTCCATCATATCCCATTACAATATAATTTAATTGCGTAACTCAATTATATAGATGTTTAATTAATTTTACTATCAACAAGACAACTATTCGTACTATTATTACTACATCAACAACAACTACTCTCACGATAATCGATTATTTGTACTGCTGTAAGACCATCCACAACACCAACTACCAGCAACGTGTTGACTATTTGTACTTATATTACTATTACCACCATCGCCTCGAGTACTAATACTACAACTACTACTATTACTAATACTACTAGTGTATTAAAAAAATGTGTTTTAAACATAATTTCTAAAAAGGTTTTAAAAAAACAAACATATAAATAAAAAATATAAATAAATTCATCATTTTCGAGCGTCTCGTACGATTAATCTCAGAGAATATGTTGTTTACATTTTATTAATTAAATAACGCGCCCCCGTCGTGTGTCCATTTCTCTCTTGGTCTCTTTTATCGCTCTCTCCCTTTCTCTTTATTTCTTTCTCACTCTCTCTCTTTCTCACTTTTTTTTTCTATCTCTATCTCTCTTTCTATCCCTTTCTCTCTTGAAATATAACTTGCCCTGCGTTCGAATAATCAGAGGGCGGTTAACAAAATGTTTGCATGGCCGCCGGCTGTTCCATCATATCCCATTACAATCTAATTAAATCACGTTAATCAATTAAATAGATTTTAAAAAGAAACAATATATTAATTCTTTTCAAAATGTTATTATTATCGAGGAAAATATTAAAAATACATCTGTAAATTTGAAGAAGACAATGATGAGTGTATACTTGCGAATATTAATTTATTAGCTGCTTACAAACAACTTGATTATGTAAATTTGAAACGAGACCCAATAAACTGGTTGGATATTCCAGCGCATCTACCTAGAATTGTATCATCTGCTCTCAATCCCGACACCGCGACTCAGTTTGCAGCTCATTAACTGACCGTTTATTTTTCCAGCCTTCCTCAGTTGAAAC
>OY744539.1:50026698-50216698 GCA_963556195.1 Sepiola atlantica | reverse complement strand
ATATATGAGTTTAAATATAGAGTTTGAATTACCCACTAGGCACTATCCTCGATAGTATTCTATTCGTTGTGTACATGAGTTTGCCAGGACAATCTGATATTAAGATACTCTACCCTGCAAGTAAACGCTGACCAAATATTTAAAATAACAAGATATTTGCTGCATAGATATGCCCCCCCCTCGCCCGCAGAACCGTAATACACTATCTCATACGATAAATAGCAATATCTAAGTGATATTACCTCAAGTAACAACACTTAGCTGGATATTCCACCAGACTAGATGAATCGTTCACTAGAAAGATATCATATAACATAATAAACTGGTCAATTTAAAAGAGGCAATTTAATGTTCTCAACTGCCTTACTGACATAACGTTTCAGAAATAAAAGAGGGCTTTAATAGAATATTTGAATATCTATGTATCCGATATAGAGATAAAGTGTATGCCCCAGGCAGCAAGCCCTTGATTTCTGAGAACTTCTACTGAAGTAAAATAAAACAAATAAAATGTATTACTTGAATTATATTTTTGTAAATTTATTAAGATTTAAGTTACTACGATGTGCTTGCAATCTATAAAGTTCTATTTCCTTTTCAGATCAGTGTCATTCCAACATCATTGCCAGACATATTTGTGAATGAAATGTATATTCTTGTGTAAAATTCATTACAAACAGGAAATCAAATCATGAAAATCCTTTTAAAAAACAATGGCTATAAACATTGTATGTTCACAATTGGCGGGTTCAGACTCGTGACCGGGACTCTGCGTCTCCGTTGGGACGTAAGAAACGAATAAGAAAAAAGAAATGAAAATCATTAAACGGAAATTGAATGTTTTTCTGTAGAATTCAGTTATAATACAAATCAAAGCGACACATTTACGTAGAATTAGTTCTCTTTGTTTGTTATCTTTACATTTTCGCGCTGGACCTACCAAGATACTTTGTCAGGTGTAAAGATAACAGCGCACAAAATGGATCATAAAAAAGTGTTAGCAAGCGTGTGAGCGCTATATTATATATTTTCGTTTTGGTATATATGTTCGTATACATTCATAAATATCAGATCATATGGTTTTCATGACTAAGAAATGTATTTATGTGTATATATATATATATATATATATATATATATATATATATATATATATATATATATATATATATATATGAAGCAATCCAACAAAAGATATAAGCGTCAACTAATATCTTATAATTAGTGAAACATCCGAATAAAAAGTGAAGCTCAATATACTGGATAGAGCATTAATATAATAATATAAAATGAAGTAATAAGATAAGGTGTCAATCAAATTTTATTAGAATTCAAAGTTCAAGCAAAGTATCCTTAAGTCCTTAGCTCATGAGTTTTCAAAGATAATTCTTCTCTTCAGAGGACAATAACCACAGTTATACTACTACAGGTAATAAAATTACGCTTTGAAAATATATTAAATTATATACACAAATACATAAAAATACATAACATCAAACATATCAACCCAAAAACATACTTTTTGTTGAAACCATACAGTCTATCCAGGTCATACAAATTGAGAAGCATAATCAGGAAAGACATTACTCCAAGTTATAAATAGCAGTCCATATACGTGAAATTGAAGGGGCTGGCAAAGTTATCCAGTCGCGAAATGTGTCCATATTCAATGTTAATGATAAATAAATCAAATAATACAAAAAGTCCAATCCAAGTTCCAAAATCCCGACATGTGTAACCAAAGTCAAATCAAAGCTCGTTGTTTAATTAGAAAACCCGTTAAATCCGAATTGAGCAAAATAAGACTGAATCCCGGTCGCATCTTGCCAGCAGAGCGAAACAAATAAGTAATCTTCTCTCCCCAGCGATTCAACCAAACATGGCAAATCCCTGACGAACAGAAGGCGATATTAAATTGTCTACATCTCAGAATGACTTTAATCGATTTGAAATTATGTCTGTGTTACTTCCTGTTTAAGCCCGCTTGATGGGCTCAACAAAGAAAGCAACATACAACCCCGCCATCCACCCCACCCAGATTAGGTGTTCCATGTCTGGGTCGAGTGAGAATATTCTATGTCAAAGGGGAAGGTGTTAAGAAGTTTAAAGAAATAGAAAAAGAGAAGGGAGTAAGGAAATATAGGTCAGATCGTGTTATCACGTACACATCCAAAATTATTACTTAAAATCTAGCTTACAGTAAAAACCGATTTCACAAATCTCGCCCTATCAGATAATCTAGAATATTTATGAAATTAAAAATCACGAAGTTATTAAATTCCAATAATTTTATAGATTACATTAAGATTTAATTTTATCAGGTTAGAAATTATTAAAGTTTTTAATAGTTTAATTTAAGATTCAATCCTATCAGCCCAGGAGTCTAAACTCAAGCTTTAACTTTTTCCAATTAAAAAGTTTAACTTGCCTTAAGGTTTAATTTTTCCCAATTAAGATTTAATTTTCCCAATTACGAAGTTATCAAAATAATTAGAACTTAATAATTTAATAGTTTAATTTAAGATTTAATTTTATCAGATTAGGAAGTTTAATTTAAGGTTTGGTTTGCCCAATCAAGAAGTTTAATCTAAATTAGGGTTTAATTTGTCCTTATTAAGAAGTTGTAAATATGTTTAAGGTTTAATATTTCCTAATTAAGAGGTTGTAAAGATAGTGTAAAGATATTTAGAAACTGAAAATGTAGGTGTATAAACGTTTACAACCTCATAGTCTAAATCCTTTAGGCAAAGAAGATTAAAAAGGACCCATCTCGAAGACTGGACACCTCCGGTTTCATTGCTCGCCCAAACAACTACGGCAAGACTGGTCGTGGTTTCCGTATTGCATATTTGAATTTCCTCCCATGTCGACATTTGGCGACTAATTCACTTCTAGATTTTTTCAGATTTAAATGTTTAGGTGCAGTAGCTATCATTACGGCTTCAGAATTGCATAGACCACAAGTCTGGATCCTGGGCTGTATGAGTTTGATTTTTTTAGGATGGACCATTTTATATTGTGTGGAATATTATCTGATCTTAAATTGTTAACTAAAGTGGTCAGGGATGTTTTGTTGTTACCGACATCGTTATTGAAGGAGTAATTATGAATAGAGATGCGGGATTTAATTAAAGGAAACCTCTAATATGGGTGGGGTGGATGGCGGGGTTGTATGTTGCTTTCTTTGTTGAGCCCATCAAGCGGGCTTAAACAGGAAGTAACACAGACATAATTTCAAATCGATTAAAGTCATTCTGAGATGTAGACAATTTAATATCGCCTTCTGTTCGTTAGGGATTTGCCATGTTTGGTTGAATCGCTGGGGAGAGAAGATTACTTATTTGTTTCGCTCTGCTGGCAAGATGCGACCGGGATTCAGTCTTATTTTGCTCAATTCGGATTTAACGGGTTTTCTAATTAAACAACGAGCTTTGATTTGACTTTGGTTACACATGTCGGGATTTTGGAACTTGGATTGGACTTTTTGTATTATTTGATTTATTTATCATTAACATTGAATATGGACACATTTCGCGACTGGATAACTTTGCCAGCCCCTTCAATTTCACGTATATGGACTGCTGTTTATAACTTGGAGTAATGTCTTTCCTGATTATGCTTCTCAATTTGTATGACCTGGATAGACTGTATGGTTTCAACAAAAAGTATGTTTTTGGGTTGATATGTTTGATGTTATGTATTTTTATGTATTTGTGTATATAATTTTATATATTTTCAAAGCGTAGTTTTATAACTGTTGTACTTCATTTTAGATTATAATATATATATATATATATATATATATATATATATATATATATATATAGATAGATTATATATATGTATGTATACATATATATAACTATATATATATATATGTAAATCTGGATTTATATAAATATATATATATATATGTTATATATATTTATGTATATATATATGACTATGTATATATATATGTAAATATGTATATATATATAAATATGTATTTATATATATATATATATATATATATATTTATACACATAAATACACGTCTCTATATAAAATATACGTGTCTAAATCTATCGGCAAAATGAAGTAAACCTTAGCTTGGCTATAGTTCTCATTCATTTTCATATTCATATACAAAACGTCTTAATGTTTTAAGTTTAATAGAAAACAAGCATTGTCAAATAATATAGTTTATAAATAAAAAGGGTACATATCATTCGGTATAAAAAAACATGTTAAACAACGCTTTTTAATAGAAATAGATTGAAGATATGTTTCCGAATTGAATAGTCTTTGTAGGAGGTTGGTCGAACTTGCTATTTGCGATGTTTTTCTATTCTCGACGCACTTGACATAGTTGTGTCCAGCAGTCCTTTTATAGTAAACTTTTGTGTGACAGGATGATAATATATATATATATATATATATATATATATATATATATATATATATATATGTATCTAATGTTCTGTCAGAGTGTGGACAGGTACTCGCCAAATTTTCTAACGTTTTCGACTCCCATGTGTCTTCCCTAGGCACGTGAGGAATTATGCAAACTATTAGTCGATAGCACTGCCATTCTCGCTGTCTCAAATTCAAACCTTCGCCTCTCCTTTCATTGAAGCTTACTAATTCCAGCAAGCACAATCAATCACGCTCGATATGAGGGAAAAGAAGGTATACCTAAATGCTTTTTATATGAATATGGCAACTTAAAGAAGAAAATAACCCTTTCACCATAATATGGAAAATACTTGAGAAAAAACTATCCTTCCCTCTAGCCATAAACAGATGTCCTCTATGTGACGCTGAAAAATACCACATTTCAAGGGCCATCATTGATCCGAATACAGCCTGTTTGAATATCCGCGATGAAATCTTTAAGGGAAGTATCCACAAGAGACAAGCGCTACTCATAAACTGGACTGACCGATTCAAATAACGTCTAGCTACTCCCCCTCTACTTCCCATCATTACTAATATAAACAAATTAAATAAATACGAACAAACACCTCATCAGCCCATATCCAAATAAATTTCAAGAGCAAAAACTTCGACTTTCACAAAAATATTAAATTTATTCATCAGTTATTAGACTATTCTTAAAAATCTATTTAACAACCTCAAACCTTTATTTTTCAACTAAGCTAGCTCCTTTAGACCCAGCAATTTCTTTGTTAAAATCACTCCGGTCTGTCTAAAAGTATTTTAACACGATTTTAATTAACGGTTTTTTCTTTCAGAACGCACACCTTAAAACCCAAAGCAGTAACGGCTAATGATACAAATTCATAAAAGTGGCTCACGGTAATTAAATAGAAACCTTTTTATTTTATTATCTTTTAATTATTTATTTATTTTTTTTATTTCTTATGTTTTAATTTCTAATTTTATTTTAATTTTAATTTTTATTTTATTTTTATTTTTATTTTCATTTTTATTTTTTATTTTTTATTTCCTTTAATTTTTGTATTCCCTTTAATCTTTTATTATTATATCTCTCCAAATCTCCTCCGGTTTTAAATTTCTACAGTTTCATTACACTAAATTTAAATTCAAACAAACATACATAACACACTGAGCAAATAACGCGCCCCAACGAGAGTGTCATGTGACTTCACATTTCCAAAACAGATGACAACAGAAGCTGAAGAGAGCTGGATGGCTAAGACTTTCCGAGCTTGAAACCGACGGTACGAATGTTGTACTAATTGTTCTGTACCTAAATAAATATATATATATATATATATATATATTTGTTTGTGTGTGTGTTTTTGTTAATATATTTATATATCTATTTGTCGATTTTGATGTCTGTACACAAAAAAAGCCGCACTCAAAAATGGTTGTTGTTACACGTCTTACTGCATAGATGCCACATATATTGTGCATAACAAATATTTGTTTCTATTAATCGTTGCGAAAGGTGTTGTTGTCATTGTATCCCATGTAGAATGTAGGCAAGCCTTAACAAACAGGTTTGCTAAATGTACTTAACAAATAATAAAGCCTAAATATGTATGTAGAGTTGCGTGCTTCTGATGCATAGCACAGTTTAAAAGAACACACTTTAGTCCTCTTTTAATGAATCTCCTACAACCATTAGAACTACCGTTATGCATGTGATTGGCGTGTTGAACGTAAATAATGACTTAATTGATCTATGATATATATTGCTAACGGAAGCAGCGCCGTTGCATTCATCATAATTACAAATGTAAAACAAACAAACTTACTCTTCACCCTCTAACTGTTTATATTTATCTCTTCCCTCTCTCTTTCCACACACACACACACAAATCTCCCTCCCTCTCTCTCTCTCTCTCTATATATATATATATATATAAATTGTATATATATATATATATATATATATATGCGTCACCCAGGACTATACTCATTAGTACCCAATTTCGTGGACGGCTTAACAGTGAAGTTTTCTGTGCTGAATAAATTGAATATTTTACACGCAACCAATGATCATTCAGTAAAATAATGGAAATAAGTAAATGATTTGAAAAGTCCTATTTTCTATTTCCAGATTACACAGCGAATGCGTACATATATATGTGTGATCTTACAATTTCATATGCGAATACTTTTAGACACCTATATAGGATATTTACCCTCTTATTTAAAATGAATCTTGTTTCGTATTTATTGGTTTAATTTCAGTGGTCATTCAGTAAAATAACTTACAATAAAATCAGAATATATCACATAGAAAAAAGTAAATCCTATCAAAAGTCATATTTTCTATTTCCAGATTAGAGAAAATAGAGATCTACCTTACAAACTTCATGTTCTCCTGAAGTATTTGATTATAATTTTAGATCACAAGACTTTGTTTTAGCAATAAAAGCTTGACATATATCAGTCTAACATCTTTACCTCAAAAAGCTGTCAGACATATAAATATACTTTTTATGTAATAAATTTGTTACGTCATGCACAGAAAAAAATCTGAAGACATTAAGTGATAAATGTATTTGGATAATATCTCATTGTTGGAATAGTTGACATAAGATAGATAATGGTAGACTTTAGAAACTATTCTTATACACAAATAGTATATTAAATATTAATTGCAGACACCGTCGCCGTTTAGGATATTATCTCTCTTATTTTAAATAAATATGATTTCGTTTTTCTTGGTTTCATTTTCTATTAAATTATCGGGTTGAGCGTAAACAACTTCCTGGTAATAATTAAGCAGTTTGCCAATCGTAATAGTTTCTCATATACAATTCGTTATATGAATCAACAGAAAAAAACATGTGCGTGAGTTGAGTTCAGCACTGCTTCACTGTACAAAAAGATACACATTCCGCAAATATTTTTGCAAAATCTTTGCATTAAGCAAATAATCAGACAACATTTTATTGATTCATTTTAAAGTAATTACTTTTAATCCCACGTCGTTCCTGTCCATATTTTGATCTGATTACATTGAACTTTTGACAGAAAGCTTCTTAAGGCTGAAATCTTTTGCATGTGACAGGAATTAGGTTGTATTGTTTATATTTTTCAAAATGGTAGATTTTGTAATATAAGATTTCTTATATAAAGCGTCTCCGCTGTTCAAAGTCATTACGAGCTTTTTGTGATCAACTACACGAATTAGTCTATGTAAGTAACAATACACAAGCTAATTATATACAGGATTACACTACGTAGTATGACATTAGAGTTGACTTCTACTCTATCTAACATTCACGCTGTGATTAGGTTATACAATCTATCGCGTACTAGAAACTGTAACAATATACATCAAGAACTATTATTGTGTTATTGCACAGCCTTTCAAAATAAGAACATAGGACCTAAAGTTATATACCGTGCAATGCCTTAGTATGTAAAATACAACAGCGTAACAATAATCCGGATAATTCGGTTTTACAAAAACTGTTCGTCGAGAGCTTCAAAAGGCTTAATTTCATGGAAGGGTTTTTTTTACAGTAAACACAATTTCTAGAATACGTCATAGGTATAATCTTCTATAATCGTGGGAAGTTTTAAGCAATCAATCTTACCCATCAGCTCAGCTGTGAATTGATACCATCAGAGCAAACATTTTGTGTTCTTTAAATGGATATCGTCATTCGTAGACTTCAATTAGGTAGTAGACTGATTTTCTTCATACCCGATAATTTAGTTGTACTATAAACATGTAGAATGCAAATTACTAAATAAAAACATGATACATTATGATAAAAAAACTTGTTTACACAATAAACGAATCGTATGCATTTAACCTACACTCCGACAAAAAGCTTATTAAAATTGAAAGGAAACATTAATTATTCCAGAATAATGTCATTAAAACCATCATTATCCGAATGTGGTCAATTATATAAAGGAAAAACTATTCTTAAACAAAATCTTGAAATTTCGAAAATAGCATTTACCGCGTTTTGTATTGGACATACACACACACACACATATATATATATATATATATATATATATATATATACACACAAAATATATGTATATATTTACATATTTTTAATAAATGTCTTTTATTATTTTTTAATTTTACAAATATTTTAGCGACAATTAAATATAAAAGTATATATATATTTATAGTAATATATATATATATATATGCATATGTATATAATTATATGTATATATATATATATATATATATATATATATATGCATATATATATAATTATATGTATACACATATATATATATATATATATATATATATATATATATATATATATATATATATATATATATATATATATGTTGTGAAGTTGTCCCACAGTAAATTATAAATAAAGGAAGTTAAGTCGAGGGTTGGTTTAACAAGTGTATTAACAAAGTAAGAAACTGACTAGCTCTTGGCTAGACAATTACAAGACTGTGCTTTGTCTTCAGTGTCTCTGGTGACTCGCACTATTTATAGTGACAACCGGTGTAGTTTCTCCTGTGTAAGAACGGCCGGTGTAACAATATATATATATATATATATATATATATATGTATATATATATATATATATATGTATATATTTGTAGTTTGATGAGTATATATATATTTTTTAAATATTTAGAGGCAATTATATATATATATATATATATATTCCATTAATATATATATATATATATACATGTATTTATGCACATATAGAGTATTGTATGTGTATCTGTGTATATATACACATACATATAAACATATATATATATATACATATCTATATATATATCATGTATATAAATATATATATATATATACACATACATATATATATATATATATATATATATAGAGAGAGAGAGAGAGAGAGAAGATATACATACCGAAATAAATAGAGATAGAAAGCCCGAGTGAATGCAAGAGAGAGAGAGAGAGAGAGAGAGAGATGGAGAGAGAGAGAGAGCCTTGATAACAGACAAACAATCCTTTTGACCCAAGTTGTAAGATGCAATATTTTGCTTAAAATCAATTAATATTTTTGTCTTGACATTTCCTCAAATTAATTTCGAATGTTCTTCAGAGAAAAGAGAGTATTAATCAATTAAAAGTCAATGCAATACTTTTTTCGTGATGGTAGATTTACACCTCGATGTTATCCGGGCGGTGTCAGACTACGTCGTAGGGTTGTAAAAAGGCGCAATATTTGTTTTTATTCTTGACTTCTTGGAGCGTCGCCGCGTATCTGCTGATAAAATGTGAGACAAGTTTCTGAAACATCTTCAAGAAATTAAGAATATTGGAAAATGACAGACAATTTCCTTCGGTTACCACCTTTTAAGATGCAATATTTTAGTAAAATTATTAAAATTATTTTTTATTTATTTTTTCTTAAACATTTCGAATGATAACACATTTATCTTCTAAGAAAAGAGAGTATAACTCATTTAAAATTTAACATCATTATTCTATCGTGATGGTTCCTTTTCACGTCAATGTGTCCGGAGCGGTGTCAGATTACCTCGCAGGATTATGAAAATGAGCAACATTTTCTTTCCATTGTGGCGCGGAGATTCTTTACATCTTTTTTTGAAATCTTTAAGAAATTAAAATTTCCTTAGATGACCACATTTTAAGAGGCAATATTGTTGTGGACCCGTTTAAGGGTACCAACAATGAAATAAAAGAACAACAAGTTTAGAGATAACAATAACGAATTGTATTGAACAGAGAAATTATACACAAGTCAGTGTTGGCAGTGCTAGTGCCTAAATGTGCCGGCAAAACCGGTAGTTATTGCTACCATTTAGTTATTATTAAAGGGTAGGTAGGTCACCCACAACACCCCCTTCCGAAACTCATTCCCCCGGAATCTCAAGGTATATCTTTTTCCAAGTATTAACCTCGAAACTCCCGGTTAATTTACGTTTTCTTGATGAACGTCTTTGTTCCGGAGGCGTTTTTGGTGTTGGCAGCTCAAATGCGTCGTATAGATCTTGCATGATGGTCTCACTCTGATCCGATGGGCCTTCCCCAGGGTCGTCCGACATGCGACGACGCATTTGGTTAATGTGTTTTTACAGGTGCCTCTAGGACCCTCTACAATGTACACCATCCGCCCCAATCTTTTTTGTACCTTTCCCACTTCCCACACAGTTTTGTTTCCATGGTGTTCCTGGGAGAACACCTTCTCTCCATCCTCGTAACTTTTCTTTGGTGCCGTAATGTTGGTCGGTTTCACCTGTTTTGGTAAAAGTTTGTCGAATACCGACTTTATTTTTCTTCCAAACATTACTTCCGCCGGTGGTACTTGGGCTGGTGTGTTCTCGTTGGGTGTAATTCTATACACTTTAAGGAACTGCTGGATGTCCTTTTCTCCCGGCGTGCCCGTCGATTTTTTCAACGCTCTCTTCAATGTATCAACAAATTTTTCTGCCTGTCCGTTTGACCTCGGATGGTAAGTCGGAGTGGTGATATGTTTAATTTGAAAGTATTCACAAAATTCTTTGAACTCTCGTGAAGTAAATTGTGTACCGTTGTCCGATACAACAATGTTCACCACTCCGAATCGGGCAAACAGTTCATGCAACGCGCATATCGTGACATCCGTTGTTGGGTTTATATGTCTAACAACTTCTCGCCATTTTGAGTAGGTGTCGACTATAATTAAATAGTAGAAGCCTTCCAATGGCCCCGCAAAACTTATGTGAATCCGGGACCATGGTTGCTCTGCCTTTGGCCATGGACAGTACTCAATAGGTGGTGCTTTCGCTGCCGACGCACAACCTGCACAGGCCTTCACCTTCGTCTCTATGTCCCTGTCCATGTTTTTCCAATACACATAAGATCTCATTAGGCTCTTCATGCGTGTCGCTTCGGGATGCCCCTTATGGAAATCCTTCAGGATTTTTTTTTTTAGCGTAGCTGAGATTACTACTCGCTTTCGGTATAATAATGTGTCGCAACCGACCGAAAAAGCTTCTGCCGTTTGCTCATCGTCTGTTTGTAATTTATTTTTAATTTCGATAATAAAATTATCTTCTCTTGCCTCTTTTTGTATATCGCCAAGTGTGACTGGCAGCTCTTTTATTGTGTTACACAGTACTTTACTATAGTCATATTCAGACCGAAGGGATGCTATAACTGTATCCTCAAGCGATTCCGTGTACTTTGGGATTAGCCGCGATAAACCATCTGCGTGTCCTAGTCTTTTTGACGGTAAAAATTCCATCTCAAAGTCATAATTTAACAGAATTATACCCCATCTCTGTAGGCGCTTTTCTGTGTAAGTTGACAAGCCTTTTTATCCAAAGCTGGTGATAAGTGGCTAATGGTCTGCTTGTAGGATAAAATGACGGCCGTGTAGATACCTGTGAAATTTGGTCATTGCGAACACAATACCCAACGCTTCTTTTTCAATCTGCGAGTAATTTTTCTCTGCAGGAAGTAAAGTTCTTGAAGCGTGCGCGATGGGTTTCATCCGGCATTTTATGCAAAATGCACGCCCCTATGCCGTAGGAGCTGGCGTCACTTGCAACAATAGTTTTTAGCTCTGGATTAAAATGAGTAAGAAATAATTCTGAAGTTAACTTCGTTTTTAGGTTGTCGAATGCAGATTGACAGTCGGCGGACCATTCCTATTTACTATCTTTCTTAAGTAACTCATTTTAGGGGGCTCGCAATTTGTGCATACTGGGAATGAATTTTTCGTAATAGTTTGCGAGACTCAGGAAGCTTTGTAGTTGGGTAACATTGTTCGGTTCGGGCATAATCTTGATGGCTATAGATCTTTCTGGGTCGGGACGTCTTCCATTCTTATCAATGACATGTCCCAAGTATTTGATCTCTTCTAGAAATAATTCGCACTTTGACTCCTTGCGTGTAAAAGCAAAATCGCTTATACTTTCGAATACTTTGTTTACGTGCTCACGGTGCTCCCCGACGTTCGTACTTTTCATTAAGATATCGTCAAGATAGCCGATCGAAAAATCGAGCCCGCTCAACATTGTGTCGATTACCTGCTACAAAAGGGAGACGATTGAACTTTAGTAGTCCCCTGTGTGTCGAAATACAGAGAAGCTTAGAGCTATCTTCCTCTACAGGTTTTTGAAGATAGGCTTCACTCGAGTAAATTTTTGAGAACAGTTTTCCACCGTTTAATTTTGTGAAAACCTCTTCTGGTGTCGGCAGAAGATAGTGATAATCTTTCAGCGCATCGTTCAAACCGGTTGAGAAATCAACACACACTCTGATCTCTTCAGATTTTTTTTTCACGTAGACGGTTGGGGCCGCCCATTCCGAGTAGTCAACTGGTGTTAAAATACCTTTCTCCAACAACCGGTCTATTTCTGCCTTAGTTTTTTCAAGAGAGGCAAATGGTACACTTCGTTTTCTCTTAAAAACGGGATTCTTTTTTTCAATTAGTTAAAAACTCGCCTTTATTTTAGTACAGCGTCCTAATTAATTAGAAAACACCTTGGGGAATGACTCTTTCAAATCCTTCTTACATTTTACTGCTTCAGTAGAAAAGTTTTCTATTCGTTGACAATATGCGCTTATCGGCGAATCACAGAGCAGGAAGTGCTGAATCCAATCTGAACCGAACAAATTTCCTGTATCTTTCATTACGAACATGCGTAATTTTAATGACTTATTTTTTAGTGACACTTTTGGAATGACTTCCCCTTCAAAGTTTATTTTCTATCCGGTTACCGATCGAGCCACTTTATCTGTGCGTAGCATAGTCGGTATGCCGATCTTTTTCCAGGTATTAATATTAATAATTGATACGTCAGACCCTGAATCAATCTGTAGTTTAACATGTTGATTGTTCATTTTTACCGTAACATACCTTCGTATGTTTAGGTTGCCACCATTAATTCGAGTTGTTTTTATGTAACTGTTTCTAGTGTTACTTCTGCAATGTGAGGCTTTGTGTCCCATTTTAATGCATTTGTCACAATTTTTTTCGTTTACAAGGACACTTCTGGTACCAATGTAGGTCCCCGCAACCCCAACAAGGGTGGTTTCGCAATTTTTCATCCGACCTTTGAGGCAAATCCTTCCTGAATTTTTCCTTCGAAGAGTATGATTTTTTTGAAAAACGACGAACATTTTAAATATTAGAAATTGCTGCTTCCTCTAATTCTTTAGCTTCCTTTTTCTCGGAAATATGTCGTAGACAACTTTCGGCCAGTTGTTGCAATGTTAAATTTGGCTCGGTTTCAAGTTTGCTTATTGCACGTCTTCTTAACTCTGCATCGTTTTGCGAGACGAGCCCTTGAACAAATATTAATACTTTGAAATTGTCCGCTGTCAAGGATGATAACTTAAAGTTGTCACAATGTTTATTGACGATCGAAGCAAACGTTGAGTAATACTGGCTTTCTTTTCGCGTTAGGTTCATACATTTCCACCGTTTGTGGAATAAACTTGTTTTGGGGCAATATAGTTCCATTAACATTTTAATGGTTTCATTGAAAGATAGTTCGCCCGTTTTCTTCGGCAGAATATAATCGACAAATATTGTATGCTCTGCCGTACATAGTCTACGAAGAACTACACGAACCTTTTTCTTTTCCGACCATGTGCTACAATCAATGTCAAAAAATCCTGATATCGACGGTATCAAGATTCGAAGTTTAGGTCCTCTTCAGGCACATAGTTGAAGGTTTCTATAGCTGACCATATTGTACTTTGGTTGAACGCGTTGCTGTCGTCATTCGTCGTATTTATCATTGCTTGTGCAAGCTGCTCAAATTGTCTCTTTGATTGAGTCTGTTGCTCTAATTGTAAATTTTTATCCCAATCAATTGTTCGTCTAAAGATTTTCTATTTTCTCGCTTTTGTGCTAAATTCTTTTCTCTCAATATATTTCAACAAACTTTGTAGCTGCGACTGAAATTCCTTCTGTAGAGACTGAAGTTTTTCATCGTTTGCCTTCTGTTCAGCAAGATATTTTTCATCGTTTGCCTTCTGTTGTTCTGATTGAAATTTAATCATCTCCAATATCTGTTTCGAGAAATCTTCCATGATTAAAGAAATACTTTCTTGAAAAAGAATTAGTCACAAATAGTCCTTCACTATTTTTTCTTTTCAAATGCTTACTGTTTAATAACAAACTCAACCCCTTTTCATCACTGCGTCATTCGGGTCTCGAATTCGACCGGCACTTGCTAATCTTTTTTTTTCTTCTTTCAAAATTCTTTTAGAAAAAAAACGATTTGATTAATCCGGCTTATTGGGTAATTAATTTAACAAATTATTTGTATTTTTGTTCGAATCTGGAACTTTTTTTTTCAATAAGTCCGTTTGCCTTTCAGTGTAGGCTGAAAATACAAAATAGCAAGTAATGGCTATATTAAAACTTGACTAGTTATTCAAGAAAGTTACTTGGTTTTACTTGTCAGATTTTTTTTTCGACTATACGATTTTACAGTGACAAGTCTGTTTGCAAAATACGTTAGACTATATCAGACACGAAAAAAGGTTTTTATAGTATGGAGTTTTTTTTCTCAAACCTTTCAGTTTTATAAGCACATGGTATTCCAATTTCATTTGTTGCACGAGGTAAAATCCCGTATTGAAATACGAAGAACACAAATAGTAAAATCTGGCTTACTTTTCTTTTTCTTCCAGTAATTGTTTAAACTGGTTATTTCTTGTAAGGCAGACTCGTCCCAAAATTGAATGTATTCGATGTTTCCAATATCTTCCCGAGAATTGTAAAGCACAGGGTTTTTTTTGTTGTTATTTTTCAAACTGGTAGAATTTTTTTTCGAAGGTTGACCGTGTTGAAGACACTGGTTTTTCACTCACAGGTTGCAAGGTCCAAGGTGTTTCCAACGAAGTCCTTTACAAATCACACGCCGCCAGTTATTGTGGACCCGTTTAGGGGTACCGACAATGAAATAAAAGAACAACAGGTTTAGAGATAATAATATTGAATAGTATTGAACAGAGAAATTATACACAAGTCAATGTTGGTAGTGATAGTGCCTAAATGTGCTCAATATTTATTTGCGTAAACTTGTACACAAAATGTTGCACAAGGCCAAAAAAGGGGTAGGGAAGGATCGGTCATCTCTAACTTAAAAAACTCAACTTAGCTAGTTTCAATCATGACCATCATTTACCATAATACCACATTCATACTAGACATCCATCGCTACTCACCATCAGAATTCATACCATGAAATCCTACTTAAAACCCATCTAAGAACTATGCAACGGGGGGGGGGGACTAAACATTAAAAATATGATATATACAATGTAAAAGAAATAAAGATTAGTAAAAGCCCCCCCCCCGTTATTGAAATGTGGCAGAGATGCCGATTTGCCGGTCGAAATCGAAAACTCGAAAAAAAAGGTGGTTGATGCAGGCCCAACGTTTTATTCGGACCACCTCCTTCTAAAATATCGAAGGGTGACCTGCATCTCCGGCAAATCTGGCATTCAGTCACCTAATTGGAGAGGGAAGGGGAGTGGGGCAGAAAATAAAAAGGGGAGTGGGATGAGGACAAAAATAAAAAGGGGCATGTAATGGAATCAATCATACACTAGCTAAATTGTTGAACTAAAACATCAACAGAAAATTAAACAGAAACTAACTTAAAATAAGTCTAAATCAAACTTAAAATTAAAGCATAGTTCGTTTCCTGAACCCAATATTCTCTGCCCAAGGCACGCCCAGATACCACTCTAATCTACCGCCAGCCCCTCTACACAGTCGTGCTCCAGTCACTCATCTTTCACCAAAATCTGCCGAAGAGAGCTTCACCCTCTCGGCCCTAATGCGCGCCTTCAGGTAATATTTGAAAATCGCAATAAGGTCGAGAGAAGTGAAGGTCTCAGCTCCGTAGACACCTAGTCTTCCAAATCGTAACTCTCATACTCGCTAGTAAGCTCAAAAACGTAAACCGTTTTTGCCTATCGGTTGTCGGAGCTTAGTTGCTGCATACATAAATGGGTTCCAGGTCAAAAGCCGATACGTTAAGAATACGAACCATGTAGCCTACAACAAGCTTAATCAGCGGCACGACGATGCGGCAAAAAACGAAGACGTGACTTATGATCTCGTCCTCATCGCCGCATCTGACATAAGTCGGAGAATTACTCAAGCGTGCTGAATGAAGCCTCTTACCTACCCAGAGTGCATTCCCAATCGTCAGCCAGGTCAGTGATGCCTCGTCATTGTCAAGGCACCTTGACCCCAGCCCAAGGCCAGATTGAGCGAAGCTCTCCCCTCGTCAAAGCGAGCCCCTCAGGCCTATCATTTCGGACAGTCGCCCTCACCATTACCCGATATAATGGTTTTCGAGACAACAGCAGGGTGTCAGAGATGCTTTCTGTCACCCTTGAAAGGAACTTCAACGCATGTCTACATTCGCGATAGAAGGAGCACTCGTTTCGGGGTAACCTGTGTGCCTCTCCCTCATCCAAGTGCACACTTCTCAAAGCCGGAAAGGCTTTCTTGGTGTCTTCCTTCCAAAAGACACCGTTTCCCTCAGATTGTGTACTAATTCGGTCTGGATAAAACTGCCTAAGAGTGTGGCATCGAATTTCGATGCTAGGCATACCCAGACCGCCCTCAGAAGGATGAAGGTAACAAATCTCGCGACGGACCATAGGGGCCTTACCAAGCCACAAAAACTTGAACAGAGCCCGCTGCATCTCCAACAGTGTATCCGACGGGAGTGGGAGCACTGAAAGACAATATAGGATGATCGGATAAATGTGAGAAGTACACACCTCCGCTCTCCCCTTTAACGAAAGATTTCTGCGGGACCACAGACCAGCTGCTGCCCTAATCGCTTTCAGGACTTTCGACCAATTTTTCTCTAGCTGGAGATCAGGACCAAACCAGACACCGAGTAGCTTGCAAGGCCCATCTGTCTAGTCAAAAGGTCCCTGCAAGGAAACATCCTTCCAAGCACCAATGCGCAAGCCAATAGACTTATTGCAGTTGATTTTGGCCCCTGTCACTGTTTCATACATTCTGATTTCTCGGTCGACGACACTAATCTCGGCATTGCTCGTTACAAGCACAGTCAAGTCGTCGGCATATGCGGAGTACTTCAACATATTGCAAGAACCTGCCAAAGTAATTCCACGCATGACCGGATTCACCCATAGCCTGTTAAGGAAAGGTTCCAAAACAAGCACATAAAGCATCGGTGAAAAGGGGGCACCCCTGACGAAGAGATCTGGACAATCTGAAGGCACCAGACCTCATGCCATTCACTTCAACCCTAAAACCGGGGTTCGCATACAAGAGGCGAATCCAGGAGCGGAATTGGTAGCCAAAACCGGCCGCAGACAAAACAGCCTCCAAGTACCGATGGTCCACCCTATCGAATGCTTTGGACTGATCTAAATTGATCAGCGCGGCTTCAGTGTCGACTTTATCTATGATCAAGCGTATCGAGTGCAAATTATCCTGAATGGTCCGGCCCTTCACAGAACAAGTCTGTTCTGGGCTAATTAGACCAGGCAAAACAAGTTGCAGACGATTGGCTAAGATATTGGCCAAAATCTTTAACTCCGCCTTAAGCATCGTTAAGGGCCGAAAATTATCAAACCCATCCCCACCATTTTTGCTTTTGCGTAACAATTTCACCAAACCTATGGTCAAGTACTGGGGAATAGACCCGTTCCTAAACCACGAGTCAAACAAAACTGTCAGCAAGGGTACAAAAATGTGCGACATCCACAAATACACCTCGTAGGGCAAACCATCAATCCCCGGTGATCTGTTAAGGCCGACCCGCCCTAAGGCTTCCCGGACTTCTTCCTCTGTTATGCAACCTTCGCACCTAGCCGCTTCGGTCGCCTTAAGACGAGAAAACTCGGCTAAATAAGGGTCCAATTGTGCTAAAGACAAACCGGGTTCTCGAGTAAAAAGATCCTGGAAATGAGAACGAAAAGCCTCCAGAATACCTTCATTTGTGGTCACGAGTCTCCCATCCGGCAATAAGACAGGAGCGATATGTCGATCAAATGCATGTCGATGCTCCTCTGCACGCGGTTAGCAGCCATGTTTGTCGCCTCGTTAGGCACTCTTTTTAACCTTGCCCTAATCACTAAAGCCTGGTGTTCTTGGATAGCCAAAGAAGCCAGCTTGGCCTTAATTATAGTAACACTAGAGCTATCCCCCACCTCCACCGCCCGATCGTATCTAGACTCTAGTGCCACTAGACTCTAGTGTCCTAGTTGATAGATTAAGTCGTCTGCTAAAATCGGCAGTAAAGGACCTAATAACCTCTTTAAAATGAATCATCTTCCTATTCCCAATGACAGCCCCCGTCAATTCCCGCTGTAAGGTTAGTAATAGCTGTTCCTGGTAGCGCTTCACATCGAATAACGAAGTGTTGAGCTTCCAGTACCCAGCTAAACTAGGCTTAGGTCTATCTAAGTTTACCCGGACCCGAACAAGTCTATGGTCTGAGTAAACTATATTATGAAAACTTGGACATTCAACTAATCCTACATCGACTCTCCTAATTAAGAACCGATCGATATAACTCGAAAGTTGTACCGAATTGGAGCCGCGCCTATTTATCCAAGTCCATACCCTATCACGGGGCCATTCATTCCGGTACTTATCGATAAGATCGAACTTATCGAGGAAGTCCCGAAATAACCTAGCATCCCGATCGGTGTTAGTACCCCTAGGTCGATTACGATCTAAATCGGGATCCAGGACCGCGTTCCAGTCTCCCGCTAGAATGACCGTCCGAGAAGTAGAAATCAAGAACTGCTCGATTCGCCGAAAGAAAGAACCGAGCTCAGAATGGCTATTAAGCGCATAAACCCCGATGAGCCGAAATGCCTTCTCCTTTATGGTAATATCCAGAACGCAAAGTCTCCCTTCCGGATCCATGAAGCTAGGGTCACACGACGCATCTAAAGACTTGCTTACCAGCCAGGAAACCCCCTAGCAGAAGAATTAAAGTACGCTGAATAAGCGTGAAAAATCTTAGTCAGCGCACCCAAATAGTCCCCAGAAATCAAGTGGGTTTCCTGAACACAACATATATCCACTCCGAGGCGCTGAAGGTCTGTAGCGACTCGAAATTTACGAGCGTCGGTACTCAGGCCCCGGACATTCAAACTCGCTAGAAAGAGAGCCATGAGGGTGCCTTAGAGTTGGGTTCCAGAAACGAACATAGCAGTGGTCAGGATGTCGACGGCTCTCCCAAAAGATTGATTGCCTATCTAATCATTAATTTGACCATCATGGGAGATGCCGCCAACATCCAAAGGATAGGTTAGTTTCGCTATCCTATACAGGGCGGGGTGTAACCTTATGGGAACCCTCCAAAAACAATCTTACCTTAAAACGACTAGACCTTCATCTTTGAAGATGGCCATTGGAACGGTGAAATTGAAAGTGTTGTTCGCCTCTTCCAGCATCTGCCATAGAGCCTTCGCTTCTGGTTTCTTCCTTACCACTGTAAGGACTCTAGGGGCGTTGGGGAAATTAGCAGGATCTTCAATGGTTATACCACCGACTTCATTGAATTTAAGGAGCTCATTTATATTGGAGAGGTGGTAATGCTTTACTTTTTCTATTTGGGTGCATGTCACTTTGTAGATATCCTCCCCAGAAAGGAATGCGGGTTTTTAGTTTTCCTTTCCACAGAAGGGCTCCTCTGCCTCTTCTGTGTAATAGATGGAGGGGGAGGCATGAAATCCATTTGGGAGGGGGAAGGGCAGCTAGGCCCCATAGGAGATGCTGGAAAAGGCGAAGGGGAGGGTTTTTTTGTGGGTGAAGCAGATGGGGTATTTTTGGGCGGTATTAAATGGGGAGACAAAGGGAGAAGGTTTAGGAGAAGTGATTTTTATAGACGATTTAAGCGGACTTAGAGGGATAAGATTGTACTGTTTGTCTAAAATTGGGCCCGTGATTGGGGGGGGGGGGCATTAATTTGGGATAATTAGAATTTTTAGAAACTATTGGTTTTGTGATCGGCTGGGGACTATGATTGGGGGTAGAGATTTTATCTGAAGTGGCTGAATTTTTTCCTTATATTTTCTCTTTTTTCCTACTTTCTTATCTAATTTAGATTTAAGTTATTTTGCCTTAATGTAACTGTCTTTTCCCGGGTCGTTTTTAAGCATTTCTTTTTCTCTCATTTCTTCGAGAGATACCCGACCCAGGTTTTTTTTCCCCGGAACAATAATCCATCCCTAGTCTTTTTGCTGCGGAAGGTAGAGCAGGGAATTCATCTTCGGAGTCATCAGATGTAGATGTAATAGGTATACCAATTGTAGCTGGAGGATCGAGGTGGGGGCCAGCCTTGGATGGTCTGTTAATCGGGGGCGGCGTTTTCTGAGTGGATTTTTTCTGTGGGCAATCAAAAGTTAAATGACCTAGTTGCTCACAAAACCAACAAACAGGTAGTTTTTCCTCCCCGACTTGTAAATAGTAGGGAAGGCTGTCATAAGCTTTCTTGTCGATAAGTATTTCGAAGTTCCATGTACCTGGAAATTCGTCAAAATTGACGTCTGTGATTTCGCCAAATCTTAGAAAAAAGGCACTAATTTGTTCGCCTTTTATTAGGCGCCGCTTGTGTGAAGATTTTCACACAAGCGGCGCCTTACTACAACAGAGCACTGAGAGACAGTGGCTTCAGAGAAGATATTAAATTCACACCCGCCAGAAACCCAGCACAAAGCAGACGTAATAGGGGGAGATCGATTATCTGGTTCTCACCTCCTTTTTCACTAAACACCAGAACGAGGGTAGGCCATGCCTTTCTCCGTTTACTCGATAAGCATTTCCCTCCCACACACAGCCTGCACAAACTCTTCAACAGGAACACAGTCAAGGTGAGCTATTCCACCGCCCCATCCATAAGGAAAATCATTTCCACAGAATCCAAGACACCAGACCCCACGGGATGCTCGTGCCATAACAAGAACGACTGCCCTTTAGAGGGGAATTGCAAAGTCAGCTCCCTAATTTATGAGGCTAATGTTACAAGCCTCCCCAGCGGGTTAACAGAAAAATATATCGGAATGACACAAGGACCCTTTAAAAACAGACTATATGTACATAGGCATACATTCAAATACAGAGCCAGAGCCAACACCAGCCTTGCAACCCGAATATGGCAACTGAAAGACGACGGGACCCCATTCACCATTAAATGGAAGAACATCGAGAGAAGACCATCTTTCTCCCCAGCCATCAACAAGTGCCCCTTGTGCGATGCGGAAAAATACCACATATTACGAGCCATTATGGACCCGCATATCACCTGCTTAAACTCAAGAGATGAGGTATTCCGGGGCTGTATCCACAGACGCAAAGCACTCCTCATAAACTGGACTGACCGACACAATAATGACTAAGACAAACCCATCTCGCACACTCTGCCTTGACCCACCACTCTATTCCTCAACCCCACATGGCCCTTACCCTCTCACCTAACCCTAGATATAAACGCAATTCCCTAATTTTTTATATCTCTTATTTTTTTAATTTTTATTTTTTCAATTTTTATTTTTTCAATTTTTAAATTTTATGTTCTTAATACCCTTTTATATATTTTTAACATTTTTTATTTTTTATTTTTTATTTTTTATTTCTTCTTATTTCTTTATATTTTTTTATTTTTTATTAGTGTGTTTTTTTATTATTGATTTATTATATTTTTCTATATATTTTTTTTATTTTCTTATATATTTTTTATATATTTCTTATTAAGTTATTCACCCACCCCAAGCAACCCCAATTATTAGAATCAGACAAGTACCTTCATCGATTAATTATCCCCCCCCCCTCAACGACGAAGAACTACCTGTTTTGTAAACATCACCCCTTTGTAAACACCGACTTTAGATAATGCCATAGACAGCCGTTAGACAGACATCCAATTTCCATTAGACTTCTCCCGTGCCGGACCCCTTAAATATTTGATCTTTTTAATACACCCTTAGAGCCCGATCCACTATCAACAGATTCGTAGCAGGCCCTTTCGGACCGTCAACAGCCGAACCTGTTGATAGTGAATCGGTCAGTTAGATCCGAGGCTCATTTATCGTTCTATAATTTTTCTATAGTACTTCCATATCCTCTATTTTCCATAACCTCCGTTTTAAGTCATCTAACCTTTAAAATTTTCAAGCTCCCCAAATTCATTCCCTTATACCTCTCCACACTTCACTCAGTATCACATTTTAGGACCCGCTTGACACCCGGAAACCGTTACACCAAATAGCCAGTGCCATTTTAATAACACGCTTATGCCTACAGTATTTTTCCCTGCCACGCGGGGTTTTTATTTTTATTTTTATTTTTATTCTTATTATTATTTTCATTTATTTGTTTAGTTTTATTCTTATTTTTATCTTTTAAATTCGCCGGGCCACCACCATTATTATTATTTTGACTATTATTTTAACAGTAATATTATTCCCTTCTTCCCCACTCTTACACTTTATGCTACGATACGGGGTCGAAAAGTTAGCGGCGGTGCCGAGCCTTAGAACCAACGGCTATCAATGTTTACCACACCTAGACCCTCCCTTCTCTCCCCCCTCTCCTCGGTGTCTTACCCTGCATCTCTACTTCGTCTTTCCCCTATACTTCCTGGCCCCCAAACCCCGACCCCTACCCTACAGAATTTCTTACATTTTTTTATATACCTTACAAAAAAACTTTTTCTTCTGCTTTATTTTAATTAATAACAATTCTATATACATTAACAATTTAAATATTAGAATCTAAATTTAACCGCTCATGCACACATATGTAACCCCCCCCCCCCATTTTACACAAATCACGTCCTACGTGATCCCAGACGTGACCGAATAAGTCCCACCATTCCTGAATATGTTTATCAGCTGACGATAATCGGGATCAACCTCCCGCTTTGAAACCGACGGTACTGATGTTACATTGAATTTCTGTATTTTATAAATAAATATTTACGCTCTTAATCCTCCGAAATCTCGGATTTCTTAATTAATCGAGCACTCTGCTGGTTTTTCCTGCCCTACCACACAGTACTTATATATATATATATATATATATATATATATATATATATATATATATATATATATATATATATATATATATATATATATATATATATATATATATATATATATATATATCCAAGAGAGTGCGATACCGTTTCCTTAAATAATGTGTTGTTATCCGTTTTCTTAATTGCGTCTATTAAAAAGGAAGATTTATTTTCTTAATTACTGGGCGTCAATATATCACGTCGTTTATTTTCACCTTTCCTCTTGGGAATAAAATCGTTATTTGTTTGGCACCAGATAAGACTGATTAATTTGACTGAGTTTATTTTCTTATCTACCTATCTTGCCTAATTAAAGTTACTTTATCAGCTTCATGAAACAAGTGAGTTCCTGAGATTTTATTGAAATATTACATATGTGGATATACATAAACTAATAGTCAACAAGACCTGAAGTGAGTTTCAACCTTCTGCCAACAATTGAGAAAATATTTGTCGTAATCGTTACAGAAACATTACATTTCACAGATTGTAGTCGTACTCTCGTAGCTGCATATTCTCCATGTGAGACGTTTCATTTATAATTCTGCAAGACTGAGGAAACGCTGCCCGCTTAACAATCGTGTTACATAACTTCAGAAAGAACTAACTTTCGCAAAACTAATTGACGACAAAGGATATTTATTTAATCTGATTTTAGTTCACAAAGTACTTTACCGTAGGAGTTGACAGATAGATAGAGGAGAGAGAGAGAGAGAGAGAGAGAGAGAGAGAGAGAGAGAGAAGGAGACAGACAGACATACATACAGACAGACAGACAGACAGACAGACAGAGTGAAAGGGAGAGAGAGAGCGATCGAAATTACTAATTAATTATATTTGTTAACCTATATCATTTTACACGTCCACGGACTCTGCATTCTCTATCACATTCTTCCTTGAAACATGTAACGTCATTTCCCTTATTATTATATTCTAACAATGTATTAATATCATCACCGGGAACAGGAAGTTGAGCCTGCTGAAGTCACTATGGTGTCTATTTCCTGTTATTCATAAACTAAATAGTTTATATACTAGTGAATACAGTTGAACAAATATAAAACACGGACATATTCAAACTCTACCTTGCACTTCTAATTATCTGAAAGCAGTAGAACTCTCAGTCGTATATAATCTCCACATAAATGAAGGGATGATTATTAGTATAGTCCCATTTTGAATTTCAGTTCGTACGTACCGCTATACTCATGTTGTATTAGATTATTGATATCAACATTATAGGTGGGAGCTGAAAATACTTTATCAGTATATATAGTGGGTTTTATCTAGTACTCCTCTTTTTTGATCACTTGGTACAACCAATAATGTCATCATATTTCTTACACTGTTTCACGAAATAGATAATAGCAATATACGGGTGTAATTTTACTAAATAGTTCATCAGTTATGCATATTATTTATTTAAATATCTCCAACCTATTATTAAAATGATTGACGACTAAATTAGCTACCTTTTCCGTTATTATGTTATGCTTTCCATTTAGTTTTGGAATAAATATACTTTGTTTGTAGGGCGAGGAAAACTATTATGAGTTAATATAACATATTGACAAATCTTATAAATAATTTGGACGGTCTCAATTACATCAATAGGCTTTCTTAACAGATATAGGATAACTTAGAATATAGATGCAAACAATAAAAAAACAATGAATGTCACTTAAACTATTGGTAAAAAGCAGTTAATGTTTTATATATAGACAAGGTACTTTTCTTCGTAATAACGCAATACCTAGTAATGTAAATTAAATGTACCAACAAAGCAAACACTGATCGGTATATAACACGTGACGGTGCTCATAGCGAGGGAAGCAACCGCGATCGGTTCAAGCCAGATTCAACTGCCTGACTCAACTCATCAGATGAAAGGGGAACAACTCCAACCAACGTTGAAAACCAGCTATTAAAAGGAACCAATATATATCACAATAACGATAGCCAAACAAATATATATTAACAATTAAATGTAATAGAACACAAGGAGGGGGATATTACTATACCGAAAGAAGTATATATATATATATATATATATATATATATATATATATATATATATATATATATATATATATATATATATATATGACCGAATAACATGTATCTTTAGAATAGTTTCATTATATCTAGATTATGTAAAAAAAGATTATTGATTATACTACAGTCTTACAAAATAGAACCAGGAATATCTAAAAAGTATGCATACCTTTTTTACGAAAATATTATTATTCTTAAACCTGGTAAATATAATTATAATTATAAATAAAAATCAATAAAATTCAGAACATGAACAGATTAGAAACAATTACATTTAAAAGGCACGTTACAAATATTTAAACTGAAACCTAAATTTACAATGTACTATTTAAAAGTGGATGACTGTAAACATGAGAAACAAAATAAAAATGTAAAATTGAACAATTATATTCTATTCAGTAAATGTTTCTGAAAAATTAAAATATGTTTAGAATTAAAATTAATTAAATATTAGTAAACACTAAATAAATTTACTAACCTTACAAATAATAACGATATGTTATTATTATCAATAATATACTATACATTATTATGATAACTTATCATGAAAATATGTAAATTAATAATTTATAAACATAGATTATAATGTACTGGGTGGAAGGGGTCGAAATAATAGGGTAAATAAATGTGAGAGAAATATGTAGCAAAAATATAATATCTTAACAGAACTATGGTATAAGGGACAAGTAAAACCATCTACATCTGTATCTTCGTTTATAAACTGCAAAAGATAAAGAATGAATATTTCCAAATAAAATGATTTTTTAAAGGGAAGATTAGATTGGATGAACATTTAAATTCAGATACATAAAATGTAAGTCGAAGTCATAGATTAAACAATTAATTAGATATAAGAAGGTTGACTATCGATTTGGGGAAAAACATATCTACAGTAAAAATTGTACAGCAAATTAAAGAAAGGGGAAAACAAATTATTAGTGTATTGTTTATTATTTAAAATGTTAAAAATATTATCTAAGACAGTATTTAGGTGATGGCTTTAATTAATTATAGGAGATGGAAATCACCAGAAGCATGCATTAAAAAAAAATAAGAAGTCAAGACAATTTTACCTGCAATGATGAGTAAAATTAACAAAATATAAGTCTCAAATATGAATGGAATATTTTTTTACAAATTAAATGTATTACTAATTTATAAATTCATCGAAAGGACATGTTATCAAACATTAGTTGGGTATACACATCACACTACATAAATACACCAATATATGAACACATCTTATAGGTGTGTTATTAAACAACTCAAAGAACTTAACATAGAGTAAATGCAAAGGTCAGGTAATAGATAGATACAACCAGACACAGTATAACAGTTAAGAGAGCGGTACATAATTCATACCTATATTTGTATCTATATAAGGCAAACATTATTTAACACGTGGTTAAATCTGGGAAATCAAATTCTAGTGTAAATGAAATATCTAAATTAACATAAAGAAGGTGGTTAAGAATAATTTCATGAAAAAGTGTTTTTCTAACTTGCAAATAATAATTCATGGATGTATAGTTATTATATTTGTACTAAGATTTGTGCAAGCAATTAGATTATATTTTATCTTTTGATATTTAGCAAATGATTAAAATTGACTTGTTTCACCATCATGTGCAGTATTTGTTTAAGGGTTCATATAATCTTATTTTTAATCAATTGCAATTTGAGTCTTAAGCCAATTTTTGAAGACTTAAAATCTCAAATATGAGAAGCCAGAAGTGTATATTTGGAAAGTGGGTGGCTATTTTAAAAGTCTCTGAAGGTTCTATCTTTCAGGAAGCTTGCTTCATTTTTGCAGGAGGTAATTGCAGTAGGACGATTACTGCTCTTCAGTTCATATCTGTACAAGATCCCAGTATCATTATTACTAGTAACATTATTATTAGCCTTATGTATATCATTGCCATTGTTGTTATAAATACTGCTGTATATTAAGAACATTTGCAAATAATACAACGGGCATCGATTACATTGAGAGTAAACAGAGACTAAGCTATTATTTGTGGGGTCATATAAACTTGTTATTCTTTGTTCTAAGCTAGGAACTGTAGAGAAAAAATCTAATTGTGTTCCTATTGAAATACATTAATCAGATTAATTGCAAAATGAAATTTATTTACATTTCAGTAATGATGCAAGGTTAAGGGATACCTTTTTTATGGGTGATGCTCTCTAAACTATAATGTATAATGATCGAGGATAAAGAAAAGGAAACAAAAGTATAGACGATCTTCTTTGTAATTATGGATGAAAAATTACATTCAGCTTTAACAGAAAGGTAGTAAATTTCCTAGATTTACCCATAACCGTTTGACTGAAACCTAGCCTAGTATTATACTATGTTTAAAATAATCCTAAACCTATTATAAATTGTATAGTGCAACATGTAGCTTGAAGAATCTCTAATGTCACATCTAACGAACATACATTTAAAGCAAGAATACACCTAACAATGTTAAAGTAGTTAGAGGTATCACCTCTTGCCTAAAATATAACAGCGATATGCACCATCGATTTCCTGGCCAATGAGATTTGATCAATGTTAGTTTGCTTTATGTCTCGGCTATTTGTTGCCATGATAAGAGCCTTATTGAATAATATTAGTGATATAGATTAGTAGTAAGAGTCCATATCGAAAGCCCTCAAAATTATATTATGCTTATGTGTTGAGTTGTTAAACCAAATAGATACTTGATTAGTAGAAATCTATAGAGGGTATTAAAGTTTGTCTCTAGTTGTAGGGGTTATCCTATCTAATATATGTTTGCTAACTAGACCTATATTAAATTAAGATACGAAAATTAATCTAATTGAAGGGTTGTTATTGATGTCAGGTTTATGGTACTTCAAAGTAAATCTAGGGATGCCTAGGACCTTTTATTTATCAGTATTTATCTATCTTACGCTAGGAAAATTACGATATACTCTCCACATTAATGTGTTATAAACGGCTGCTTTTAAGATGGATTAGCAAACGGTGAAGTTTTTTTTTATGTATAATAGTTTTTTACTGAATAAAGACGATGGTATAAAAAGTAGTTGTCTTTTAATAATGAACACATAGATTATAATTTTTTAATTCAAATATTTAGCAAACTTATTTATAGGTTTAACTGCCTCAGTTTTATATCTTCTAAGAGTTCTCAATTTCAAATTCAAGTAAGATTTACAAGTTCTATCTCAAAATTATTAAGTTCTCAGATTTTTATGAGATCTTTATTCATAACATCTATCTGCAGCCCTTTGGGACACATTTTCTTTTTCAATAGGTTGTGTACATATATATATATATATATATATATATATATATATATGTATATATATATATATATATATATGTATATATATATATATCTCTCTCTCTCTCTCTATATATATATATATATATATATATATATATATATATATATATATATATACATATATGTGTGTGTGTGGGTGGGGGGTCATATCTGTGCATTTAGTGAATCCTGTACCGAAATAAATAGTTCATACAAAGGTGTAAACGTTTTTACACGTGCCGAAAAGTAATTTTTCTAGTTATTATGCAGCATATTTTGTTCTTACAAAAGACCGACTAGAGTGTATTATTATTACATGCCGTATATACATCCGATACTAATCTAAATTCTACGTTGAACCAGACTTGCAGCATTTCTTCGCGGTGCTTATATGAAACTTGTATGTTTATGTCTTTCACGCGGTAAACCGATGTATTTTATGTTGGCTTTGATTATTATTCTTCCATTGAAGTTATGTGCTTAGAGACGAATAATACATTGCAAATATATTTATCCGTTTTAATATATGTCTTATCCTTTAACTCATGTATTGTGTTTATTTACAACTGTAAGAATAAATCGTCCGGAAAGTGTTTTCTTCCGACGTCTGGTCTGCTTCGTTGAACCGAGTTATTTATTCAAACTCAGATTTCTGAACGCGAGTCTGACTGCACATCTCCAAATTCTATTGAAAAGCCACTTTTGATCGCCCAATGAAATAACGCACGAATCAGTTGTAACCTTTTTTCTATAACGAAAAATTAGAAAAACAATACATCTTTCCAACACATATTTACGTATTTATTTAAGTGTTTTTGCATATCTTTAAATATTAAAACTTTTATTTACTCGGTTTTTAACATTTTTCATATAATATAAAATGCCTTTTGACATATTATTTAGTTTTATGATAGATTGTTTGCTCTTCTAACGATTTTATTTTACAAAACACAACATTCAATAGAGCCTTGTTGGGTAGGATGTTGCCAACTAATTGACAGTTTTATACAAATTCTTAACTAGTGCAATTTTTATGAAAATAAACATATTGCAACACTAGCAACTCACACAATTCTATTGAAAAGCCACTTTTGATCGGCCAATGAAATAACACACAAGTATATTGCAACACTAGCAACTCACACAATATTTCAAAGAAAAGAAACAAATAACTCTCATGTAGTAAGCAACGGTTAGTTCATTTTTAAGAAATCATTCTTGGAAATATAATTTATATTTTGGAACTAAAAATGTATATACTCAAAAGTTGCAACTTGTGGGTTGAGTTATTTTATTCCGGTAGGCAATGCTCGCCACGTAATCTATTAATAATGGAGTGTATGTATCTGTTTGTCTGTCTGAAGCCAAAACTATACTATTAAAGACTATTGCACTTATTATGAAATAGTATAGTATATACTATTTCAGACTAATGTACTATCTTTAAATGCTCAATTCAGGGGCATAGTGCAGTATAGTAGTTGTTCTGTTTTCGTGATACTATCCTGCCAGGCATTACCTCCTCCTTTTTTGAGAGGTGTGGAGTTAGTGTTGTATCTGTTCTGATGTCATGATACGATCCTCACAGGCATGCCCTCCTCCTTTTTAGAGTGGTGTAGTATGTGTTGTGTCGTTTCACTTATCATTCTTTATTTTCATTACGTTGTTAAGACAAGGTGTTTTGTTGTAAATTAATGTTATGCAATACATATCCCAGCAATTACTAAATGGGTAACCATTTTCGAAGAATAACAAAACTGGTTCTTTTATATGACGTAGGCGCCTTCAATAGCATATTTAAACAATTTTTTTCTTTTCCTAACTATGAAAAGGTAAAAAAAAATGATGTAAAGTTTTTATTTCTATTTTTTTTTATTTTTGAACTCAAAATATTCTTATGAATGGGGGAAGGTTAAAAAACGTGTGTTTTTTTTTTGGGGGGGGGTGAATTTTTTTTTTTTTCAACTGAAAATATTAATATGTATGGGGGAGGGTAAAAAAAAATTGAGGGTGCGGGTCAATTTCTTTTTTCTAAACTAAAAATATTGTTATGTATGGGAGGGTAAAAAAATGTGTTTTTTTGGGGGGGGAAACATTTTTTATTTTTATTTTTTTAACTGAAAATATTACTATGTATGGGGGGGTAAAAAAATTGGGGCGGGTGTAAAACAAAAATGTATTTTCTTAACTAAAAATATGTCTATGTATGGGAGAGGGTAAAAAAAGTGGAGGGGCAAACATTTTTTTTTTAAACTAAAAATATTTCTATTTTTGGGGGCGGGGAAAAAAATTGGGGTGGAGTCGAAATTTGTTTTTCTTTATTTTAAACTAAAAATATTCTTGGACGGAAACAAAGAACATCAATGTCTAACCACCCAATAAATATCGGTTTACGGGTGGGCGTTAATTTCTGACACGGCACTTTAGCAAAAATATTCGACCGGAGGGAGCATATATTTTTTCGTATAACTAATTGATTAAGTAGGACGGTTCGCTATCAAGGTGATCGGTAGCATAAATGACTACGAATAATTATAAGTTATCTAACTAACGTGGCGACTGTAATCGCGTAATAGTGTAATATCAAGGCCTCAGCTACGGACTAATATACTGCGTTATAATCTCAGCTTAAAAGACTGTCCGTGTCTACAAATTCTAAACAGCAGTGATATCACGTAAATATACATATATATATATATATATATATATATATATATATATATATATATATATATATATATATATATATAGTGCCATGGTTTATTTTATATTCCAATAACCATGTTTTTTTTTGTTCCTTCTGATGATTCTGTAGTGTTGCAAAAGAGATCATATTAACAGAAACACGTTGTTTGGCTCCCGGTAAAATGGTGTGCTTTTTTGGAAATGTGAAAACACATTATAATTGGAATATAAAATAAACCTGACATATATGATATGTTGTTACTTATTGACAATCTTATAGTCCCAAGTCTTCCAGTGGAAAATCACTCATGTAAGTCAATTTATTTTTTACAGTTATTATATTAGTTTGTTTCTAACACTATTTTAAGGGATCATCAGTTGTTTACCATGAAAAACTGTTTCAGAGAAACCTTCGCTTGGGGCTATCAACTTATTTCTATAGATATCTGAGTGTTCAACTCGTTCTCTATAAACTAGCAAACGTTATAAATGAATTAAGCACATTACTGTGTCTCTCACCTATTGCCCAGTTGACAATGTTATAGTATACCTCAAGACGAGCCTCCATCTAGTATGGTGAACTATCCAGCTAAGTACTGTTACTTGGGATACCATCACATCGAAGACAGTGAACCATTTTTCTGTATGAGCTAGTCTATAGTCGTGTCGAGAAGATTATATTTATGTATCGAATGGTTTGTAATTTTCAATATTCGATCAGAATTTACTTGTAGGCGGGCGTAACCGCTGCTGGGCAGACCCTCGTTTAGTACTCTGAAGAATGAGAATCAAGCTACGGCGTAGGAAGACGTACCGGAATACACATAAGAGGCCCACATCACACGGGTGCTTGCAATAAGCGGTTTCAGCTACAACAATAAATTATACCTGGCCAACATCCCGCCATTGCTGAAAGAACATTGCAAAAAACAGAAAGCTGCCATCATGGACGTCAGCTATAAGGTAGATTACTTTGAAGAAATATAAGAATTAAAACGGATTTGACAAAAATGGCCAGGAAGAAAAGATTAATCAAGTAAGCAAAGCGCTTGCATCACATCTCAATTACTCGAACCTGGAAGACAAAAAGAGGGAACATAGAGAATTAAATCTAAAGTATACACATCTCCAAAATCCATTCGAACCAATTGTTTGACGAAACAATCTAAATAAAACTTTATGTTGATAAAAACACCATGAATACGTTGTATAGTGTAGCTTGAATTATCTATGGTTCAAGCACACAAGGCCTTGCCCCTTGGCGAAGTAGGAATGTCTCACAAATACTAAAAAGTATTTAAGAAATCTTAGATCAGTGGAAAGAACACTTTGAAGATGTTTTAAACCAACATCCCGTAGTCGACGAATCATCCCGAAACGACTTGTAGACTATTCACTGAGCAGAATCCCATCTCTTTAAAAGGACCTTTGAAAACTAATAAGGCATGGATTTTGAGAGGCTTGGGAAACAGGAGGGAGGAGGGAAACTGTGCGTTAAGCATGAAGGTGGCAACATAGTTGTAGAAAATATTTGAAGAAATAAAGACAACTTTGAAAATGGGAGGGGGGGGGGTTAAATGATTAGAATTGTCAAAAGGGTTGGAGATGTGAAAGGTGTGACTTTTGCTGTGGTGGAGTGTGAATTGTTTTTAGGCCGGAGGGAGAGAGGGGTACTGACTAGGTGGCTATATCAATAATGTGTGAGCATAAGTGTGTTTGAATGAATGTATAGAAGTATGCTGGATACGAGGGGTGGGGGCATGAGAGGAAAGAAAAATGATTTTAATTTTAGGTGAGTTATATGTAAAATGTGGTTTCGTTCAGGATGTGTTGATGGTTTTAGGGTACATGGAAAGAAAAGGAGTTTAAATATTTGTAAGGATGTGTAAATTGTGTTTATTTGTTTAGCTGCTATTTGTGGTGAAATAGTTTTGATTCGTAGTAGGTTATTCATGAGTACGTAAATTAATTAATATGTGAAAAAAGCGTCAGCACATAAGCGTGTATGCGGGAGTTGTATATATGTGAAAGTGATGAAGATAAAAAGAAATGTCAGCCATGATCTCTGTTTCATTTTTGTTCGGCCAAGATTATTTTGCTTATTAGGGTTGTACATTTTATCACCATGTAGACATGTATCAAAGATAAATAGTTTAACGTTTTAAAAATTGTTTATCAAATCAGTACTAAGTAACTGATGTAATTTATAAAGGGTCATTAAATATATTTATTATTTTACTTTATTTAAAATGTATGTATGTGGGTATTTATATTTTTATTCTAGTGCATTAGTAGTTTTTATCCCCCTCTCTCTCTCTCTCTCTCTCTCTCTCTCTCTCTCTCTATATATATATATATATATATATATATATATATATATATATATATATATATATATATGCATATTAGTGTATGTATATGTGTGTATATGTTATCAACATGAATTAATATATTTAGTTGTAATCACCAGAAGATTACAAGAGGTTTTATGAAAGTGGATAGCGCATTTATGTTCTATTAAATTGCAAGCCAATGTTTAAATAGCATATATTTAGCGAAATATTATGATTTCTCGTAAAGCGTATTCTGTATTTCTTTCAGAAAATGCCATATTATTGAAATACATAGCGGAAACACACGTTCGGCTTGATGCAAATGTTAGCACTTCTGCTTCCAGGCAACACACTACAATAGACAATACCGAGGTAAATAACTATTATCTCTCATACTATATGTATATATATAGTGTGTGTTACACTATCTAAGCCATCGACAAAAAATCGATTGCCTTCTGTATATGTTGTTCTGCTTAAGTTCTAATCTTTTAGTTAAACCTGTGGAATCGATAGAAAATAAAACTAATGCATAGTGTCAATTTAAACAATAAAACTAATGCATAGTGTCAATTTAAAAAATAAAACTAATGCATAGTGTCAATTTAAAAAATAAAACTAATGCATAGTGTCAATTTAAAAAATAAAACTAATGCATAGTGGCAATTTAAACAATAAAACTAATGCATAGTGTCAATTTAAAAAATAAAACTAATGCATAGTGTCAATTTAAACAATAAAACTACTGCATAGTGTCAATTTAAAAAATAAAACTAATGCATAGTGGCAATTTAAACAATAAAACTAATGCATAGTGTCAATTTAAACAATAAAACTATACTATATCCAAAGTAATATACTACTTTGTATTTATCTTTTATAAACGTTTAGTTCAAGTTTAAAGATTATTTAGAAGAAAGGTAGCATAAAATATTTTTTAAGTGGGGGCTGAGTAAGTTTGTCCGATGGATTTCAATATTAATTGACTAAAAACCGACGACAAAATCTGGCTGCAAGCCGTCACGAGTTTGACGTGTACAATCGATTATCGAGCAGCAGATAACGCATTTTGAATGCGATTATTTCTTGCTGGAGAAATCGCTAAGTTTTGTAGCCGAGCCTTCGCCTTTAAAGCGACAGCAGATATCGGACTCAAAGTCAATGATTAACTCTATTATTAGATTAACCGGGTTTATACACTAATAACACAGAGATTTGTTGGTTGGTCGACATGGGGAAGGATATTTAATATAAAATAAGGTGTATTATCATTTAATAAATACGGAGTTTAATAATATATAGTTATTTTTTGTATAAAAGAGAGATACACATTTGGTAAGAAATCAACGAAAAGAATGCGACGTTAGCTGTATTAAATTTGGATGCTGCAGTAATGTTGGTTTTTATCTGATAAAAATATATCTATGAAATTCCCGATTAGCTTATTAGTTTAATTAGATGTCCGACAAGTCTTCTTGTCCGCACTTTCCTTCTTACCCAAATCGATATTTAACGTAAATGGGTGAGTAACGTGGTCGGTTTTAATAATACAAGTTTACTTATCTATTTAGAATGGTATGAATGATTCAATTAAATATAAGACCACAATAAAAACATATTTATTTTAGTATGTATTGTTGTTGCTTTCTGTATGCAGAAACATCTCATGATGACGAAACATATTGATTGTTTTGGATATGACCAGTTACGTATATAACGGGGAATTAAAATATGGTGGTCACGCCCACGTCTATACTATGATTCATATCCGTTTCTCAGATGTAAAATTGAACTTTTCATAGTTGATTTGTAAAACTGTCCGGACATCTCTATAGAAATGTCTATCCGTATGTCGGTTTCACTTACGCGACTCGCGATTCTGTTTCTAATAAAATATTACAAAGTGTATTTACATCTCTACAGGAGATATGTCCGTCCGTAATTCAGTCTCTAAGCATGTTACTCTTAAATTCGAAATCGTATTCCCATCACACTGACAGTACTAATCTTCAAAAAAGTATTTCTGATACGAGAATATTTGTTTGTCCTATTCTAGTTCGAAAATCTAACCATTTTTTACATATTTCTTACATTAAAAATACCTGGCTGAATTTGCATGTGCTGTTACCATTAACAAATATTGAAACACATATATTTATTATTATGATACAGCTGGGTTAATCAATATTTAGTTCCATAGGGTGGTTTAGTTTAGAATATACGCTAACATAACTGTCAGGTTAAGAATTAAATTTTCTTTCGAAAAACTTCGAATTAAGTACACTTCGTGTACTTGAATATAAGTAATACAAACTTACCGAATTGACGCAACTTTTCTCTAAATATATGTCTATCTCTCCACAACGTCAAGGTATTGTTGTAATTTGACGCTCTTGATGTATTGTACTTATTTCCACCCTCCATTAAGCCCGAGTTGAATAGTCACTTATAAGAAGAGAATCACTCGGAAAGTAATACGATTAAATCCCTAGCTGTTAGGGAAAGTTGGAACGGATAGAAAATGGAATTATCTAGGGACTTATATATAGCGAAAAAAAGCTAAAGATTTGGAATGTCATTTTCTTTTTTTACTAATATTATATATAGAGAGAAACGGGTTACTATATGTATTATTGATTATTGCATCAATTGTTTCTGTTTGCTAGAAACAGTTCCAGCTCGGCAGAAAATGACATGTACAAAATACATATTCAAAACTGGTCAAAGTTATATTTCCTTGCAATAGTTATGCCCCCTGATTTCGTACAGAGAGAGACCTATTTGAAATAGGAATAGAAGTGTTTATTTCCACTGATCGTTTCATATCAAGTGGACCACTATAGGTTATACGTATCGTCTATAAGTATTACAGTTATTGTTATAAATCAGTATATATTTTAACATTCATTGATTTAAAGAAATTAAAATGGCATAATAACACAAAGAACATGGCATAGACATGTTTTACACTAACCGACTTTTTAGGAAAATAAGAACAAATGCACAGATAAACGTATTCAGCATTAGTTCAAAACGAATTATATTGGTTTAAAAAGTGCGGAAGTTTTCTGCCAATGAAAACAATACGTAAATATATTCCTCTTAGTAATTCCATGTGCAAGTACTTAACTAAGTAGTGTACTCTTTCCTCAAAATCGGGCAAGTATTATTTGTCTTGCGATCCCAAAAGTGGTAGAAGCTAAGTACAGATGGGCAGTGATATACTAAGGTTCTATAGAACACCGTGCAAGCGGTGGATATACATTTGTAATGATATGTCGTTTAAAATAAATGTTAATTATAAGAGTAATTATTGGCTAACATTACATTAAGGAGATGAGTAATGCTATTAAAATTTATTTCAATCGAACTGACATTATTTTATATCATAAGTTAAACACTCTCTTTATTTTCTAGGTAAATATTTATCATGTAAACGTGAGTCCCATTTTCAGTAAATGTACTTAGTCCTGTTAACTCTTAGGAAATTCGATAAACATGATTATATTTTTTTCTGAAAATGTAAGCTGATCATATCAGGCATTATACATTTTTGTAGTCTTCTTGGGATGAATTACATATGAAAATAGGATCATAGATTAAGCTTTACTTGTTATTATCATACGTGCAAGTGGAAGTAAAAGATCTCCGGAAGCCATGTGATTGACATTATTTCAAGTATATCAGGCCATTTAGGAAACGAATGTTTCCCTATAGTGAATTATTGCTTGACTTACCTCTAAATTAATCGTTAAAGCGTAAAGCAGATTCCGTTGTTTAGTGTTGGCCATATGTCATTCCGAAATATAAGCATATGTAAAGAAAGCGATGAGAAAACCTGACAGAGTTAATGTAATGCCATGGACACTTGGAATAAATATCGACATAAAAAACGATTACGTTGGCTTCATTTCTACGTCATAAAACTAAGCACACTTCTAGACGTAACTCATACAAACGCTTTCAGACGTACAGTGTCTTGGTTTTTCGTTTTCACATCTTGCGCTTTTGCTCTCATAAAGACTAACATGTAACCGTCAGCTGATTTACTTATGGATGTTAGAATTGTTAATCGTATACTGGTTTCAGCAATATTGTTTCTAGAGAGACATACATGTCTATTCGGTCTATTTGGCAGTAGACATAGAACATATAAAAACGGATGATTATTATATAAATCTCGAATGAGCCATTTAAATACACTGCGCAAAAGCTATCCATGCTGGAGGAAAACTATGATAATTGTCAAAACCAAGGTAAAAAACAATCCAATAAAAATTACCTCATCCTAGCTGAGTGACATGACTATGGAATGTGAAACATATGGTAATACCATGAAGCCTACAATTGCGAAGGACATGTTCTGAAAATTAATAATATAATTTGAATGGAGTTGAGTCTATATATATACACAAATATCTTGAAGTACTCAAACTTACATTAACGCGGAAATATACCTGACGAACAAAACAATTCAATGGATATAAAATGTAACTGGGACCGAACGATAATTAATGCATGACTTAATCAAATAGAAATATATACATAGATTGATTGACTTTCATCGACACATTTTTTAGTTTTAGTTCTTCAGACCATCCTTTGAATAACTACCACTATTAAATTATAAAGCGGTTGATATAGTAGGTCTTTTAAGGAAGCCAGATTTATACTTATCGATGTGACCCATGAAGTCTATGTATTTAACAGGGCTTCTAAAATGTTTTATATGCAGCTCTATTTGAACGATATGAAGCAAAAATATTTATCATGACATATATTTATGCAAATATATATGTGTATTTATACAAATACGTGTATATCTATATATATATATATATATATACTGTACTTACATCTTTAATCAAGTGTACACATTAAATGATATATATAAAATGTGTATATTAGTTATGTTTAATATCGTTGTCTAACATTCAGAATGTAATGTACAAGATATCTTCCAAAATAAAAGCCACTATATAAAACTAAGAGTGTTCATTGTTAATCAGACTAATAACATGTGCATCTATCATTTTTATTCTTAATGTAATTCATAAACAATAATGAAGAGGGCGCATTCCCAAAATGAAGAGTAAGTATAGTATTTCGAATAGAAACATTTTGTGTGTATCATTTGTATATGTGTTTTAAAGTCAAGATTATTTTTTCATATGAATCAATATGTAAAAAACAATACAGTCTAAGTAATACGGATAATAGAAATATACTCTTAAACAATTAATATATGTATATATGTAGATAATGTTTGTTAAGAAGCAGTTTTATCGTTTAACCAATATTGTTAACATAACATGATTCCGCTGCTTGATTATCCTTTTTTTATTTTTGCAATCATTCTAATGATCTATTTTGCGACAAAATAATACCAATGTACGTTTAATAAGAATGTCTAGCATTTTCCTTTCTTTCTTGAATCATTTTAAGGAGAAAAAAGTCAAATAAACAAATATATACACACACTCATATACATATATACATATATATATATATATATATATATATATATATATATATATATATATATATATGTAGTAAGGAATGAAATTCTTCCGTTAATCATTATCAGGAGAAAGAAATCAAATAAACAAATATATCCACACACTCATATATATACACATATACATATATATACATATATATATATATATATATATATATATGACTCGTTAATTATTATGTCAATCTGAACGTATGTAAATTATTCATAGTTTTTTCTTTTCGTTTTCTTTGGCTTGATTGTTAGCTATATTCTCCCAAACTACTTGACATAATTACACATTATTTGCGCCGTAACAGCTTTTTATATGTTTTTTTTAAAGTTCTACGTTCCTGATACTCAAAACATAATCCAGGCTTTGTGGTATTGCATTACTGTGTCATCAGAAAATATCATATTCAGACAATAGAAGTTTTCAGATTTCTGCTTTTTGCAATTCCAAAACGAACCATTTCAAATGATATCAATGTATTCTATAATCGTTTTAAACAATAGCACACAGTATGATAAATATAATATATAGATATTTATTGAAAATATTGATTGGTTCGCAAGAGTTTCTATTTTGCTGAAATATTCTGCTGAAGTAAGTACAGGTTTGGTATAGTAACACGTGTACGAACATTAAATTACGTTATAAAGCTTACGTAGGCGTGTTGATACACATGTATATTAAAGTGAAAACTCATTGTTTTGATTGATTCGTGATTCATATCATATTTAAAGTAATGTTTTAAAAGAAACAAAACGCATACAACACCCAATAAAGATATTAGAAAAATATGTGGCAACTTCATAGAATACCATATACAAAAAGTAATGGGTATCTATAAAAATGCGAGCACACTGCATTATTAAAATATACATTTCATAGCACACACACATATATATATATATATATATATATATATATATATATATATATATGTATATATATATATATGTATATATATATGTATATATATGTATGTATATGTATTTATATATATATATATATATATATATATATTATATAGATGCATTCAAATGACCAAAATAAAAATCAGTTCATTCCTAAACCGTTCGTCTGATCTAATTTTTTCATCTTCATGTAACGTCAGACAACAGCAGCAATACTTTCCTTATATTATTTCGATTTATTTTACGTCAAGATGGAAGTGGGCTTCATCTGAGGTCCAAAAGAGGTTAAGGAAACCTGGTGTCTCCTCGATCTTATCCAGCATGAGCGTTTCGGACTCCTGGAGAGACTCTCTCACACTTTCGACCAGCTCGCCTGTCCGCTTCTTTGGGATATGCCGAGTGGCTTGGACGGTTCTCACTGGCACCGTTGAGGTTCTCCACGCTCCTATACTTCTCGAAGTGGTCCACCCAGTTCTTAATTCTGCTTTTGGATGGAGCCTTTTCACATTCGAACTGATGCATGACACTATCTTAGGTTTTCTTAAACGAGCCTGTCTTGTAATACCATTTAACACAGTGTATTCTTTGTCCCAGTTCCCACTGAGGTATTGGTGTACTAGCGGTCGTTGATTCTGCCATGTCCTTTAAAATAAGGGCAATCGGTGAATACATTAAGGAGATATCACATAAAGTGTACACGGGGGCCCGTTTTTTGGGGTCATCCTGATTTGTTTTTATTTTTATTATTTAAATGTGTTCATTAATTTGATTTTCATCATATCTGAATATTATATATTTGAACCCACCGAGTAAGTTCCATATATTTATATATATCAAAAAAGGAAACATTTGTTTTTTATTTGGAGGGTAAGGATAAAAGCCAAGAGTGGTGTTCGATTATTTTTTTTGTAATATTATTATTTTTTTTTTCAATATATACTATTGTTATCTTGTTTTATTCTAACTATATACTAGCTATCTATCTATATATCTATCTATCTAACTAGCTAGCTATCTATTCTATCGATCTATATATATATATATATATATATATATATATATATATATATATATATACATGTCTGTGTGCACAGGGTTATTACTTGACTTTATGAATTAGTCACCATGAATGAGGCTAGATTCCGTAAATATATTCTTTAAACTTCTTTAGCTTAAGCCTATATTTGAGACATTTTCAAGGAACTAACTCATGTAATGAATTCTGATCTAAATTTAAATAAGGATACAAAAGGTTTACTATAATTATACGTTTATTTTTATATTTGTAAAAGAAACATAGATATGGTTAAAAACTGTTCTCATCGGCTTTTAAATGTTTAATTCTGAAACACGTATACACACACGCACACACACACACACACACACATATATATATATATATATATATATATATATATATATAAACCTTATTTAATATGGAGTTTACACTATGATTGGAATCGTTGATTAAGTATTTTTAAACGTATATTATTAGCAAAATATAGTGCAGTTTTTAATTACTATTTTACAATTATTTTAAATTAATGGCAAAATATTTTGAGAACAGAAAAGTATCTGAGTAATTTTTCTTTTAAATGTATTCTTTTTCAAATCTTCCAAATGTCATAGCTTAAATATTTTTTATATTTAATTATCTTTCGCACTTCATAAACTTTTTTACGTCAATTTCTGAAAACTAGCGCATTTTTATTAATTCAGTTTTATATATCCAGATCGAAGTGGAATGACAAAATGTGCATATACTGATATTAAATCCCTTTCGGCAAATCCAACAAAATTGGATCGCTTTAAATATAGATGCAATGTTTTACTGCAATAATAAACAAAGTGTATGAATATAAATATTTTAAAAAATAATTAAATTTATTTTGTTTTCGAATATATTCCGTATCAAATCATTATTTTAAAAATATCTAAGATATTTTAGAGTACTTTCATGGAAAACACGATCAGGATAAATATTTTAAGCTGGCAGCACACTTGTGCATTTGCATCTATTGATAATTAAACTATTTATGTTTTCATAACATTTTAATTACAGGCTAAATTTAAAGATATAATATTGCTTGCTCTAAATTATAAAATGTCTACTATGGTTAAACAAGTTCAAGATTTGAGTGCACTTATAAATTATGAAAAAGACATAACTAATATAAGATTATATGCAAATATTACTATCATGTTGAACTAATAATTATTTGTTCGAAAAATGTCAGAACAATATTTAAAATCAGAAATTGTTTTTAATTGCAGTATATAGTTATACGAAGATATACTCATGCATGTATATATACTCGTTTGTTTAATACTAAGTTCTTTTAAATTATTGTTCAGGCTCTCGGTACACAATTACACATGTGTATTGTTTTAATATATTAACAGAAAATATTTGAAAAAGGCATAGCTATGAACAAACGCTTATTAAACGTTAGTAGAATATGTTTGTAAGAATGCAAAATGTTGGATTATACTTAATGAATTGTTCCTAGAACTTGTACCAGCTTGACTGCAACTAATAATACGACTAACAACAACAATAATAATAATAATAATAATAATAATAATAATAATAATAATAATAATAATAATAATAATAACTAAAATAAGATTTTTAAAGATACATTCTCTTAACACCATTTAGTTATGTAGTACTCAGTAATATACTCACTAGATGCAATCCAGAATAGATTATTGATACAAACGAAGACTGAACAACCTTATAACATATGTATGATTTAAGGGACATCACTCTTTTATGACTGACATTAGTTGTGAATTATAGCCAAACCATCAAGTGATTAGAAAACTCAAAAAACACAGATATACTTTTAGTTAGAATATATAAAGTACATCTAAAATTAAAATAGATATGCAAGCAAGGTGTGCATGCCGATCATTTAATGGGGGTTTTAACAATGAATTACAGACAAATAGTTTAATCACGCCGTAAATAATACACATTCAAGCGTAAACTTAATCTTATTGTTTATTTTCATTATTCGTATCTGTAAATTATGTACACATGCAGTCGTTTCAGAGTTTCTAGTGAGCGATATTATCTGTACAGTCATGTATATTTTATATTCTATTTAGGATAGCTTTTGGTATTCACTTACAAAGTGATTTGCTGTTTCTTGCTAAACAGACGCTGCGTATACTATTTCACTGGGTCTTGTATATCTGTCGTTTGAGTGGGTGTAGGGAATGTGCTGATGCTCGCGTTGTTTGTTCAAGGGTTCTGTTAGCCTAATCCACTTTAATTTCTACTTTTCCACATTGGCTGTTTACTAATCCTCATGCAGATTTGGCGGATGTAATTATCCTCACTGTGTTTGCGTTGTAGACTTTTATGTCTTGTCATTGCAACGCTAACTCAATTCTCAGAACATACCCGCCGTCTTTTCCTTTCTTTATTTTCACATGGAGTCGGGCAGTGCGTTATACATGATCGTATTTTTTGTTCATTAGTTTCAATTTGTTAGTAGTTCACTTGTCTAATTCTAAAAACGCTCCAGAATAACTGATCACATTGTTTGAATTAACTATCATAAGTTTTAGTCTTAGCATATTGATAAGTGTAGTAGTCACAGTATTGCTTACAATTTCACTTTGTTTAATCATTGGGTTTAGAGATGTCATAAACGAACTAATAATATAGGTTAATTGTCATCGTGTTGATTCATTATTGTTTCGTAATTGTTCTTGTTTTGCTATTGTTTTCTATGATGCTGCTCTTATTTTCTTGTACTTCGATTCTGCACAATCAGAACTGCCTACTCGAGAAAAATCAGACCAACAATAGAAACATAGCGTTTTCAGATCCATCCAGTGAACGATTAAGCATAGAGAAAGCATAAAGCATAGAAAAAAAGAGGAATGCGTTATTCTTGTATGCATTAAGCAAACATCGGCCATCTGCCTCGTATTTACTCAATAAAAAACGTATGACATCTCGAAAGAAAGAGAAAGAAAAATAGTATAATTCTTTTATAGCTTGGCAACAGTGCGTAATTGCCTCCGCCAGATGGTGCTACACTGAATGGCGTCAGATCGATACATTATTTGCGGACATGATCACGGAAAAAACATGTTGACAGAGCTCTGCCCACAATGCAGATCTAAGGAACAATATCATGAAAAGTGACGTATGTCGTGCTTTCTTTCTATCACCTCTTCAAATATTTGAGACGAGCGCTCGTTTATATGTGCCGACACATCTTTACTCATCTTTTTATGAATCATGAATCGTTAATGTATGCTTGACTAAGTAAAGGTTTACAAAAATTGAACGTTTGCCAAGCTAGAAAATATATATAATGTTGTAATCACTCATAGTATACGTCTATACATTCCTCAGCTGTCTATCTATATCAATATATATATATATATATATATATATATATATATATATATATATATATATGTATATATATATATATATATATATATTAAAATAAACATAGTTGGAGTATCCGACAATTGTTTCAGAACCTTGTTGGCTCCTCCTGAGGGATGTTACTGGTGAATTAAAATGATATCCGCTCCTACACAATCATAAGAAAGAAAGAAAAAGAAAAAGAAAGAAACAAGCAATAAGGCAAATTACAATTTAAAAAAACCTTCAGAGGAGACAAACTTTTTCTCGAAGATGCCAACTATTGACACCTCGCAAGAAATTGGGTCATAAATGTTCTCTACTCTCCCATTACAGGCCTAGACATCGAGACATACTCATACATAATCATATCAACGCTAATACGTACATATTAATATACTCATAGACACACACTCACATTTATATGTAGAAGTAAATTCAAGCACATATATACATGTATAAATACACGCACACATACATACATCCATATATACATATATATCCATACATACATACACACACACATATATATATATATATATATATACATACATACATACATACACACATATATATATACACACACTCACTTATAAATATATTAGTTTATTTTTCTAACATTTTTTGGCACACCTGTCAATACATTTCCAGTTTCTCCATCTTAATCCTATGCACATACACCGAGACACACTAACACACATCCACCCTCATGTTTATACGCACACATTTATACACTCATAAGTATACATACACACTTATATATATAAATGTAAAAATAAAGACATAAACACATACATATATCCACACCCATCCATACAGCGATATATATATATATATATAACCACACATACATATATATATTCATACACACCAATACAGCCATATATATATATATAATCACACATACATACATACATACACACATCTATATATATACATATGCATATACAACATATATATTTATATATATATATACAGATATATACATACACATACATATATATACAAGTACACACACACCTATATATATCTTTATCTATTTTTCGTAATGTGTTAATGATTTAATTTTTCTGCTTTCCTAACTACTACGGAAGAGAATTCCAAGTGTTCATTTAACCCTCCCACCATTAGCTCCAACTTAATATTTCTTTCCCACCTCCTAATTTGACATTGATTTTAAATTAGGGCTTTATTCAGAACCACTTCAATCCTCCATCGTTATGTTTCACTTGGAATTCTTTTCGGTCTTGGAAGCTTTCTCTAAATGGCCATATATCTTCATTTTAATTCCGTTTAAGTACGCTCTATCTACGAATTTGAACTCAATTTTCACCATTGGATCTACTTATTTTTGGAACGCCTACCTATGATGCCTCTACGAAACTTTTTCTTCTCCATTGAAACCCTCTTTCATTGGACACCTTATCGGCGGACAATTTACCATCCGGACAAACCCAATATCTTCTTACTCACACTTTTTTTTCTCACCCATCTTCTTCTAAATATTTTTTCATATTTTTTCAAATGTTGAATTCTGGCTTTTCTATTGCCAACTTATCTATCTGTATAATCTCTCTGATGATAAGATCTCGATCTTTGAAAAGCCTTGGCTTAAGGAAAGAACAATAAACATAATTTTATTACAGAATATACCCTGTGTTGAACATTTAAAGTTTTAAGTAAATTTAGACATTCGTTCATGTTTATCACTCTTCGTCTATTTAACTTTATATATATATATATATATATATATATATATATATGTCAATTTATGTTTGTATACACACTTCTGCAATCCTGTTTTTTCTATGTTGCAGTTTAATGTGATTATATTCGATACATATATAGATATATTAATTGTCTTCAATTTTGTGAACACAGATGTGGCGATAGAAGAATACAGTCAAAGGATAAAAGGTGTTTATATAAAATAAGTTACAAGCTGTAAAGTCATTTGAAATGATTCTTTTTTTTTAATTCATGGGGGGTGTAATGAAATAGCAATATTCAAGATACTAGCTGATAATTTATTTTAGAAAAATTGTATTATTTTTTTTCTGGTAACTAAGTTATATTCTCGTGAACTAGAGTAATTTACTTGCTCCAATCTGTTTCTGTTACACATTCTTTTTTTTACTTGGCTTTTCTCACGTTAAACGATGAATAACTTACATAAATTGATAGAAGTAACTTGAGTTCAAATTCATGTAAAATATGTCCGAGCGATGATAATATCATAAATGACTACATGTTGCTCGGTTTGGTAATGATCGTTTATTTATACAGAACATTACAGAACACCGTAAGATATAGAAGCCATTGCCAGTTTATAATTTGAATGTGCCGTTACATGCAGTGTTCTTTAATTTTATTGTGTGGTTTTCTGGTTAAAATATATTTTTGCCGAGGAAATATTTGTTTCGGCGTCTTTATAAAATAGGATTCAAGAGTAATTCAGGACGGAGTCTAAACTAAAGCATGACAAACCGTACTTATATTTATAAACTATACTCAAAATTGTAACCCGTGTATTTATAGGGTTGACATTTATGTAAACTAATAGCAAACATGGGCATTTGAATGTTGGATGATTACAACGAGCACCAAAAACCTACGTAAAAATCAAATGTAAATTTCCAAGTAAACTTATTAATATCCTAAACACACACACATTCAACCTTAACCATGTATTATAAAATAATATTTTCAACATGAAAACATACAGACCACATTAATAGTTCCGGCCTGACAAGATTGCTATTCATTACGGCTACGATCAAAACGTTGCCTCGAATGTATAGCTTGGGTAGGTTGGTATGCATTACACTTATATTAAATATACGCAACTGCATTTATTGTTCAGCACTATTGTATAACATAGTAGAGATTCTCCAGATTGTTTACCAAGTAAATATCAAATTAATGTTAAGTATTCTCTCCCCATCTCCCTCTCTCTCTCTACACACACACACACATACACATATATATATATATATATATATATATATATATATACATATATATGTATATATATATACATATATATATATATATATATATATATATATTTAAATATTTTCTAGATATTAACGTATTTTTTACTTACAGACGATGTCGTTTCTGTTAGTCCATCATCATCAGTGCATGATTGGTGGTTGCGTCCATGAAGAGAAAGTGGTTAAGTGTTTTGTGTTGGTCCTGTTTCGACCCTTGCTCAGATAGTAGGCAATCCGGCTTTTGTTCAGTAATTTACTTAGCGGATCTATCGCAATGCAAACGAGTAGATGAGATACCATTGGAAGTTAACCTTTCGGATCTTGACGTCAAAAGTGTCCATTGTTCTATTAGTGTAGCGTAATGCTATCGTTTTTTGCCACATCTTTCTATGCACAGCCATGGTTTTCTTGATGACCTGATGACCGGATTGATCTTAAATAATTCACGGAACCGCTTAAGCCATGTGTAATGTCCTTTTTGTAATCTATCCAAGCTAAACTTATTTTTCTTTGCCTCTCTTACAGTTTTCAAAAATGTTTTATTGATCAACAACTTTTATTTGGTCCTTAACCACTTCCTCGTGCATCCTTCTTGTTCATTTTCAAAGTACTTTCCGGAAGAGAAGGGTTCGAAGATGGTCTCTATAACAAGCCCAGTAAAGATTTTGTACGTTGAAGTGAGAGAAAATGTCGGTCTGTATTAAGTATGGCGTGGTGTTTTAATCGTTTTGGGTATGAGGGGTGCAATATCCATGCTGGTGTGGCCTCCTCACACCTTAACAGTCTGGTGAGGCAACTACTCTAATGACTATGAATTGTTGTTAGTTGTTTCAGACAGACATTGAGTATGTTGTCTATGACAGTTTTTTTGTGATTCTGAAATTCATCAAACTTTCGTTAAAACATTTCATACGTTATCTCTGCCATCTGGCATGCCTGGCTTGTTTTAATTACTTCGAGCTGTACATAAGAGTCACTTAAATATATTAAGTTATCCACTCGATCAATGTTAACACTTTTTATAGTACGGATGTTTTGTGTTTACATATAAACTGTTTTAGTTTTCGCTGAGGTAAATTTATAAGTTGTGTTTATGTTGTAACCCTGTTAAGAGCCAGAATAAAGAAACGGAAACACGGGCTTACATGTACAAAGATATATTATTGAGAGAAAAGCATATATATATACAAAAAGTGGTATTCTGGACTGTCAGTATAGAACTGGGGTAGAAGAAAGACAGTGAGTTTGAATGTTTCTCGACTTTTATTTACGGATGCACGAGCCCATTTTTTCTTCGTACAAGTTCGACACCATAACCCCCCCCTTCCAAGCCTTACCTACTCAGGAGTCTTAGTAACGTTTCCTTTTCGGATTTATCTCTATGTAGTCCGGAGCCATTCGTTTTCTTTTGGGCTACCGTTTCTGTGTGACTACCTGGGGTGCTGGCAAGCTGAACGTGTCATATTTCAAGTCCATCACATCTTTTACTTGTAGAGGGATGTCAGTGTCATCTGACATTCTTTCTTATCTGTTCAGATGTCTCTTATACGAGAACTGTGGTACTTTTATAACATAGACCATCGACCCGATCCTCTTTTCAATTGAACCGGGTTCCCACAACGATGCGTTTTTTTGTACATCTTAAAATATACCCTATCTCCGGGGCTGTATTTTTTCTTCCGTACCGTAGAGATTCGATCATAATTATTTTGTTTGGGTATAAAACACGGAATTCACTTTCTGCGCAAACATTATCTCTGCGGGGGATTATGAAGATGGTACGTTTACGCTTTTAGTAATTATATATACTTGCAGAAATTGTTGCAAAGCCTTCTCCTTAGCAGTATCACCGGCCGTTTTTAGTGCTCTTTTTAACGTGTCTACAAAACGTTCCGCCTGGCTGTTTTACTGAGGATAATACGGGGGAGTTGGTACATGTCTGATTTAAAACGTCGCGCAGAACTCCACAAAATTTGATGACGTGAACTGCGTCCTATTATCACTCACCAGGCAATCCACTACCCCAAAACGGGCGAATAGTTTATGTAGGAATCTTATCATAACCTCCAACGTGGGGCTCTTGCAACGTAGTACTTCAGGCCACTTCGAAAAATTGTCAACTACGATTAAGTAGTAAAAACCTTCAAGTGGTCCAGCGAAATCCACGTGGATTCTTTCAGACGGACGGTCGGTCGGTCTTTGGCCATGGGCTATGTTTTATATGTGTGTTTTTTTCCGCAAAGGCACAGCCTTTACACAGCTTTACTGCTTTTTCAATGGCATCATCCATATCTAGCCAGGACACAACACTCTTAATTAAACCCCTCATCCTGCTTATCCCTGGATAGCCAACATCAAACTCTTTTAGCATTTTATTTCATAGTTTTTCTGGGATGACCACCCTTTCGTTGTGCACGAGTACCTCATCACAGAGTAAGAAACTCTTTGCCACATGTACATCTTTATCTATCATTTTGATTTTTGTGCTGGTGATGAATTTTTCCTCGTGAGCTTTTTTTTATCTCGTATAGCGCCACCGGGAGTTCTCTCACTGCGTTTCACAAAATCCCTTTAAAATCTCCTTCTGTTTGAAGGGGCGGGATCACTGTATCTTCTAGTGTATCTCTCTGTTTTGGCACTAGTCTCGACAACCCATCTGCATGATAGATTTTATTTGAAGACAAATGCTGCATTTTGAATGTTAATTGAATAAAATAGTTCCCCATCTTTGTAGCCTATTAGCCGTATATACCGGTAGGCTTTTCTTAGCTCCACATACTGTAATTAGCGGCTAATTGTCTGTCCGTAAAGTAAATCGTCTACCATGTATGTATCGGTTAAGCTTTGTTACCGCAAATATTATTGCTATGACCTTTTTCTCGAATATTATTGCTAGGACTTTTTTCTCGGTTTAAGAATACTGTTTTTCCGCCGGGAGCAAGATCCTAGATGCATCCGGCATAATATGTAGGATACCCACTTCTACACCATATGAACTAGCATCGCTAGCCACGATTATGTCCAATTCTGGGTTGTAATGTGTTAGAAATACTTTTGACGTAAGTCCCTCTATAATTCTATTTAACATATCCTGACATTCAGGTGTCCACACCCAGGCTTTATCTTTTTGATAACTCATTCAATAAAGCGCGCAAAGTATGATTTTCTGGGATCAATGCCTGGTAGTAATTTGCTAGCCCCAGGAAACTCTGTAATGTCGTGACGTTTTCTGGCGCAGGCATGTTTTTTTTTTATTTTATCGCGGTAGCCCTTTCTGGGTCCGGCCTTCTGCCATCCTTGTCAATTACATGACCCAGGTATTTTATTTACTGCAGGAAAAAATCACATTTTTCTATTTTTACTTTGAACCCATAATCTTGGATTCTCGCAAACACTTGATTTACATGTTTCTGGTGTTGTTTGATATATTTGCTGTAAATCAAAATGTCATCAAGATACGCTATCGCAAAATCCAGCCAGACCAGCATTGCATCCATTACTTGTTGGAAAATGGCTGGCGCGACTTTCACTCCGAATTCAAACCTTTCGAATTTATATAAACCACAATGTGTGTTTATACATAAGAGCTTCGAACTATCCTTATCAACCGGTATTTGGAGGTATGTCTGACTTAGGTCTATTTTAGTGAGAAAACTCTTCCTCCATTTAAACTTGAGAACACCTTATCGTCGCTGTGCAGTGGGTAGTGATATTCTTCTAGAGCTGTATTAAAACCCGTTGAAAAATCTGCACATACGCGATTTCATTACATAAACTGTGGGTGCTGCCCACTGGCTGTGTTGTACTTTTGATAAAATACCAGTCTGAACAGGTCGGTCTAGTTCGTTGAATATTTTTTTTTATCGAGGCGAAGGGTACTTTTCTTTTTTTTAATACTGGCTTCACAGTTTCTTTAAGTTTAAATTTGGAAGCCATCTTAGTGCAGCACCCAAAACCGCCAGAAAAAAAACATGGGAAAAGATTTTTTTTTAATTCTCGTTGCAGTTTTTTTCCGATTCCGTTGCTCGACCATTTTTTTGTTTTTACAAAATGTATTTATTCGGAATGCCCATGAATAAAATGCCTGCATCCAGTCCGAACCGAAAAGATTATTTGAATCCTTCAGCACCAGTATTTTTAGTTTTTTAGTATTTTCCATTAGGGACACATTTGTGATTGATTCTCCTCCAAATGTAATTCTTTCCCCAGTCAGTGTGCTGGCCAGCCTGTTTGTTCTTAATAAAGTGGGTTTATTTAAGATTCTCCACATATGCAAATTTATTATGGAGACATCTGAACCCGAATCCAATTGAAATGTTATGTTTTTATGCAGGATGTTTACTTGTACACATTTTCTTATGTTCATGCATTTTTCAGTTTTGTCCTAGTGGCTTGAACCCGCATTTTGTTTCCTCTACCTGTTTTGTAGTGCGAACTTTTATGTCCGACCTTTTTGCAATTCATACAGGATTTAAAACGGAAAGGACAGTCATTGTACCAATGCGGACTACCACAGCGTGAACAAGGGCTTGGTGGCCATTTATTTGTCTTTTTACCTGGTTGACTTGTCTGCAGAATAAAAGTCACTATTTCTGTTTTGACTTATTTTTTATAAGATGTGAATTTTGTTGTTTGATGTACTTTTTTATATGCGCAATGCCCGATAATTCAATGTCTTTTGAGTTTGTTTTACATTGAGAAATAGTTGACAGTCCTCGGCCAACTTTTGCAGTGTATGGCTTGGTTCATTCTCTAATTTATTGAGGACTCTACCCCTTATCTCTGTGTCATTTCCTGAGACTAACCCTTGTTTACCAGGTGTATACACTTCCAGTGTTTGTGAAATAACGTGGACTTGGTACTGAACAGTTCCGTTAATAATTTTACCACTTCTATAAAATATAACTCGCTAGTTTCCCGAGGCAAAATGAAATCCACGAATTTCGTATGTTCCGTGGTACCAAGTAGCAGGCGAACCTTTTTTATAAGCGTGGGTACTTTGTCCACCGTAAGTTGGCGACCCGTGTCAGTTCGAATTGCCTCGTCGCCAGTTTGTTGTGACCCTGTAAGGAGCCGAAATAAAGACACGGAAACACGGGGTTACATAGACAAAGATATATTATTGAAGAAAAACAAAATATATACAAGAAGTGGTATTCTGATCTGCCAGTATAGAACTGGGGTGGAAGAAAGACAGTGAGTTGGAATGTTTCTCGCATTTTATTATGGATGGACGAGTCCATTTGTTATTCGTACAGGTACGGCAGCATTAGAATTTAATTGCATAAAATTACTAAGAGCAGGGCTTATCTGTTTTTTTGTAATTAAACATTACGGAGTCAGCTAGAAATATTCATCCATGTATTCGAGTAATGTTAATACTGTTATACCACGGCGTTTTGATGAAGGATATTTAGTATTTATTAATAAACCATTAAAGTTAGCATAAAGGTAAATTTACAAGTTATGTTAAATTTCCTTACATTACATCATCGAAATTCCAAATGACCATTTATCTCATTTGAATGCGAAACTAAGTGTAGAGCTGCTCTCTTATAAAATTCACCAAATATTTTTATTACATAGTTCTCTTACATGTTTAGCTAAAGTTGTATGGACCTTCTTAATATTAGCACTAGGTTCTTTCAAAAATAGTAGATATGGTTTTTAAACCTTCCATTAACACTACATTTCGTCGACCCAATGCATGTTCTAATTCTGCTTCCTTCTATGCCGTCACATTTATATACATTATCTGAAGTTAAAAAAAAAACTCCCGTCAAAATGTCACTCATTTACAGTTTAAATAATTACATTGACAGTTATTATTCTCGTTCTGGATTGTACTACCGTCTAAGTTCCCATTCTTGTTTATTGTAGTGGTATTTGAACTTACTATAGTTGATGTTAAATTGATCGATGTTGGAAAAGATAATTGTGCCGTATGTTTTCTTGTAATATTACCTGCTTAGCTACACCTATGCATATTCGTCTCTATAAGTTGATAGAACTGTTTGGGTATGTTTGTAAAGATGTTTAAGCTATAAGGAGATTGAACCAAATTGAATTTCTACGTCTGTTTTTACTTCCTAGTTATATTCTCTATTGATGGATTTTAAAGCATATTTCCAAAGCTGCTGAGTTGATATTAGTGTATCATTTACATCAGCTATTTTTAGTGTTTGAGAAGTGATTTCATTATCAGATTATTGTAAGTTTCGAAACTCATGCTATAAAGGTTCATGGTTTTTTTCAGCTGGTACTATTTAAGTTTATCAGATTATTGTAAGTTTCGAAACTCATGCTATAAAGGTTCATGGTTTTTTTCAGCTGGTACTATTTAAGTATGGTCATTGTTTTTATTTTTTTAACGTTTGATTAATATTTTTAATTGTAGGGTTAAATATTGATACCTCTTTTCAAACTTCTAATTACCAATCATATTGAACATGTCCTGCTCCAACTTTTTCATAGTGAGCAGAGTTGCTGGACATTTTCGCGTTTTGATGTTGTTGGTTTTGGTGCATGCTTTTCCCGAATCGGCCGATGGTATATCATATTCTGGAGGATCCATTATGCGTGTGTCTTATGTTCGTTCTACGGTCACCTTCTTCAAAGGGATTATGATGGACTATCCCCCAACGTAATGTTTAGATAAATGAGCCGAGTGGAAAGCTCAATAGGAAGAGCAAGAATATTATAAGATATGTATCAGTAACTTGAAATTTGTGTTCTCTTGAAAAAGATTCAGCACGATGGGTGTCAACCACTAACAACAGAGCATATATAAATAAAGATATCATTTTTATATTCACAACATCATAGTTTTTATTTCCAATTTTTATTTTCCCACCTTTTCAACAACTAGGCATTCCTGTGAGATTTATTTTTAGAGGTGAGTAAACCAACATCATTATATCAATATCGGGTCTGCTACACTTCAAGATATACAGACAAATCTACAAAAAGTTGTCAAATTTTGAATTCTTAAAGAAAACCTACACAACCCCGTGGGTTCATATGAGCAATTAAAAGACAATAAAAACAAAGAAACAACAATCACACGAGGGGAAAGTCTCTTTCGGACGCTATTTTTTCATTTTCCGGTACAAAGTTAGAACACCAAAATGAATACGCAGATATTTGATAATTTTTATTTACTTATATTCCTTAATATAGTTATTTACTTTGTAAATTCATTCATACGAAGTTGTAATTCACTGGGAGGTAATTTAACGTGCTTAAAATTACTTCATTTAATACGGTTACACTACGGTGCTTTAGAGAAACATGTTTAGTATTTATTTATAACACATTAAAGTAGACTCTTAGGTAAATTTATAGATTAAGTTTAATTGCCTTACATTTCATCATTAAATTTGCAAATGACCATTCATCTCATTTGAATCAAAAACTAAGTGCAGAGCTAATTTCTTTAACACTCACCATTTAGGAGTCAGTTAGATATATTAAGCCATCAATTCGAGCAATGTTAATACTGTTATAATACGGTGTTTTGGTGAAAGATGTTTACTATTTATTAATACACCATTGAAATTCACTCTAAAGTAAATTAAAAAGTTACGTTTAATTACCTAAAATAGCATCAGTAAACTTGCACATGCCTAGTTATCTCATTTGAGTCCAGAATTAAGTGCAGAGCAAATCTCCTTTTTAAATTCACCAATATTGAAGTCAGTTTGACAGATTAAGCCGACCATTCTAGCAATGTTAATATTGTTATATTACGGTGTTTCCGTGAATAATGTTTAGTATTTATAAACCGTTTAATAAACTCTGAGGTAGATTTAATTGCTCATATTACTTCATCAAGTAATAAGTGTTTATATAAATTGGAAACTAAAAGCAGATAGAATTGTTTTCAAATGAAACAGTCTCTGTGTAAAATTTTAAGGGGTCATCTTTCGAAATTTGTTTAAGTCCACTATATTAACTAAAGTATTATTGGTGTTTTAAAATACAAATAGACAAAATAGCACTAGGTATTCTTATATACGTACTAATTATTTATAAATTATGTGTTGTCTAGGATGCTATAGAGTGGTTTTCATTAGATAATGTTTATTTTATTGTTACCCAAAACTGAATAGGTTTTTACAAAATCGTAAAAACCCATTCAGTTTCGGGTAACAGTTAAAGTTATATTGGGTGGCTAACACAATTATTATGTATTTGTGGATGCCGTTGAGTTAAGGTATTATTTAACTTTCTGTTTCAAGTTCATAAATTCTTTAATCAAGTCTGGCTGATCCCCTTTCTGCTAGGTTAGTGCAAGCCGAAAGTAGGTTATTTTACTACTTGGTTCAATATCTACGATATAGTGCCTATAAAGGATATTAATACATACACATATATATATATATATATATATATATATATATATATATATATATATTAATATAGTAGTAAATACCAGGGGATGCTTTTGTTTGATAAGGCTTGTTTATTTTTATTATTTTTTATATTTAGAATGGTGATATTTGTATGTTTTATGTGCTCCTAAATTGACCTCGCGTATAATACATGTAAACTGATCCTACGTTTATGGGTTGTTGTAGTGAAACGGATGTAATCAATAATTTTGTTTACTATTGCTGAGTATAATTATATATAACATCATATTTTTCTAGTGTTTTGGGCCTTAAAATAGTTATTTCAATAACGAAATTACATCTTTGACATTTTTTTATAATAAATAATTAATATATTGTATTATTTCAGTTGATAGTTATATATATATATATATATATATATATATGTAAAATAAAAATTGAATAAAGAATGAGCAAATCAACAAGTAGCAAAAATAAACTCAAAAACACATATCCTTTATTCCATTTTAATTCTACATTTTGTCTAAAACATTGTTTCTTTAATTTATCATATATCTATGGTTTATGAGTCTTGTCCCGCATTATATGCTAAATTCACGCAGCTAATCTATATGAACTCACGTCGCTAGCCACGATTATTCCTTAATCCGGGTTGTAATGCGTAAGGAATAAACATGACGTCAGATTTTGAATGGTTTTATCGAATGCCCCCCTCTGACATTCTGGTGTGCCCTCGCAGACCTTATCCCTTTTATAAAAGTTTATTCAGTGGAGCGCGTAAATGATGCATTTCCTGAATGAAAGCTTAGTGGTCTTGTCCAAGAAAACTCTGTAAAGTTGTGAAGTATTCTGACGCTGCCATGTTCTTCTTGCCCTTTTCTTTTTCTTGTCAATAACATGACCAAGGTATTTTATTTTCTCAAGAAAATATCACATTTTTCCTTTTCACTTTAAACCCATAATCCTGGATTTGCAAAAATATTTGGTTAACATTTGTACGGTGCTGTTCCATGTTTTTACCGTTGCCGAGAATGTTGTCAAGGTATGCAATAGCAAAATCAAGTTCTAGAATTGTATTTATTTTGCTGAGAAATAGCTGGAACAACTTTCACTTCCAAAGGAACTCTTTCGAGCTTGTATAAACGGCGATACGTATTTATGCACAACCGTTTTGAACTCTTTCGAGCTTGTATAAACCGCGATACGTATTTATGCACAACAGTTTTGAACTCTTTCGAGCGTGTATAAACCGCGATACGTATTTATGCACAACAGTTTTGAACTCTTTCGAGCTTGTATAAACCGCGATACGTATTTATGCACAACAGTTTTGAACTCTTTCGAGCTTGTATAAACCGCGATACGTATTTATGCACAACAGTTTTGAACTCTTTCGAGCTTGTATAAACCGCGATACGTATTTATGCACAACAGTTTTGCACTCTTTCGAGCTTGTATAAACCGCGATACGTAAATACGTATTCATGCACAACAGTTTTGAACTCTTTTCTCCACGGGTATTTGGAGGCACGCTGCACTGAGATCTATTTTTTTTGAAAAAAAATCTGCCTCCATTTTATTTTGAGAAAACCTCTTGTGCAGTGAGTAATGATAATCTTTTAGTGCTGCATTTAATCATGTAAAAACGTCTGTACAAACTCGACTCGCTTTTGATTTCTTTTTTACATAGACCGTGGGTGCTACCACTGACTGAACTCCACTTTTGATAAGATGTCGGTCGTCACAAATCGGTCCAATTCCTCGTTGATTTTGTATATCGAGGCAAAATGCATATTCCTTTTTCTCTAGTTGGATGTGTTTGTCCAATTGAAATGTTGACGCCATCTTCGTGCATCGATCAAGGCCGCCAGAAAAAAACCCCTCAGAAATAGATTCTTTTAATGCCAGCTCTAGTTTTCTGATTCGGTCGCCCGACTATCTATTTTTTTTTTAAATGTATTTATCGGTAACATACATATGTTTAATGCTTGCATCAAATCAGTTTCAAAAAGGTTATTAGCTTTTTTATTTTTTGGTTTTCCCTATTAGGGATGAATTTGTAATTATCTCACCCTCACATTTAATTCTTTCACCAGTCATTGTTCTGGCCATCATGTTGGTTTTAACAGAGTCGGTTTATTCAATCTCGTCCACGTATGTAGATGTATTATTGACATGTCCGAACCTGAATCAAATTGCAATGAAATATGTTTATCCATGCAGACTTTGTTTTATTAATACATTCCTGATCATTTATACCTGCGTTTTATTTCTTCTATTAGTTCTACAGTGCGAACTTTTGTGTCCGACTTTTTTACAAGTTAGGCAGATATTAAAACGAAATGTACAGTGCATATACCAATGCAGGCTACCACAGCACGAACAAAGGCTCGGCGGCCATTTATCTAGTTTCTTACCAGGTTGGCTTTTCTTTGTGGCGTAAAAGTCACTGTTTTTATTTTGACTTATTTTTTTATGAGAATTGAATTTTGTGCTTTGCCGTACTTTTTTAATATGTTCAATGCCCGACTGTTGTATGTTTTTAGCATCCTGTTTTACACTTTCTACACTCTGGCAGTCTTCGGCTAATTACTGTAATGTTAGGCCTGATTCATTTCCTAATTTATTTAGAACTCTACGCCTTTGTTTAGCGTATTTTTCGAGATAACAATTCTTAAACGAAGACTAAATATTCAAAATTATCAGCACTAAGTTCAGAAAATCTTAAATCATCGCAATGCTTATTTACTACTGATGCGAACGTAGAATAATCTTCCTAGTCTTTTTTTATCAGGTTTACGCACTTGCCGAGTCTGTGAAATAACACATTCTTTGGACAGAACAATTTCGTTAACAGTTTTACCGCTTCTGTAAAAGTCTAATCGCTAGATTTTCGGGGCAAAATGAAATCAACGAACTTAGTATGTTCGGTGGTACCTAATTTACTAAGTAGCAGACGGACCTTTTTAGAGTCAGACTAATTTTCGCAATTTAATCTATATAAGTCTTCGTATCTCCTATAATATGATGCTAAAGTGTTTTTCTTCATCAAGAGAATATGTAAAGTAGTCGATAGCACTCCACACGACATTCAGTGAAAAATAAATTATCGTATTAGCCTCTAAGCGGTATTGTTTACATTAACATGTCCATCCTTTCGTTAGTTTCTTTCTGTATATCGTCAGCTTCTTTCTTCTGTTCGAGAAATAGTTTTTTTTAAATTTCTCTTCGTGTTTTTATTGTTGCATTTAAGATTTTGCTAATTCTGTGATGGCCGACTGAAAGTTTACCGTATCGAAATGTGTCTTTTAGAAAATAAATATGTTTTTAGTATGGCTTGTAAGAAGTTATTTGCTTTAGATTACACTTAGTAGATGTAATCTGAGTTATAAAAAAAGATATAAACGTATTTTCTCGATAAAAAAAAAACTTTTTTATTCATTAATTTTGAAGTACGCTTCTATTCGTTTTTGTTAGAGAAAAAACAAGTACGAATTCATTTTTTTCTCGCTTTTAGAGAAAGAAAACAATTATGTATTCCCTTATTGTTTAGTTGAAAAAACAGTGCGCTTTCTTCAATTAATAGAAATAAGTTTGTTTTAACGTGTTTCTTTTATTTCCTTTTTTTCCATCTGTAAGCCAGTTTTAAATCTATTTCTCAAAGTGTTGTTCTTTTTTCATAGATTTTCTTTATTTAATTTGTCTCTTTCGAAGAGTTAAAATTTAAATCCTACGTCGACATTACTTGGGGGTCTTTTTTTCGAAAGTTCAAGTAAACATTATTTGTTTTTTTTTTTTTGGCTGCGTAACTTTGAATAATTTTTTTCATTTGGGTTCCCCGTAAGTGCGAATACCTCGTCGCCAATTTATTGTGAACCTGTTTACGAGCCGAAATGAAGACACGGTACACGGAGATATGTGAACACTATATATTGCAGAAAAGATATGCACAGAGAACACGATAAGTGATATAGCAGTCCTGCTTGCTAGGGAAGAATGGAAGGCAATCCGATTACGAGTAGCTTTAATGCTTCCAGTATTTGATTAAAAAATTGTATAGGTACGGCACTATAACAATATATATATATATATATATATATATATATATATATATATATATATATATATATATATATATATATATATATACATATATATATATCGTACATGTGTTGTATTAGTTTCTGTAAATGTAAATCCGAAGAAACTCAAGTGTTTATAAAAAGTGCTCAATACCAAGTAGAGCTGAGCTGTTTATAAGTATAATTTTTTATTTATACAAACATTATTGGTTACATATGTGCATACATGTTTCGATTGCACTGTATATATGTGTGTATGTGTATATGTGTATGTATATACATGTATGTGCACTTGTGCGTGTGTATGTTTATGTAAGTATACGTGGTGTGTGTGTGGTATGTATATCTGACTATGAATATACACGTATACATTTGTCAGTATATTTGTATAGTCTTGTTCTTTTATTATATTCTAGTTATGTGCTTGTATATATTAATTCGTGTGTACTTTGCATCAGTATAGATGTACATGTATAGATTTGTATTCGTATATATGTATAGGTGTGAACTGTCGGCGCCTGTATATATGTGTGTGTATGCGTGTGTACGTATGTATGTGTATATGTGTTTGTGTGTTTGCGTATGTATATATATATATATACACGTGTGTGTGTATATATTGGTATATATATATATATATATATATATATATATATATATATATATATATATGTCAGCGTGTGTGTATGTATATATGTGCATATATGTACGTATTTTTAGGAACTATTTTTAGGAACTATTTATACTAAAAGTGTATGGGTGTGGGTATGCGTGTATATCTATGTTACGAATATGCTCATGTACGGTGTGTGTGTGTGTATATATATATATATATGTATGTGTATATGTGTGTCTGTATGTATGTATGTACATGTATATGTGTGTGTGCGTATGTATACATGTATTTGTATGTATATGTATATATATATATGTGTGTGTGTGTATAGATATACGTGTATAGGTGCATATAGCTGTATATGTTGAGTCTGTATAGACGTATGGATGTATGTATTGAATATATATCTAGAATATTCTTATTTCTTTATTTTTTATTGAATATACATCTAGAATATATTTATAAGCACGTATGTATTCTGAATATATGCTTGCTTGATAGTGGATCTGTGTATGTGTCCATCTTTAGATGTGTATGTATATCAATGTCCGTTTATTTATCAGTTTGTTTATGTAGGTGTGTTTGGGTATGTATTAGAGTTTGTTTATATATGTGTGATTCTTGATATATAGATAATATATTTATACTTGAATGAGTCTGTAAAGCTGGGCAGGCCAGAAAGCAGAGAGCAATAAAATGAGGACAGGAAAAGGCAATGGAGACGCCATAAAGGGTAATAAAAAAAAGGGACAACCACTGGCAAAAAAAGGTCAACTAGTGAAATAGGTAATCCGATACTAATTCATAAGAAATAGAAAATGCTAGATCCCCCCAAAAGTTATTTAGGATAGAAAATTCATCAAATCCATCCCTTCCTGAAAAGTTCTTGGTCTGATTAGGTGGACTTTCTTAGAAAAGTGCAACTGAAACATGTATGCACATATGTAACCAATAATGTCTGTATAAATAAAAATTTATACTTATATATATATATATATATATATATATATATATATATATATATATATATTAGTAGTAAGTTTTTGAAAGGCTGTGGGCAATGCAATTCCGGGTAAGATGCAAGTTGAAAGAAAAGGAACAAAAACAATAACAATAAATCGAATACGATATAAGACTTACTATTTATTTTTCCTTTTTTTTCCTTTTTTTTTTTTTTTTTTCTTACATAACAGCAAGAGTGTTTTAGCTGTTCGTGTGATGTCCGGGTGATTAAAAATTACTATTTGATATTTCGGGAAAAGACATCCCTTTTTCAAAAATAATTAGACCAGAAGAAGAATAATATTTTATTCTTCTCCGACTGTGTAGAGAATAATACAAAACAAAATGGCTGCCAGATATAGACCGCAGCAAAAAAGCAGTTTCACAGGGAATATTAATTAAGTTAAGTTTTATTTTAATATTATGTTAAATATATGATTGGTGTTTAGAATATTTGTGCAATGTTGGTTAGGTGTATGGTGTTCGATAAACTGTTAGTTTTGATAATATATATATCATTTTTTATTTTTTTATTTTTTTATTTTTATATTTGAATATTTACTTTGTTTTATCTTCGTATTTTTATTTTGTTTATCTTTCTATCGTAATTTAAGAATTTTAATATAAAGTAAAGTAATTAGTCTCATATTTTAGATATTCTAGATCTATCTACTTATTGATTTCGATTATCATCTATTAAAGAAGTGTTATTCATTACTAATTGTGAGTTTCGTCAAATTAGATTAACGAATTAACTTATTAACTTGATATATTTACTATAAGATAAAGGGGAGTAACTCTGGATTTTTTAAAATATTTTTTTCATAATTAATTTTTATTTATTTATTTATTTTTTTAATTTATTTTTTTGGTGGAGATCTGTATAACAATATTAGTATATATATATACAACATATATACACATAATGCATATATACATATGTATATACATATCTATGTAATATTGTTTGTTTAATTGTTTATCTATATATATTCATCAATTTCTTTACATATTTGTTTGTTTGTTTTTTTTTGTTTTTTGTTTTTTGTTTTGTTTTTTTATTTATTTATTTTTTTATTATTATTATTTACTTGTTTAATTTATTTTATGAATTATTTATTTAATATTTGCATGTTATTTGTATACATTCTATATGTGTTTGGATTAATTAATTAATAATGCTAGGTTATGGGGTGACTTATTTTGGTGGGTTAGAAGAGTATGTTGAATATGGTTTTTGGTTTGTGGTTGAAAGTGTGTAAGGATGGAAGTTCATATGGGGAGGGGCCTGTTTGATTGTTTGGGTGTGTGGTGAGTTTATTATAGGAGGTGAGTAATGAGTGAAGTGGTGGAAACGGACTCTGTTAAGTGTTAGATATGGGGGTTGGTTGGTGGATGGGGGGGTAGATATTATAGAATGAAAGGTGAGTAGAGCTCGTGACGTTGATTGAGTGAGGGGTTTAATCTGGAGATGAGGATTGATTCTGTGATTCTAAGATCACCAATGTTTCTGACAGACGCTAAGATGGAGACGTGAATATCGCGCTGAGTGTTTGAGCAAATCTCTATGTGTTTGTGGAAAGAGGATATACGCGTATTCAAGTGCTCTTTTATGCGCAAGTGTAGCGGTCTTGTAGTGTTGCCGATGTAAAAATTTTTGCATTTATTACACTGTAGTTTGTAAACACAGTTAGTGCGAAGGCACAGACCTGTGTTGGAGATAGGGCAATTGGCCAGGGAGCAGGGTTCCGGTGTGTGGTTAGTGTGTTTATTAGATAGATGTTGGCGTAAGGAGGTGCCAGTATGTGTTAGTTGTATGTTAAGGTTTTCCTTATGTATTGCCTTGCGGATGGAGGTGGTGATCTTATCGCTGAAGAAAGGGAGTTTTAAGAAGCATGTGTTAGCGAGGGTGCGGTGTCTACGTGTTTAAAATAAAATAAAAAAAATAAATAAATAAATAAAAATTAATTATAAAAAAATATTTTAAAAAATCCAGAGTTACTCCCCTTTATCTTATAGTAAATATATCAAGTTAATAAGTTAATTCGTTAATCTAATTTGACGAAACTCACAATTAGTAATTAATAACACTTCTTTAATAGATGATAATCGAAATCGATAAGTAGATAGATCTAGAATATCTAAAATATGAGACTAATTACTTTACTTTATATTAAAATTCTTAAATTACGATAGAAAGATAAACAAAATAAAAATACGAAGATAAAACAAAGTAAATATTCAAATATAAAAATAAAAAAATAAAAAAATAAAAAATGATATATATATATTATCAAAACTAACAGTTTATCGAACACCATACACCTAACCAACATTACACAAATATTCTAAACACCAATCATATATTTAACATAATATTAAAATAAAACTTAACTTAATTTATATTCCCTGTGAAACTGCTTTTTTGCTGCGGTCTATATCTGGCAGCCATTTTGTTTTGTATTATTCTCTACACAGTCGGAGAAGAATAAAATATTATCCTTCTTCTGGTCTAATTATTTTTGAAAAAGGGATGTCTTTTCCCGAAATATCAAATAGTGATTTTTAATCACCCGGACATCACACGAACAGCTAAAACACTCTTGCTGTTATGTAAGAAAAAAAAAAAAAAAGGAAAAAAAAGGAAAAATAAATAGTAAGTCTTATATCGTATTCGATTTATTGTTATTGTTTTTGTTCCTTTCCTTTCAACTTGCATCTTACCCGGAATTGCATTGCCCACAGCCTTTCAAAAACTTACTACTACTATACCCAGCAATGCTTCAAGCAAACTACCATTCTCTACTAATATATATATATATATATATAAGCCTCCAACCGGCTTACAACGCCGGTTGGAGGCGCTGTGAGTTAAAAAAGAAGAAGAAAGAGACAAAATCGGCAGTTAAGCTTATGAACGCTGTGAGTTGACAAGGGGGATTAGTATTTATTTGAAATTGATGACAAGTGATTGAACAACAAAGGAGGAGGGGGCGGTGGCGAATGAGGAGGGGGAGGAAAGGACTAAAAGTATATATATGTATATATATATATAATTTAAACATTTATTTATTTTTTAAATATTTTGATATGTTGATATTTTTTTATATTTTATATTAAACTAAAACTAAAAATACATTAATCACCTAAAAAGTAGTGTAATGGATTCGTCTACACATTTTAAAATGCAGCAACATTTTTGTAAGTAACGGATAGATTTTATTAGACAGACGAACAACATAGGTAAGCAGGACTTTTTTTTCTTTTTTCAACAACTAATATAAGTTAGCAAAACATTTATACGGAACAAAACTTAGGTTTAGTATACGGAACGTTTATGTTTTTGTCTTTTAAAGGAATTGGGGTCTGATCCACTCGGAAGCCATGGAATTAAATACTGTCTTGTTTTTAAATTCCCGAAACAGTTTCTCATGGTAAACAACTGATGATCCCTTAAATAATGTTAGAAGCAAACTAATATAATTACTGTAAAATTTAAATTGACTTACATGAGTGAGTTTCCACTGAACGACTTTTTTAAAAAAATATAGTTTTAATGGTTGAGAAACTTTCAAGACTATATATATATATATATATATATATATATATAATGATGTATGATATTTTAGCGGTTTTTTTTTCTGATTAAAAGTTTTGATGCATTTAATTATATTAGAATGAATGTATATGATGCGAATATTTTAAGTGCTTATGCAGATTAACGTCGTAATGGCAAATAAAGCGACCGTATAAGCAGCCGATCGAAAAAAGTTAATAGACGGGACCTAGAGTGGTTCATTACGCTGTCAACTTACTAAAGTGCTCAGTCAAGTCGGAGATTTGCATAATTATTGAAAAATAATATTGTTCAAATGTACCCATAAAACATGTGGCTCAGTCCAAACATGCAATCATCAGTATGGGAAGAAACACTACATGTCGGTCACACGGTTCAAACCTGAATGCGAAAGCCATATTAAATGCAGGGGTCGGAGCGCGTACCGATGTGCCAACCACGCATTCTCTATAAATAGGAGAGTAAATTAACGTATTCATCAGCCATACAAGAAGGTCGTCGAGAGCACATTACAAGTGTGTCAAAGAGTATTGCATCACACTGTAACTGGATGGCTTTTGTCAACTTACTTGAAGTGCTCAATTTAGCGACAGCTTTGAATAATAATTTATACATACTACTTTCCAAATTTACCCATATACACATGTGTTTCATTCAAAAACTGCAACCATCATTATTGAAGGAGAACATATCTGCGGTCATACGGTTCGAATTCCCATACGAAAGTCATGTTTAACTCAGTAGTCGGAGCGATGTGCCCACCATGCATTGTTTATAAATGTAAGAATAAATTACCATCTTAATGGGAAATTCAGCGGCCATATGAGCAGGCCGTCGATCGCAATCAATATGCGGTGCCGAGAGTTTTGCATTACGCTGTAAATAACGGCCTGTTGTCAACTTACTTAAAGTGCGACATCTAGCGAGACAATAGATGTTAAGAAATGAATATAGCTATACTTAAAAATGTGAATATGTTTTTCAGTATCGGTACGGTCTCGGTAGCACACTCTTAAATGCTTTATTGACAAAATAAAATGATTTGTCTACGTTACATAAATTGTTGCCTTGAATACATATTCCATTAATCATGATAAGATTTCAATAGTTTTAGATTTTACCCAAAACATACATTTTATTGAGATTCGCACTGTCTTGTATTATATTGTATAATTCAACAGTTTATGTAGAGACACTATCTAATCTATTTTCGGTATAACTTAATTAGAATATTTACTGAAAGCGTTTTCCAAGAAATGGTATAGTCGACAAAAATAATACGCCAAAGTTACTGTATTTCTAGAATATATATATATATATATATATATATTGTGTGTATTTAGGCAGCATTTTTTCATTAAGGCATGTTTTATTAAAGACGACAGAAATCTTCTGTTTAGTGATTCCTTTTTTATTTTTTCCATTCGTCGAATGATCTTTTTGACGTGTAGATGGAATGAATTGATGAAGGATCCATGTGTTTGACTAACGTTTTCGATTCTCTCCGGAATCATCTTCAGGTCTTTTATGGCAAAAAATGAATAAAAAGCGAGTGAAAGAATGGAATTTCTTAAAAAATACGCCGGCAAACCGTTAGCGTAAAATACGGACGTCTACATTTAAAAATGTGACAATTGAAACAGTTCTTCGTTTATTTATTAATTTTATTTATTATTCTTATTATTTTTAATTTAAAATAATGGCTGATTTAATTTTGTCTCGTCTAATAATTATGGAGAAGGAAAATGGGGGAGATAGGCAGTAAGTAATTTTAATAAGATGTCCCTATTTTTTTTAATTGAATTAGGCAACACCGGTTGATATCACTGAACTAGACTAAGCATTTTAAAATAGTTTTACTTGTCTCGTATGAAATGTTATTGATTTTAGGTTGCTGCGTTTTTATGTATACGGCTTCAAGTATTTTTAATTTTTTAAAATTAGTTTCGGAATGTATTATTTTTGTGTTCATTACTAATATCTGTCTCAACTCAGATGTAGGGCAGTTGTGCGTTTGTAGGTGTTTGTATATTGAACTAGTGTTTGCGAGGTGCATAGTGAGGCGGCGGGATAGAGTGGTTGTTGTAAAACATTCTTTCACTCGCTTTTTATTCATTTTTTGCCATAAAAGACCTGAAGATGATTCCGGAGAGAATCGAAAACGTTAGTCAAACACATGGATCCTTCATCAATTCATTCCATCTACACGTCAAAAAGATCATTCGACGAATGGAAAAAATAAAAAAGGAATCACTAAACAGAAGATTTCTGTCGTCTTTAATAAAACATGCCTTAATGAAAAAATGCTGCCTAAATACACACAATATATATATATATATATATATATTCTAGAAATACAGTAACTTTGGCGTATTATTTTTGTCGACTATACCATTTCTTGGAAAACGCTTTCAGTAAATATTCTAATTAAGTTATATCCTTATCATTATTCTTCTTCTTCTTCTTCTTCTTCTTCTTCTTCTTCTTCTTCTTCTTCTTCTTCTTCTTCTTCTTCTTCTTCTTCTTCTTCTTATTATTATTATTATTATTATTATTATTATACTTATTATTCTTATTATTAATGTTATTATTATTAGTAGTAGTATTGTTATTATTATTATTATTAATACTAAGAGTAGTATCACCACTAAACTTTGTTATTAGTATTAATTCTATTATTAGTATACTCTAATTACATTTAACAAATATTACCACAACGAGAATTACTGATTTTACTGATACCATTATAAAAGCCATAACTAGTAATATTATTAGATACTGACGACTAATTAATATAGAAATAGAATATTAACACGACACTTAATACCCTAAATAAAATGGTCAAACATTTTTTTATACGATAAATACTAAATCGTATTTTATTTATTTTTATTATAGAGAATAAATTCAAACCCACCCCACTCTCCGATCCAGTTAAGATTAAGATCACGATAAGCCAGAAACCGGATACCATCCCACCCAATTTCTTAAAATATTACTTGTTTGAACATCCCCCCTCCCATCCCTTTCCTTCTTTGCTATATGCGAACCTCGCCTTAATCCCCCTTCCGTTAATACATTTACAATTTCCGGTTGTCGTCGAATTTAGACATGTAAGCAGAAGATTCCAAATATGCCTGAAGATTTGACACTTATTTTAAGTGTTAACGAAACATAATATATTTTGTAGCAAAAATGGAATAATAAAATCATCAACAATATATATATATATATATATATATATATATATATATATATATATATATATATATATATATATATATATATATATATATACCAACATTAATAGTGATTCATTTACTAGTTTAGTAGATTAAAACTTGCAAATGATGTTTAGATAGCGTTACCCTGCAATTGTAAACTTTTTTAATTTGAACACCCACGTTTCTTCCTTCTACAAACACTTTATATCATCTGGCAACACACATCGCTCTATTAGTGTCCGCATTCTCAAATCTGTCCGCAATATCCGTCATCTTCGAATTTCGGAAGCTATTCTATTCTCTAAATTTCGTAAAACTTTAAATAACAGATTTGAGTTGCTTCCCCTTTCATCCTCTGATTCATACATCCTCACACTCCCACACCCAACTTCCTTGGCTTTGTCTCCTCCTTCTTCCTTTTATTTGCCCAGCGCCATCCACTCCACACCTCAATGCCTTTTATCCTGTGTTTAATTTTTACGTGTTACATATTTATAAATGAAACATTATAATAATAGACATAAATGTAAGCAAGAATGGAATAATATACACTGTATATATATATATGTAGGCCTTGTGTATGTGTATGCATATATACATGTATGTATATATGAGTGTATTTTCATGTATGTGTGTATGTATATTTGGATACATTTATAATCTCTAAACTAAAGTTTAAAATTCAATAAAATAAAATAATAAAATAGAAAATAGAAAAAAAAGAAATGATCATAATAAAAAAATAAATAAATGTATTAATAAATAATAATAACAAAAAATAAATAAATAAATAGAATACATTTATATAAATTTAGTTCTAGAAGTATTATACCCTTGAAATACCCTTAAAATAAAATAAATATGTATTTAGATATTTACAGTTTATATATATATATATATATATATATATATATATATATATATATATATATATATATATATATTAGTACTTCATGTATCCACATAAAATATTATAAGGAGATATAATTTTTTTATGTGTCAGTTTTCAGTATTTACTTCAATAGTGCTCGATACGTAAGTAGAGCAAGGTAGTAAGCAATGAAAATATATATGGCAATCAAGCTACACAGAGGCTCCCGTGTTTCATCTTGGGGGGAATCGTCAGGCTAAATGCATGGAGTTATTTTTGACAGGTGTATTTATATACGTGGCTTGCTAGTTAACAAATCAGATTCTTTGTTGTTCCTTCAGCCAATAACGATTGGCTGAGGGAACAACAAAGTATCTTTGTTGGTGACGCTCTTATGCCTATCCTATTTTGCTTTTCTTGTTAACAATGGAGTTTCCTATATCCTGTTTCCTTTGTTTTGTCAATATAGTGGGTTAATTTATTTTAACACGTGGGTTCTTGTATTTCTATTTTAGGTTTTAAATTTTAACTTGTTCAGTTTTTTATTTATTATTTATTTATTTATTTTTTAAATTATATTTTTTTTATTTATTATATATCATCCTAAGGTAAATTTATTTCTGTGTAAACAGCTGTTTGCGATTTCACTTCTAGAGTTTAATAGGTTTCGGGGATCTTTAAAATTAAGGATTTCATATTTGTCATTCAGGCATAATCTACACGGGTCGTCTAAGTTTCTACATGTACTGGCCTGTCTTACTATTTTCCATTCAATTATTGGTGAGTGTCCATTTTTTTTGAGCTCCCAATAATGGTTAGCTAGTGCTGTTTTAGTTCGACGTTCTTTGTTTTTAAATGTGCTTTTGTGGTCATAGTATCTGGTCTTAAAGTCTAGGGATGTCATACCCACGTAGTATTTCTTGTTATTTGATCTTTCGTTGGCAAATATCGTTGCTTGGTTTACAACACTTTTTGTTAGGCATTTATTTTGTAGTGGACAAAGTTTACGATTCATGCAGTTACATCTTTTCTATTCATTGCTAACGTTTTCGTTTCTATTCGGGTGGTCATTATTAGTGTTTTGTTTATTTCTATTAGTATTGTTTATATTTTTGTTCTTCGTAATGTTATTTTTGTTATATTTTCCACTTTGTTTATTTTTTTCTTCTCTATTGTTGTCTTTTAGTATTTTGTTGTGTGCCTTTAATTATCATTTCTAGGTGTTCACAGCATCTGTAGGATTGTTTTAGATTATTTTTATTGAATATTTTATGTAGAGGGTTGGTTACGGGGAAGTGTTTTTCAATCAGATTTAGGAATTGTTTGCCTAGTTTAGTTTTTAGCATCTGGTTGTAGGGAGGGATATAGTAGATTATAGTGGTTAACTAGCAAACCATGTATCTAAAAGCAGCTGTCAAAAATAACTCCATGCATTTAGCCTGACGATTCGCCCCGGGGATGTATCACGGGAGCCTCTGTGTAGCTTGATTGCCATATATATTTTCATTGCTTACTATATATATATATATATATATATATATATATATATATATATATATGTATAAGAAGGAACAGGTAAAACAAATACCTTTATAAGCATTAAGATGCGATATCAATTTTTTTTTTCCATAAAAAAAGAAAAACATTAAATCGAAACCGATTTTTTTTTTCGTTTCTTTTTTTTATTAAAACTAGAATTTTCTTGTTAGTTTAAAGTGATACAGATATTTCGCCAAGACCTGGCATCATCGGTGTGTAAATATATCCTGATGTCATCGGATTTGTATATTTTTATCTTTTAACGGCTTGTTGTTATACAGCCGAATGGGCAAGATGTCGTTTCCCATCATCAAATATGAAGAACGTGATGCAACACGTGATTTGTATAAGTGTTTAAAGTTCATATTTTTTGTTTTAAAAAGCATCTATTGTTAAATTTAAGAACGAACAGGTAAAACAAATACCTTTATAAGCATTAAGATGCGATATCAATTTTTTTTTCCATAAAAAAAAGAAAAACATTAAATCGAAACCGATTTTTTTTTCGTTTTCTTTTTTTTATTAAAACTAGCACTTTTTTTTGTTAGTTTCTGTTCCTTCTTAAATTTAACAATAGATGCTTTTTTAAAACAAAAAATATGAACTTTAAACACTTATACAAATCACGTGTTGCATCACGTTCTTCATATTTGATGATGGGAAACGACATCTTGCCCATTCGGCTGTATAACAACAAGCCGTTAAGAGATAAAAAAATACAAATCCGATGACATCAGGATATATTTACACACCGATGATGCCAGGTCTTGGCGAAATATCTGTATCACTTTAAACTAACAAAAAAATGCTAGTTTTAATAAAAAGCAAACTAAAATCTCCTTTTATATATATGTATATATATATATATATATATATATATATATATATATATATATATATATATATATATATGTGTGTGTAAACTACATTTTAAAATATGTATACAGGGTCTTGCAGCAACACACACCTCTTTGCTGAAAGGAAACAAAATAGCAGCATGTTCTGTAGAACGTTGTGAAGCTCTGAATGGATGAAATCGACACCGCATGCTCCTACATCTTCCAGCAGAACTCAGCTTCTGCACACAAGGGTTGTACACAATGTTTATCACCACTAGAAACCTGACTTCTACCCCCTTGACTATTTCTTCTGGGGTATAACCAATGCTAATATCCCACAACCTCGCATGGTCGACTCTCTGAAGGTAGATATTTTGGAGCCCTTCGCTGTTAACGACATGCCATGTCTTCCAAAGTGTGTTACTAATATTGCGCCCGCATTTTGATTGGTGTCTCTGCTAGCTGCAGAAACATGACAAAATAATGTAGCATTTAACTGTATGTGTCGCTAAATAAATCGTCGGGTCTCTGCATATCGAAGTATTATTACTATTATTAGAATTGTTCTTATTATTAGTGATGATATTATCATTATTATTATTTTATGATTAGTAGTAGTAGTAGTAGTAGTAGTAGTATTAATAGTAGTAGTATAATTGTTATTAACTTCATCACGGTTGCTGCTTTTACCATCATTGTATTATGTTAGTAAACTTAAGTAATTTTAATTGAGGTATTTCCCAATTGTTTGCTGCCCTCGGCATAAATAGATTCGTCAAATAACTAAATGTATAATATTGATATTAAATCACAAATAAACATTAGAATAAAAAACAGTAAAAACCTAAAACAAATGAGATAAAATCCAAAAATAAAAAAATTTCAACAAAATAAGATCTAAATCATCTAACACCCCACCACAACCATTCACGTGGATTTAAGCCAGACTGTGTATTTTGTGTTCAACCCCATCGAAACATTAATCATTATATTAACACGTTGATGCCAGCTACTAATACACATCCAGACATGAGGCATGAGTTTTTCCCCCCTTTCCCCTTTTTTCTCTACCTCTTCATCCTCTTCTCTCTTTTTGCTCTAAACTCGACGAGGTTATTTTGTATTTTTTTTATATTGTATTATATTATATTATATTATATTTGATTGTCAAATGTCTTAAATCTCCACTTTTCAAATTTTACATTTTCTTTTTGTCCTTTCTTTTCTTTTCTTTCCCATTTCATTCTTCCCAAATATTATCTAAGGAAAATCGGATTAAAATTCTGTCCGATGAGATATCAGCTTCTCACAACTATTGATTGATAACATCGACATGTCAGTGTCGCAGATTGTGTACATGCCTGCATAAGTTAAAATAATCGGATATACGTATATATTTATATATATATATATATATCATCGGGTATATATATATATGTGTATACATATATATATATACATATATATATATTATATGTATATATTTTAGTTTGTCTTCACATGCACATATGATACAATAAATTACTCTAACATACTGTGCATTCCTATGTTACATTTTTTATTAAACGTATGTGAGTAGAATTTAGTAGTAGTATAACATATATAGAAAGTAAGCTACACAGAGTCATCCATATTTTCTTTCCGCATTTTAAATGGCGATTTCGTGCGAGAATAGAATATTGTCGACTATGTATCACTAGTCTGGGGTAAATACATTTCCATAGCATTTATATATATTAATCATGTATTGTGTTTACTTACAAATCACAGATGTATTGTAAAAACAATAAACCAAATGAGACAATAAAATATGCAAGAGTCTATTGCAGGACACAACTGCCAAATACAATTGTCTCTTTACAGGAAGAATGAATTAATTTGTAAAAACTATATCTGCTTCGTTAGTGATGTAAATACAAACACTTATTTATATACTGTCAAAACGCATTCATACTCATAAACTTATGGAATATTCCCATCGTAATTATTTTCTGCGATGAATATTTTCTTTTTTTGCGATCAATGTTACGGAAAAATGATTCTCTTTCTGGTGTCAAAATATGCGGATTATTATAGTGAGTGGAAATATAATCAGAACTTATGATAAAAGGTTGCTAATTTTTAAAACAGAGCTAATAAAACAAGCAGCAAAATATGTATTCAGGTATCTCATACAAATCAAGTCGTACATACGTATATATATATATATATATATATATATATATATATATATATTAATTATGTATAATTCCTAGAAAACTCGTTAGAAGGGCACAGTAAGTGTAGTATTAACACAGCATGGCGTCGCTAGCTATATGTGCATCGTTCCTTTCATTAAGTAGAACGTTCTTATGACGTCAAGCCGCCAGATAAAGGGTTAACATTTTCACTTTTTATTAGCTATTCAGCATTGGCCGAGTGGTTCTGGATGTCGGGATTCGAGTTACAAAATATTCGGAATTCGGTGGCTCGAATTACATGACAATTAATTAATAGTCATATCTCTATGCTGATGAGTCTTGTTATAAAGGATAAAACGTATACACACATAGATAATAAACAAAATAAAGATTTATATATAACTAGCAGGGGTACCCGGCGTTGCCCGGGGCTCTCCCTCCTCCTCTCCTCTCCGCAAGCAAAATAGGATATTGAGCACTTTTTCCCGGACAACGCCGAAGCCTCTGGGTCCTTAATTGACGAAGCCCCCCCACCCCGGTGCTGGGTCCTATACTGTAAAAGCACCCCCAGTGCTGGGTCCTATACTGTAGAAGCGCCCCGGTGGCTATACTGCAGAAGCACCTCCCCCGTGCCTGTACTGCAGAAGCCTCTGGATCCTATACTGTAGAATCACCCCCGGTGCCTATACTGCATAAACACCCATGGTCCCTATTCTGTAGAAGCACCCCCGGTGCTGGGTCCTATGCTGTAGAAGCACCCCTGGTCCTTATACTGTAGAAGTACCCCTGATCCCTATACTGCATAAGAACCCATGGTCCCTATTCTGCAGAAGCACCCGGGTCCTATATTGTATATGCACCCCCACAGGATGAAGATGTTGATGATTCCCCCCACCCTACCACCCGCCCCCCCCAAATTCCCCACCCACCCCACCCGCGTCCCAAACATTCTCCCCCACCTCCCCCCAAAGAACTATTTTTATTTTAAAAGATATAAGTTTAGGTTGCTAGGTGCGGATGTGATTGAGCAACCCTTGTTTCACTGTTATTGATACATCCGGACAGAAGTTATGGGATGACTTGATACAACCGGACAGTGCATTTTTATCAAGTTGTTACATGAATACATTGGCTGATTTCAAAATCACCAGTAAATAACATTGAAAAAGTTTCAAAAAACCAGACCCGCGCCCAAAAACTGGCCCCGTTGACCCCCGGGGACATTTTTTTTTTCGTAATTTTGAGATATTATGCTCCCAGGTGTTGTCCGGTCCTAAAGATGTCGACTTGTCGACAGTTTGCTGAGTAGTTTTTGAGGAGTAGCTGGACATACAAACAGACAAACAAACAGACAAACATATACGAGACCTATCTAAAAAGTATCCGAAATAGACAGTATAGGGCGATGCCACTCTACTCAGTGAAGGGAGACACCTTCAGTCGCATGTGTAATTTCATCCTCGTCTTCCTACAGTCTCGCCTGACAAAGTGGTTCTACAACGAATGCTTGCAAAAAAATAATTAAATAAATGAATTGTTCATTTAAATTGGACCATTGTTGATTTTCAAAATATTTCACTTTAATACATTTTCATGCGTGCCTCAAAGATTTGTCAATTTCCTTACTTTAAAAAGCGCCAATCATCGCAGAACATTGCTAGGACTACACTTATCCTACTTGACCTGCCTTTCTGCTTCTATTGTTATTCGAACCATTGGGGTTAATACCATCAAAATTAGGAAGAAGAAAAGAAGAAAAAAAGAAACTATAAGACTGTCTCGCCTTACAAAGATTTACTACAACGAAAGCTTGCAAAGAAAAGCACAAATAATTAATTATTGATTTACTTTAATATAAATATATATATATATATATATATATATATTTGCATATGTCTACATGCCACTCTCATATATATATATATATATATATATATATATATATATATAAATATTCGTAATTGCAGAAATTAATACAAATCTCTGAATTATTTCTGATTATTTTTTTCATAGAATATTTCGCGTATATAATAATTCGAAATTTGTATCGAATTTCTAATCTTTAACTATTATTATTGTTTTACATAACTTTTACCAATCACCAAATCTTTTTAAAGTAGAGGCAATAAAGCGATTGCGAACATATGTAGTATACATATGCTCGAATCCTGTTATTTTTAAGCTGAATTAATGTATGTTACTTTTTCAGGTGTAAAGAAATTGTTTGAGATCGAACTACTCATCTTTCGTTAGATTAACAGCTGTTCAGAAATTCTATCATTTAGATGTGTTTGAGTACCAACTATAAATATGTATATGTAAGACATCAGATTTACAGATGCCAAAGACACGTTTCGTTTACACCTTCATTGGAAGATTGACAACATGTTTCCTTTGTAAATCTGATACTTATGAACTAGCAAATTACATTCTGCCTCGCATAACGATCAATCCATTCAAGTAAATTTGAACGCGTTACAATTTGTATCATCCTTGTTTTGAGCACTGGAGACAATTAAATTTAGTCAAATTCCCATATAGAAACACTGCAGGATAAACTGATTAAAATATGTATATTGGCGTAGGCCGACAGTGTATGTTTAATAAATGCATTTATTGATACACTTTACATATCCTTAATATGTGTGTGTTTCATACATATACACTAATAATTATTGTGTGTTTGTTCATTTTTGTTTTTCTCCAGAAACTACTTCTAGAAGAACATACTTAGTGAAGCGTTCCCCAACACGTGCCTGTTTTCGTGAGCGCGTCAGCATTATTCATATTTATGTCGGGGTAAGCGACGGTAACGGACACGTATGATTGCCATCTACTGCACAACTTGTCACATTTAAATCTAAACTTAAGAAACTATGTCAGCCACACAACGGTGGCGTTATATGAAGTCACATTGTCTGTGACTGACTTTCTATCACGAAATTAATCAACATTAGTTTGTCGACGTCTTTTTTCCTCGATATTTTAATCACAAAATAAGCGTAATCAACTATTCATTAGCTTTTGAGTTGAGCTATATTTGTAAAACTTTCCATTTGTATTGTTCCTAATTAGCCGTAATTTGCAAATCCATCAGCAAGTCAGCAATCTTGTAGCAACTTTAACTCTGTCTCTTCAAACATAACCCAATATGTGTTACGTTATTATATAAGGTGTATATAACTCTTGGTTAAATCACTAATTCGCTAACTCTCTCCTTTTTCTATCTGTGTATTTAAGACTTAAAGTTTTACAAAATCAATAATGAAAAAATAGAAGAATACATTACAAACACAAGTTGTGTATTATAACATGCATTAATACAAGTTAACCCATAGTTTGAAGGGACATTAAAAAATAGAGATATATAACGTACGTAATGTGGTTTACTTTCCATTATCTCTTTTATTTTGTTCAGATTTAATTTAGAAAATACATTTTGAATACTACAAATTGATATCGCGCTGAATGGGAAAACATTAAATCTAACATTTTTCTATCTTCATATATATATATATATATATATATATATATATATATATATATATATATATATATATATATATACATATATTAATAAAGCAAAAAATAGAGAGAGAGATAGATAGATAGATAGACTAATAGATATAGTGTGTTTTAGGCAGCATTTTCTAATTAATGCAAACATTGTTAAAAATAACAGAATGTGTCTGTTTTTCATACATTTTTCTAATAGTCTGTTTTGTATTAAAATTAAAGAAAAAAATGTCCCATAGATTTCACGAACATTTTCGATTTTCCCATGTTCTTCGCGAATCATCCCCAGGTGTCAAACGCAAACGAACAAAAGAGCTGATCGAAATAGGATTTTAAGAATATTATACACCTACTGCCGTAAGTACATGCTATATATATATATATACATATATATATATATATATATATATATATACATTAAAACATAGAGAAAAAGTTGTACGAATGACAAATCTATTTCAACTTCGAGTGTTCAATGCAAGATATACTCGATAAAAACATGTTCATTTTTTTCTTCGTTAAGCCAAGACTTTTCAAAGATTAAACTCTTTTCATCAGAGGAATTACATAGATGGATATGTTGACAGTGGAAAACCAAAATTCAAAATTTGAAAATAATATGAAGTAATGAAAAGTAGGAGTGTGCGGATAAAAAAATATGAAGTTTCCCCTATTGGTAAATGTTCGTTGATAAGGTGGCCGGTGAAAGGAAACTTTAAGATGGAAAAGAGGGGTTTCGTGAAGGAAGCGTTGAAAATGTTCAACAATGAAGTAAATCCAATAGAAAGATATTTAGTTCAATCGTAGATACACCACACTTATCCGGATGTAATTTTGAGAATTATGACCATTTTAAAATACTTGCGTGGACTGAGAATGAAAGTAGTTGTTTACAGGTTGAGTCTAAAATGAGTATTTTAAATGCACGCAGTCGGGATTTTTAGTAGTCACTTCGATCGAGTCTAAAAAGGCGCGAGCTCTGGTTGGAGACAAGGCCAAGTAAAGAAGTGTAGATACGAAAGAAAAATAAACATGGTTTTACCGAGTACACTTTGCATTAAACAATCAAAGTTGAAATAAGATTTCACATTCATACATCCTTATTTCTCTTCTTCATTTATTTTCATAATTGCTCTATATTCTATTGTTGCATATTCTGTCTCTTGCCTGGGCCGCGGCAATACGCGTAATGTACACTCGTCATTTTTTAAACATGATAAATCATATACTTTGCAATCTTTAAATTTCTCCCTCCCCGCGTAGAGAGTCGCCGTCTCGATGTCGTCTAGTGGTTGAACTCCTTCCTCCTTCTTCTGCCGTGAACAACGCCGCTGCAACAAAAGCTCCATGATCGGGTCGGAAGACAAACAGTCTTTTTAATTAAACTTCAGTTTTCTTTATTTCTAACGTTAGTTATCAAATAAGCTGGGAGATAGTCACCAACGTCGAGAGAGAGAGAGAGTAATTTACTACTTCATCGTAGTTACTTATCAAATAAGTATTAACCATTCGTGGAGGGGGGAAGAGATATTCTCCTGTATTTTCTTAGTGAAAATGTTTCCCCTAATCTGTTGTAGACTACATGGTAACACTCTCGTCTGATAGGTCCGCCTCCAAAACCCAGACTGTTAAAACTTGCTGCTCGCGAAAAACGAGTGACGTCACGGATCACTCTGTTTCCTACACAAAGGCCCTGACGTCACAGACCCTCTCTCTTGTATAGGGTTCAAGATTACTCGGTGAAGATGAGGAGTAAGATCTAGGGAGGTCGTTATTGGTACTTTGAGTTAGCGGGGCAGAGGGATAGGGAGCAGTACGTAAAGGTGGCAGGGCTGTCGAAGCCGAGTTCGAATTATAGCCAGAGCTCTATCGGAATTCCCTAATAGTGCATGCGTATATAACATCACTATGAATGCAATCACCATTAAGAGGGCAGTCTCTGGGTCTACGGCAATTACATTTATTTTGGGGAGGAGGGGAGGGAAATTGTTGGGCAGTTTTTATTTTTTATTATTGCAGGAAATTATATTTTGCGCTATGTAAGTCATAGTGGAGTAGGATATCTTTATGGAGTGTTTATTTAGTATTGTGCAATATTTATGTGGGTACATAAAACATTTGTCTAAGATTTTTAAAAATCCTTTCGGGACGCTGGTTTTTACATTGCAATTGAAAAGAGGGTTAAAGCAGATATTATTTTTTCTTCTTGACTTTTTATCTCCCCCAGAGTTCCGGTTAGTGTTTATAATTTCCAAGCTGTCTGTATTGTGAGGGTTAGGGTTCGAATAGATATTAGAGTTACCCCGTCTTCTGGAATTTAGAGCTATATTATGGGTAATTTAGCTAGTGATATTATTTGTACGGGTTGGGGGAGTATTTTTGTACTTAATTTTATCGTTGTATCCTGAAGCAAGTAAGGCGTTGTTATAAATATTACAATTCTGCTCAGAAATAGATTTATTTGCAGAAAGTTTAGAGATTCTATTGGAGACCGAATGGGCAATTGAGTTGGTTATTGATTTGGGGTGGTTAGAATATTTATGCACGTAGAATAAAGTTTTGTTTGGCTTATAGTAAGGGCTACAAGTTTAAAAATTAAGGTTAGGATTTAAATTTAAGAAGTTATAAGTTCTCTTTTCTGGTTCTACTGTAATTGTAAGAGCGAAATGTTAAAAGAAACTATGGAGATTTTTTATGGTGTTGTTGTATTGTCTTGATCTTTCTCCAGACACAAATAGTGCATCGTCCCTGTATAGACCACATCTCAAATGTCCGAAGTTATATTTAAGTTATTTCATTAAGTAGATCCCAACTAAGTCAGAATCTGAGGACCCCATTGTAATATCGAAGTAATTGGGGTTGTCCCTCCTTGTCTAAAGTTTGTTGTCAAATTGTAGAAGGGATTTTCTAGCTAGTTTGATCAGATCAATTTCTAAGTCAGTCAAATCTGAATTATCTTTAGCGAATATTAAGGCTTTATTACGAGGAATGGGGTAATAGATTGATAATAATAATCGATGTCAAATGTAATGAAGTTTAGATTAGGGTTTGACTTGTTTTTAAAGTTAAGGAATCAGTTAGAGACCTCCTCTGAGGATTGCCAAAGGGTATAAGACATTTTAGATTTGAGGTTTGAATCATTCTATCTAATATGTGTTTTGCTTATAATGCCTACATCTGATTTAGAAGGGCAAATTAATCTAATGGTAGGGTGTTCGTGGAAATTTCTTTTATGGTCCTTTAATGTACATCTAGGCGTGGCTGGAGTTAAGATGTCTGTGTAGTTTAAGATATTTAAGGAGGTGAGAAGGGATTTGGCTTCCGAATTGATGGTATTGAGAGTGTTTATAGGTGTACAGTTATAAGATTTATTAAGTTCTTTATGAATTAAGTTTTTATATTCAGTGTGAGTTAATTTGTAGTAATTATTAGTCTTATCTGCAGGGACGATCATATCATGGTGTTTCTTAATCTTGTTAGTAAAGCTATTACTTTTTTGATTATGGGGTTAGAGTGCTTATTGTGTTTTTTAAATTTAATATTTTTAATAAGGGCGAACAATTCGTCTTCAAATTCATTGAGGCTATGATTTTGCCAGGAAAGGAAGAGGTTTTCATGCCATACCTTAATGCGGCTTGTCTTTCAAGTTTCTTCAATTCTCTGGAGGAGTTCATAGGCAGTGTAAGATCATCACTCCCTGGAGTTGGCACGATGTTGGTATCAGGCTTCTGGTCCTTTTATCCACTGTGTAGGTCGTAATGGAAGGCCCTCCACCGAACATTAATGATGAACTTCTTCGTCGCCTGGATCAATTTACATATATATGCCTCGTTTGAGTGTGTAAATATAATTATTTGCTGGTGCATTTTATTTTCTATTGTTTAGTAATGACGTGGAGTAGAAACGTACGTCGTTTGTAAGCAGAATATTATTTCAAATCGCTTACATATGTATACTATAGTAATTTTCTAACCCTTACAATTATTTAAAGAAATGTATAATCACGATAGTATTTAGTCGAATATTGGAACATCTTTATATGCAAAGTAAGTTCAGAATACTAACGAAACATGTACGAACAGTAGAACCTTTGAACAGTTATTATGTCAGCCTATTCAGAAAATAGACGTTGTCCGACAATTGACTGTACAGTTCTTTCAACTAACAAGGAATCTAGATTGTTCAGCACTGTATTTTGACAGATGCCTAAATGAATATTTACTCATGTATAATGAGCTGAACGTAGAGAAAAAGACACACATCTAGTTCTCTTATAAATAATCGATAGAGTTGGACTGCCAACTCTTTGCGTGGTTAGATAGGAGAAAGAAACCAAAAGAAAAAATACGCACGCATTAAAAAAAGTATACATATAATAATATGGTGAGCAAAGGTCGTAGATTCGACCGATTATAAAGAGTAACAATTTTCTAAATATGTATGAGTTAATTATTAGCAGTACTGTTTTAGTCCTGCGCTTGGTCTTAGTTGAATGACGTTTATGATCAAAAAGTGCGAGTATATCAAACATATCTAGTGTTTCGGCAAGAGGACACAAATGATAGAATGGACAAATAGTGTTCTTTTTTCTTTGGTGTTGGCCAGTTATCTACCATTGTTTAACATATGCTCAATGTGTGTTTAGGGCAACATAACACCTAAAAGTCATTAATGATTACGATTATGTTTTTTCTCTAGATTTATTAACCTTGATATGAATTAAAGTTGATATTCCTATATAGTGTCTGTCTTTTATATTTGATTTTAGTAGGTTCTTAGAGATCGAGTGACCTTGCTGTGGATAACACTTGATTTCTATATCATATACATAGATATCTGAGTATTTATTTACGATTCGCCTGACCTTTCAAAGTTTGAGTTAGTAAAACGGTGGAGAATATTATATTACTTTCACTTCCCCAATTCACTGCATAAATATATCATGTATTATTTTTTCTTGTAGACTTTCCTTACTTTGTCCAGATTTCAGTACAAAATTATTTTGTATTATTTTTTATCCAACTATTATTTTTTTGTATTATTATCGATTATTATTGATTAATATTATGATTGTTATTATTATTATTATTATTATTATTATTATTATTATTATTATTATTATTATTATTATTATTATTATTATTATTAATAATAATATTTATTAATATAATTACTTGCTATTTCTATATTATTACCAATATTATTATTATAGTTAATATTGTTTATTATTATTATCATCATTATTATTACCACTGATTGTGTAAACTAAATCAATTAGTTAGTGAATTTGTTTCATTAATTAATTAATGATAATTTGATAATATAAAAAAAACGTTTAAAACTAAGAACAAAAAAAAATCAGTTGCCCAATGTGTTAACGACCCCTGCACCCCAAAACACACACACACACACGCACACACGGAGGTGACTACTCACATCATCGCTGACTTAAACTTATGCTACGTGTATTTTTAACCTAATCTGATTTTGACACGTCCCATCGCAGGTGCCTTCCTTTTCTCCCACTTCTGTCTAAATGATCGTATTTATCTCGTACCACTTTATTGTATTTCATTTCATCTCTATCTATCTATCTATCTCTCTCTCTCTCTCTCTCTCTCTCTCTCTATATATATATATATATATATATATATATATATATATATCCATCTATCTATCCATCTATATATCTATCTATCCATCTATCTATCTATCTTACTATCTGTTTATTCGTCTATCAACCATTATTATTTTTTCTCTGTCTTTGCACATTATTTTATTTTATATATTATATTTTATATTTCGTTTTTTTACGTTATTATTTTTTTATTTTTTTATTCTGATTTTATATTTTTATTTTTTGGTTTTGATTTTTATTCTTAACGGTCCCAACCACGTGACTTCCCAAAATGTAATTCATACATTTATTTTCTTTTTCCTCCAGTACATTCGTTCCACATATGATATAAGGTTAAGATCGGATTCTAACTCTGCATGATAAGATCTCAGTTTTAATATATATTGATCGATCACATCGACATCCCAGTGTATCAGATTTTTTACATGTCTGTGTAAATAAAGGTACTCATATATAAAAGCTCTATTTGATATTGAGCACTTTTGATACACCCGGTTGAATTTTTTGGGATTACTATCCTGTGGATGTTTTATCTGGAATATTATTCTTATTCTTATTCTTCTTCTTCTTCTTCTTCTTCTTCTTCTTCTTCTTCTTATTATTATTATTATTATTATTATTATTATTATTATTATTATTATTATTATTATTATTATTGTTGTGGTTGCAAGGTTGAACAATAATTAGTGAGGAATACAATGAAGACGCAAACAACAAGGAGAATGCAATAATAAGTGTATTAAAGAAAAGGTATAGTTACAGTATGTACAAATGAAGGTGTCGAGTCAGAGAGTCTTGGTGGGAGGACATGTACGCTCTTCGGCGTCACTTCCGGTGGCATTTAGGTAACACACACTAAGGCCAACCTAGGCTTGCCATTTATAGTGTAACGTTATTCGTATATGCAAATGAGTGGTTGCCACCACAACACCCGCCTCCCAAGATTTGAAGTCACACAGATTTCAATATCTTTTTCTTTTTGGGTTTACCATCAATGGTTCATTAAATTTTCTTTTCCTACCTGATCTTCGGGGTTCAGGTGTATATTGAGGCGGTTCCAAATTAAAGGATTCGTATATGACATGTATGGTTTCCTCCTCTTCGACTGTTGTCGTATAATCATCATCTTGGATATGACGTTTTTTTATCTGACTTAGGTGCCTTTTATGTATACTCTGTGGACCTTTAATCATATATGTACAATCACCAATGCGTTTATCCACTACTCCACATTCCCAGTAAGATGTGTTATTCTTGTAGCACTTAAAATATACTCGATCTCCCGAGTTATATTTCTTTCTTCTCGTGTGTGCAGTGTTTCGGATAATTGCCTGTCTTGGCAACAGTTTATCAAACGCTGATTTTACCTTTCTGGCAAACATTAGATCAGCTGGTGATATGTGTGATGGTGTACTAGGATGTGGTGTGATCCTATAAACTTGCAAGAATTGTTGCAAAGCTTTTTCTGTTGGTGTTCCAATGGATTTCTTTAACGCTCGTTTTAGCGTGTCCACGAACCTTTCCGCAAGGCCGTTCGACCTTGGATGATACGGCGGAGTCGTGATGTGCTTCACTCGGAACGTGTCGCAAAATTCCTTAAACTCTGCGGATGTGAACTGCGTTCGGTTGACAGTGACCAGTGTGTCTGGTACACCGAATCTTGCAAACAACTCGTGTAGGAACCCTATTGAGTTGTTCGTTGTTGGATTCCTGCAACGCATTACCTCCGGCCATTTTGTGTAACTATCCACTACAATTAAATAATAGTTTTCTCCTACTGGACCAGCGAAGTCCATGTGGATTCTCGACCATGGTTGGTCGGTTTTCGGCCAAGGTTTGTGTACTATAGGTGGGGATTTTGCTGCTAACTGGCACCCTTTACATTTATTTATTTTTGCTGCTATATCAGTGTCCATGTTACGCCAGTACACGTAGCTTCTCATTAACGACTTCATTCGATTTATCGCCGGATGTTCCTGTATGGAAATCTCTTAACATCCTATTCTGCAATGTTTTGGGTATAACCACTCTCTCACTGTACAGTAACACATCGTTACATATGGAGAAAACTTCCTGCACCTTTGTGTCCGTTATAATTTCCTCTTTTATGTCCTTTATGCATTCGTCTTTCTCGGCTTCCCTTTTAATGTCCGACAAAGTTACGGGTAGTTCCTTAATGATGTTTGCTACCATATTTTTTACTTCAACATTTGTCCGAATTGCTGCAATGACTGATTCTTCCAGATTGTGTTTCTGTGGTATCAGTCTTGACAGTCCATCCGCATGGCAAATCTTTTTTGATGCTAGATGTTGTAGCTGGAAATCGTAATTAAGTAAGATTGTACCCCAGCGCAGCAATCTATTTGCGGTGTATACCGGCAATCCTTTTTTTGATCCATAGATCGTGACTAACGGTTTATGGTCGGTTTCAAGTAAGAATTTTCTACCATATAAATATCGGTGAAATTTAGTCACGGAAAAGATTATGCTCAATGCTTCTTTTTCGATTTGTGAATATGCCCTCTCGGCTGGTATCAGCGTTCTCGAAGCGTGCGCTATTGGTTTTCTAGACCCATCCGGCATAATATGTTGAATGCATGCTCCTAAGCCGTAGGAACTAGCGTCACTAGCGACGACTATTTTTAATTTTGTGTCAAAGTGCGTTAAGAATAATTCGGATGTTAGTGCGCTCTTTATTTTGTAGGGATTTGCTCCTGACAACAATGTCGTCCAGGTATGCACATGCGCACTCAATACCACTTAGCATGGTGTCCATCGCTTGCTGAAAAATGGCAGGCGCTACTTTGATGCCAAAGGCCAATCGGTTGTATTTGTATAATCCCTTATGCGTATTGATGCATAGTATTTTTGAGCAATTTTTCTCGACCGGTATTTGCAAATATGCGTCGCTCAAGTCTATCTTAGAGAAGATATTACCACCATTTAACTTCGTGAATATTTCCTCTGGGCTTGGTAGAGGGTAATGGTGATCTTTTAATAGGGAGTTGACCCCGGTCGAAAAATCTGCGCACACTCTAACTTCGTCATTCTTTTTCTTTACGTATACGGTGGGGGCTGCCCACTCGCTGTGTTCTATTTTTGATAGAATTCCTGTCTGTTCCAATCTATCTAATTCTTTATTAATCTTTTCCAACCCAGCGAACGGAACGTTTCGCTTTTTTCTAAAAATTGGGCTGGCGTTTTCTTTAAGTTCAAACGAGGCCTTGAATTTATTACAGCGACCTAAGTTAGTCGTGAATGCTTCAGGAAATAATTCTTTTAAATCGTCTTTTATATTTACTGTTGTCGGAGAAGAACATTCTATTTTTTTACAGAATGTATTGATTGGCTTATCCCATAGTCCAAATTTCTCAATTAAATCTATTCCAAACAGATTTTCACTATTTTTCAGTACGAATATTTTTAATTTCTTCGTAATCCCTTTTAATTTTATCGGAAGGACAACTTCTCCTTCAAATTTTATACCACCACCAGTTACCGTCCGGGTTGATTTACTCGTTTTCATCATGGTTGTTTTTTTACCCAACTTTTTCCATGTATTCAGGTTTATAATAGAAATATCAGAGCCGGAGTCAAGTTGTAACTTTATTGGTGTTTTAAATATTTCCACTTTTACGTATTTTCGCCGATCTTTGTCATATTTTGTATTTGATTTTGTTTGCTGTACTGTCTTTCTGGTGTAATCTTTATATCTGCAGCAATCGCTTTTGTGTCCCACCTTCTTACAAATGTAGCATTTTTCTTTTTATAAGGACAATCTGATTCCCAATGCTTTTCTGCACATCTCTAACAGTTATATCTAGGAAGAGGCTTGTTATATTTTGTCCTATATTTATGGTTATTAGGATTGTAATATCCCGTTCCATTTCGATTGCTTTTCTTTGTAAAGTTCTTGGTTGGTGTGTATGGTTTTCTAACTTTTCTTACATATGCCACTCCGGATTCTTCTATATTTTTGGAATCCTTTTTTAGTGTAATGGCCCTTTCACAGTCCTCTGCTAGTTTCTGGAGGGTTAAATCTTGCTCAGAGTCCAGCTTAGACAACACTCGTCTGCGTATTTCTGCATTTTTCGTGGAAACTAACCCTTGTGCGAAGATTAGACATTTAAAATCTTCTTCCGTTAGTTCTGCAAGCTTAAAATTATCGCAGTTTTAATTGACAACTGATGCGTATGTCAAATAATCTTGGTTGTCCATCTTTCTTAGATTCATGCACAGCCATCTTTTATGAAAAAGAGATATATTTGGATTAAATAATTCTTTTAGTAATTTCACAGCTTCCATGAACTCTAATTCCGCAGTTTTTTTAGGTAATATGTAATCTATGAATTTGCTGTGTTCTGATGTACCCAATTTCCTGAGTAAGAGGCTCACTTTCTGGCTATTTGGCCAATTTGTGCTGTCCAGTTGAAAGACATCCTCGTATCTTGTATAGTATGCTTTAAAAGTCTTTCCTTCCTCCGGCACATAATTAAATGTGTCCATACTATTAAAGATAGTTGTATGAGAGAAATTAACACTGTCGACATTTTCTCGATTACTCTTTAGTAGTTCCAGTGTTTTAGCAAAACGTTCATTTTGTCTTTCCTCGCGGTCAGCTTGTGCCTGATTTTATCTTTCCTCGCGGTCAGCTTGTGCCTGTAAAAATTGCATGAACATTTTTAAGTCTTCCATTTTTTTAAATTTTTTTTTTCGTGACGTCTTACTGTATTATCCGTTATCCTTTCCTTGAGCTTTAATTTCTAGCTATGGTATTTCCTTTTAGTACCGCCGCCAAACAAATTATTAATTAAAAGATTCCTTTAGTTGTTGTTTTGCTAACGGGGAGCAGTAATTAGAATCCACTGGTGAATTTTTTTTTTTCGTAGGTTACTTCCTTGCTTTTCGTAATACGAGTCTGACCTGTCGTTTTGCGACAGAACAAAATCCGCTTTTCGTTTGCAAGTTGGTCCTTTAATAATACAAAACAGATTTGTCGTTTAGCCACAAAACAAAAATTCACTTTTACATTCGTTTGCAAGTCGGATTCCCAGAAAACGGCATAAATTGTCGCTTTTGCCACGTTCGAGTTTTTTTGGGTTTTTTTCACTTAAGTTGAAACTTTTCTTTAGCGTAAAATCCGTTTGCTCGTCAACACTTTGCTTTGTACTTTTTTTTAAAAAATAGTTCTTCGTCAAACTGTTATATTTGACGCTTCATATCTCGTCGCCAACTTTTGTGGTTGCAAGGTTGAACAATAATTAGTGAGGAATACAATGAAGACGCAAACAACAAGGAGAATGCAATAATAAGTGTATTAAAGAAAAGGTATAGTTACAGTATGTACAAATGAAGGTGTCGAGTCAGAGAGTCTTGGTGGGAGGACATGTACGCTCTTCGGCGTCACTTCCGGTGGCATTTATGTAACACACACTAAGGCCAACCTGAGCTTGCCATTTATAGTGTAACGTTATTCGTATATGCAAATGAGTGGTTGCCACCACAACAATTATTATTATTAATCTTATTATTATTATACTCACACATATATATATATATATATATATATATCTATCTCTCTCTCGCTCTCTCTCTCTCTCTCTTTCTCTCTCTCTCTATATATATATATATATATATAAAATGTTATTCATGTATATCTATTTTAATATAACTTTCTCAACTCTTTAGTAGCTACTCTGGTTTTCAACAATTATCCGGGTAGGAGATATTTCATTAACTTCGCTCATCTTTACAAAATATTTAGCTTTCTAGTTGACTATCTACAAATAGAATTGTTCAAAAATAGAATGTTTCTAAAAGTATGATAGATGCTTGCTGGCAGTTGAACCCCCGTACATATTTGTCATATATGTCAAAGCATAAGAGTATCTATTGTTTTCTTTTTCACAATTGTTTATCTTATTTTTAATCTTCTTTATTCACATTGGGCATTTTCTTTTTTTTTTTTTTTTTTAATTTTTCTTCTTTTTTTTCAGTCACTAATTTTTTCTATTGCCATCTGTGTTTTGCCCCCTTTCATGGCCTGACAACAGTTTCAAGAAAGGTAAGAGGACTATATAATATCTTGTAAGATATGATCATATAAGTCGTACCATTTTGATCTACACATATGTACTGTGTGCCCTACATATATATATATATATATATATATATATATATATATATATATATATATATATATATATATAGAGAGAGAGAGAGAGAGAGAGAGAGATTGCAGGAGAATGGTCGACAAGTGGAGTTACATGACAGCCGGGAAAAGTTACCCGAACATTGGGCCGATACATATCAACAACTAAACTTGTGTTTTTTTACAACAAAGGGATGGAGTTATGGTTGTTTTGATGTGGATTAAAGTTATTAGTCAACCCGTAACTTTCGCCCTGTTGCCAGATAGTATAATGCAACGGTGCAGTATTTTTGTACAGCCCCGTGGGAGTGTTCAGATAAGATAACCGAAATACTTGCGAGTATGAGCACTGACTACACCTGTAATTTAATGATCCTTATTGCGTTGCAGTCTTGACACTAGTTTCGGTTCGCTCTGATTAATAATTAATTTTTACGAGAATGGCAACTTCGGTGTTACAAAAAATTCACCATTCGTTTTTGAAACATGTACGGACTATTCGCACAAAGTAAGTGTGCCCAATTTATAATCAACGTTCTATATATTGTAGGATGATATAAGAAACTACACGTTTGCTAACCTACATTCTTCCTTTTCTTTTTACCGGAACATTCTTGTCAAATTAATATTACAAACATAAATAAAAGTACATTGTAAAGTGTTGATTAAGTTGTGTATGTATAATACAAATTGAAGTCATTCTAAAATGAATCGTCTACATGTTAGAGTAAAAATAATTGTTATTAAAAGAGTTAATAACAATTACAAGAATACCACTCTTAAGCTAATGACGACAGTAAAATTCGATTATAAACGTAATTCCGTTAAATTAAATGGGTAAAATAAAATTGTTAGTCAACAACAATGTTAGGTACTCATGAAATATTTCACTTATTCACATCAGATGATCGAGTTCATTGTAATCCATATGTGAGTATATATCGTACGTAAATGGTTAACATTGTGTGTTTCATTAAACTTAGACATAAAAGGTACACTCTATGTTCACCTTATGAAATAATTAGTTTAGCTCCAAAACCATTATTTATTGAAATGTCACACAATAAATTGTTTCTTATTTTTATTTGACTTCCAAGACTGTCAACTGTATATGAAATATATTTACTTGAAATTGGTACAAATGGAACGCATGAAAAATAATGTATCTCTTTATAAAAATGTGTTCTATTCGTGTCTTGTTGACTTTAAAATGATATATTAAAACATAATTTTAGAATATGACTTCATTGTTTTGAATAATGAGACGTTGTGTTTTTATCAAACTACTTTTTTTATTTTGTAGATGTTTATCTGAAGTTATCGTACATTTGTTGAAATAGAGTTCAATAAATGAATGAGGCAATGACATTCATTTTGTTGATAATAGTGGTATTTAAATGGGTCCGCTGAAAAATATTATACCTGTTCATAGTGTATTTTTAAGATGCTTTTGCCTTGGTGTGGTGTTATACTATACCTTGATTATAATAAATCCACTAAAATATAAAGGTTCTTGTTCGATCTCGAGACACCATTGATGATCAGGGGTGTGTGTGTGTGCTGACACGGGGAGGCTTTGGTGAAGTAAGTGATGTCCCGTACTAACTACACTTCTCCTCAATCGGCATTGTTTTAATTCAATGGAAACAGAAAATACTAAATTACTGAAAACAATTAAGGGATAAGAAGACAACTATTATGTTATTTCAGAGATCACCGTTGCTAATATGTATACACATGATTTGAGAATCTATATTTCCTACTCTTTAATCCACAAAGGATATATGAATTTATAAATTTCTCACCGATATTATTGAAAAATATGCAGTAGATCCAACATATCTGAAACGGAACGCATTGTGTTCATAGTCCGAACATACAACCAGTTCGCTGAGCAACTTTCATTAATAAATCACAAATACTTACAATTTTCAAGAATAGTTACATGTATACAAGCGTAAGTCGACAGTTCATGGACGGTTAGAACTTAATATAAATAAGCACATACTAATTATATTGACAATGCGCATTCTGTTCGTGTAATATATTGAATGTACTTATATAATACATTAGTTGCCCGAACTACACATGATTTACCTATCACAAGGTTGACTTCTGTGATATTTTAGAATGAACAGTGAATATTAGTGTGAACGTCTCCTATGCATTAAAATACGGTATAAATGCCAAAATATAAAGATTACATCCACATGACTCCACAGATATAAAGGAAAAATACCTATTTCTGTGTGGTAGTAACCCCGTAACAATAATATTAAACGTCTTAATCTTTATAGAAACGAGTCTCCCCTTATCAAGGAGTAAAACAAATCGAGGATTAATGGTACTGAGATAGATCAATTGAATGATGGATTATTAGATGACAGAATTTAAAATATTCACATCTAACTTCTCGAAAAAACATCCGACCCAATAAAACAGTAATTCTACACGCTTTATCAGAAGCGCCACTCATGGAATGTAAGGACTAAAAAGACAAACTATCAGAAAATGAGAACTACGGTGCTGTCGAAAGTAAACAATGTTCAAGTTCTACTCTTTATATAAACTAACTGTATTTCTTTATACTAGATCTTTTTATAAAAAAAACAATACTTTTTCATGACTCCCCATGTCGTTTATTTCTAAATCACAGAGTAACAATTTGGTTCTCCATTGTATCATGTTTTTAAACCTGTCCTAGTAGCATTTGCTTATGTAATAGATGAACGTGGGTATTATAAATATGCATGTTAGCAATATATGTTAATGGAGTTTTACTAATATATATATATATATATATACATATATATATATATATATATATAATTTATGTATTTAGTAACAATTTATTTTTGTTACTTCACATTGAAAACGTTTGAAACGTTGCCTATAATTGATAACCGCCAGTGCTGATTTAATAGAGAATATTTATTCTATTTTCGAAATTGAAATTCCACTGTAATTTCGTCGAATTATTTCATTTTCTTAATTTGTCACTTATCCTGATTGCTTCGAAAGTAACCTTGCTTTCTTTATTTTCTTTGAATCTATTTTGTTAGAATATCACTTGGATCCTCATACACTGACGTCACATTTGCGGTCCGCGAAATAATTAGGAGTTTTATTTTAAAATAAAAATGTGTTCAATATAATTGAATTGGTTTATTCATTTTGAAATTTACGTTTTATTTAGGATTTTGATTGCGGCAAGTTGCACGCCGTATTGCGAAACTATAAACTTAATTAGATCAATATTATCGGTGGTGAATACGTGAAATGATTGCATATTGATAACGCTAATATGTTTCGTTTTGTTTTTGTGTTGGAGAGATATAATACCAAGGAAAACACAGCAGTTTAAAACTGTTGAAGGAATCCATCGTGACGAGTTTAACACTGAATTTTTATCACCTGACTGTTTCGAAAAGTATCTTAGGTTAAAATATGAAGTAGAATAAAATGAAATATTACCTTTCAAAAATAGAATTCAATTGCAAGTAATGCGTTTAGTTGGAAATATAGTTTTAATTCATATTGTAAAGTTAAACATCCTTGCTATGATATTAGATAATGATGAATATAAAGTAATTAAGTTCGCATAATTTTAAAATGTCGTTATTTAAAATACGAATTTACTGCTCTGGTTCCCCCTTTTTGACGTAAGTACACCCAAAAAATCCGACACTATCCATCCATTCACTCTGGAGATCCTTAGATTCCAGAGGACTCTAACCTCGTATTATATTCCATCCTCGAAATGCATGCCTTTTGCATTCCCTCTTTGCTCCCTGTTTCCACTGACTGTATCGACATGCATAAATGTAAATGTACTTTAAGCAAACATCTCGCTTCTCAACCCTTCATGTAGAAATATTCCTATAAATATGGCCCCTAATCAACAGAAGCCCCTTACGTCTCATTTTTGTTTCGGGTGAATTAAAATAAAAAATAGAAATGTACGGAAGTAAAATGCAATAACCGTTGAGGCGAATATGTAGATGGGAATCAAGACGTGTTTGTACAATTAATCGTTCATGATGAACATTATGAATTGTTTTTACTAACCTGTGGTCGCCTTTATGTAGTTAGCATAACTACACTACGAGCAAAACAACACTAATCAGGCTGGGAGGTGTTTATACAAATCCATCAAACAGATAAATAGGGTGGTTGTATTTCTGACTGGGCAATAGAAGAATAAGTTGTTAAGATCATTTTAAACTCGTATGTAAGTCGTATTTGATTGCTTCTATATTGTCATAAAAACTATATTACACGTAAAACATACTAATATACACGTCTATATGAAAATATTCACGAGTGTTTCCTTTAAAATCGCTTTCTTTTAAGGTGTTTTCTATTTAATACAGCATAAATAAAATGAACTGACATACAGGTAAAAATAAAAGTAGGCTGGATCATTTCTCAACTCGATATAATAGACTGTTGGCTGTCGTTTTCGTCGCTGGCTTTTGTTACTACCACCTTATATGGATGCCCATTTCTGAATAGTACGTGTTGTATATGGTAGACGGCACAAATATTCACAATCCCTTAATTGTATCATTATCGAAATTAACCAAACATAACATGCATTTGTTAAGAGTCTGTTATGGTCTAGAGCGATCAGATACTAGACAGCGATAAAAGATCGATTAAAATATTCAGAATATACATTATGAATGATTATGAGAAATAGACTGCAACAGGGTGTCATTAACATAAATATGCTCACTCGATACTCATGTAAAGTATAACTGATTCTTATGTAGAGGCATTTTAGTAATTCAAGTGCGTTTTGCTAGAGGTTCCCATTAAGCTTTATTAGATATTATGTCGTATGTACAGTTCAAAATGTAATTTTGCTAAATGACGCGCAGACTGAATCAATAAGCTTATTATTAGACGCCTTCATGCATCCCATCCTGTATGTATTCTGTATAGGACTCTTTTGTTTTAAATATCATTTTTGTAGGTCTGTATAATTGAAATAGCATGTTCACAGGGCTGGTATGTTATAGTTTTATATTCCATTACAATCTATTAATGCGTAGAGTTTATAGATGTATTTTAATACATTCAAACATCACTGCAAAGCACCCCGACTAATCTATCCGAGTGTAACAGTTGGGATTTTTCTAATCTTTTTTTTGTGAATAAGTAAGTTCTATTATTTTCATTATTTGATCTATAATCCTCATATTGGTAGTCATGTCTACACGCGTTTGCCGATGAAACATCCGTGACTCTTTTAGGTGAATCTTTCTGAACTTCAGAATTTTAAGTCGAACTCGGCAACGTATGCGGAATCTAAAACTGAACTCTTTATATTATTACCGATGATAGATTATTCGCGATTTCTTTAGCATTGACTGGATAACAGTGACATGCAATTTTAAAATATATTTTTAGTAGTTGACGCCTGTAGTAAGTATTTAAACTTCAATCTTCAGAAAATTGTTAATGAGAACATTTTGTTGATCAAAGTGTTTATCCGTTGAACCATGTGCCCATACTAGAAATCTTAGTTGTAATTTTGTGAGCTTAAAATTTAATCTTGCTTTTCGATGTGTAGTATCACTATTTATTACAAAACGGGTGTGAATATAACAGACCAAATTTTAATAGTAGTCTGAATGGTCTTTTTAATACTAATTTAAATAGAACGTTGTTCAGTACGTCATGTTTAAGTTCGGATTATTTATTTAAGACATGTGCATGCATATCTGTAAAAGGCTTACTCCGTTGGGATGTAACGCTGTATTTTAAAATATCGCTTTGAACTTTTAATCTATAGCTTGCCTGAACTCAATTTATTTTAGGTACGACCAATAATATTTATAAGATCCAGTATTAATGCCGATCCGTCAGTCCAAGGTAATTTGTGAATAGAACCTACGTCTATGACACAACATTTCTATTGTAAGTATTTGTAGGTTGTTGTATCACAATAAGTGTAACAATATCACTAACTCATAAAAGCTGTTTGGACGGTGTTCGCACAGTACCTGCTTAGTTTACTTTCTATATTCCATTGATTTCATCTCTTAATAACTACTAGTAAATAACATTGTGAAAGTTCGTGGATAAATCCGCTAGTTAGTATTTGCATAAGAGAGTAAGTAACTATGATAAATGTATTTACGTATTGTTTTTATGAGCAAAAAATGATAATTTATGGTTTAAGAAAAATAAGTCGCTTTGAAAAGATGCCAAGTATGTTTTCGTATTTCCTAAAAGGCAACGTATGTTAATTAACAAATTAAATAATGTGTGTTAAGTTAATTTCTTTTGGATTTATAAAACACGTATCCAGTTTTAAAAAAAATCTCTACACTTACATGAGATTCGAACTCATTTATTGCGATTGTAAAACTTACTGCGGTAATAATGTGCATTCTGCCTACCCCTTTTTTTATTAACGAATCACATGTTTTTATTTGTGTGCGAGAAGATACGCACCTTAAATACAATAACATGTCAATAATATATAGATGAATTACACTCAGGCGGTTACATACCTATTTTTTAGATGCGTCACATGCTTATAAGGAGCGCTGTTCGTCTTTATTGTTACTTTTATTTTGGCATCGATAAACGCACTAAACCAATGGACGTTCTTTAATAAGAACCGGTGTTGTTTATTCATGAAGAAACCATCAAATAACTGTCCACTTTGTCTTCAAATTACAGCAAAGAAAAATATTGTTTAAACAGCTTGCTCTTGGTACTTGTTAATAATTTCAACCGTATTCTCATAAAATCCTCTTTCCGTTATTTAATAAAGTTACATAACGGTAGCTGTCTATCACACGTAGTAAAATCCTGCGTTTCCAAACTGTTCCCCTTCTTTTATTATTGGCTTATTCTGTATAGGAGGGCAGGGGTTACATAAATGCCTCGAAGTGAAAGTGACACCTTCCTCATTGACGTATCACTTAGTGAGAAGAATATGGCAGGCTACGTTTGCTAAGGCTCTGAACTCTGTCATATAAAACATTTATTTTTCAGACAACGGAAAGCCGAGACGTAACATTTGCTGACGTCCGGACCACATTTTTTAATGTCGTTTCACTCGACAACACCCGACTAAGAGTTCACATTTATCATTTCAGTATTCTCAGTGATATACAAGCGTTTACAAAAGAGACGGATGTAAAAAAAGATGCATGATTGCTGAAAAGATGTTACTCTTGAAAAGTAAATAAAACTATGATGTGTAACTAGTTTGATATTTCAAGAATATAAGAAATATATATATATATATATATATATATATATATTACTATTTCATGTATCCACATAAGATTTTATAAGGAGATACATTTTTTATGTATTAGTTTTCCGTATATATATATATATATATATATATATATATATATATATATATATATATATATGAAGAGTTCGATTGCAAAACCCGATAAATCCAATTAGTTTAAATTGAGACATGAAACAATAAAAAGACGAATATATTAAATCTAGCCTTTGAGGAAAAGCTTATTTTAATTGAAAACAAAAAGAAATGATGCCGGTATCATATCATGTAAAACATGATTTTGTGGTGTGTTCGACTGTGTAAATACAACGTTTTATTTTAGTGATAGTTTCGTCATTTTGAAAATTGGTTTTATCGCGTTTTGCATTCGAACTCTTCATATATGGAAGCTAGTATGAATTGTGCATTCGGTGTAATTAATTAATAAAGTGAGTTTGAATTTCTGACATAGATTTTGATGAATGAATTATTCTCCAAAGAATGAAAAGAATAGATGAAGGGGCAGGTTGGCTAATTTCAAACGTAGAGCGAGTGAGAGTGCGATGGCGTAACTTGTTTTTAGCGAACAAAGGAAAGGATAACGTACTGTTTTCTACAGGTTGAAAATCAGTTTATCAATGAATTTAAAGCAAAATGGGCTGGCCCACGTATGCTGTGATACTTTTCAACTTTCAGTTCAGTCTCAAATGAGACGAGAATGAACTAACTCTCTTCCCATTTGCCCAAGTCAGGAATTGTGAGGAATAAACAAAGTCAAACACTTAGAGGAATGGACGAATTTATCAAGAAAACGTCAGATTCTCCTCCAGGCATCACCACACAGAATATGAATACAACTTCTGACTCTGTCTAAAGTAATTTGTCTTCCGAATTGTATTGTCGTATGAAAAGTGTATCCACGGATACACCATTATGATGATCGCGTGCCAGGAGGGAAATAAAATACCAACGTGACTAAGAAAGTGAAAAATCCACGGAACGACGACACATACAAACGAACCAAAAATCTATGTGACGGCCGACAAGGAAGGAAGCGAGGGAAAGTAACACGTGAATTATGACATTGATTTGTAATGAACTTTTGTGGTTAAAATAGATTGGGAAAAGAATTTGAATTAAAAATTCACGTCACACACACCCAAACACGCATATGTGACCTGAAATGTGCGCCCATTTCCCCCCCCCCCCCGTGAAATGTGGAAAAGAATTATAAAAGCAGTTCAATCACGTTGGTAATTGTTCAGAATTTCGATGGTTTCGGAAGCGTTATAGATAATGTCGATTTAGCAACATTTAAAACAAATAGAGTGTTACAATAATGTAATGATTGAACACTCTCCCGCATACGGGATAATGAAACACGGCCCCACTCCACACCGCACACAAGTATGGCGAACGCTCTGCACACCCACAATACGCACACATTATGATTGAACATTGCACACGTAGAGATTTATGAAAAACGATAACAGTAGTAAATTGGCAGTTTAAAAGTCTTCTGTTGCATCTAAAAAATTCCGTCACGTGACAAATGCGGATTTAGTTGTGTGTGTTACCATTTATAAAAAAACATGTGTCGATACATTAGTATTAATTGTTCCCTTGATATTGTATGATTTTCATTTGGCAAAACATACAAAATTTGCTTAATTCGTGCGCATGTTATTAATCAAATTTCAAGAATATCAGAAATATTTTATTTTTTTAAATAAGTATGTGTGCTTGTATTATGGCTCTTAAAATCCCTTTCAATAGATCAAATACACTGACATTTAGAATTAACTATAATTTTAATTCCACACTATTTGGAAGTAATAGAATTTTCAGAAAGCGTGTTCACCTACTTTTTGATTTGTTTGTATGAAACTAAATAAAATAAAATATTGGATCTATTACATCATTAACACCTAACATTTCTGGTTTAGAATCCGCACGGCTTTGTGTGTTAGCTTTACAGTTAATACTATATATAACTATCTAAACATCTAAACAGCTAACTTTATATAAATAGATGGGGTTCTCTTTCTTTCTCTCTATCGCTTGCTCTCTCTCTCTCTCTCTCTCTCTATATATATATATATATATATATATATATATATATATATATATATATATACATAAGAGAAGGAGGGGGAGAAAGGCAGGGAGAAAGAGAGACGGATAGGATTCGAAGTTCTCTCGCTAACCGTTAGGTAGAAAAAATTATACATAGCGCGATAATCTATTTAACTGTAGGGTCTATCGTAAATGTAATATTCCGTTCTGCTGATCAACGTGCCGAGTAATGTGAGTATCAGGTCTTAATCGTAGCAATAACACACTCACTTTATCTAAGCTCACTAAAAAAAGATGATACACACCACTACATTTGCTGCCACTCAATGAGAAATTTCTGTGTGAAATGTCCGTAAAGCATTTTATTTGTACTCATCATTCTTCTCAATGTGATTATTTCCTTATTCTATGCTTTCTTACGATTGTTCCAATGATCGATTTGTGAATCTTATCTTTTACCAGCTAGAACACGTAGTATCAGGTTTAAATGGGTAAAATAGATTTACGCATAAGAAGGTAATTTAATTAAAATGAATATAACATATTTAATTAAAATAAATATAAAATGTGTATCCAGTTATGATCAATAGATGGGAACGAATTTTAAATAATTATTGATAGTCTTTGAAATTTAGACTCATCTGTCTGGATCATTCTCAGATTTATCGTCTGTCATTATTGGTTGACTATCCAACTTAAAACATACGTCTGGCAAATTTCGATTTAAAATATAATAAAATGTTGTGTTATTAGTATAACTGCATCTGGTATTAGACACCAAAATACGAGTTCTAAAAAGTAGTATTTAAATGTATTTTACCCTTTGTTCTTAATAATAAAATACCGAGAACTTGTGGGGTTTGACTTAAACACAGAGAACCAGACTTTTAGAATGCATCGTGTGTGGAAATACAAGTTATATTTCTCTTCTTCATTAATGTGTTGCCTGCCAATTATTATTTCTTTCATAATTTATTTAAGTCAAGTAACCTATTACTATTCCACCGTCAAACCCCGTCTAAAGTATTATATATATATATATATATATATATATATATATATATATATATATAGAGAGAGAGAGAGAGAGAGAGAGAGAGAGAGAGAAAGAGAGAGAGACGGCGAGAGAGCCAGAGAGAGAGAAGGTAACGTAATTCTTTAAAGATATAAATAATATCTTTAACCAGTAGACTATACTGATAAAAACAATGGTCAATATAGTGTGTATATATAATGTTCTATCGTTTTTTTATCGGTTTTTTCTATCGTTTTATTAATGTGCATACAACCTTAATACACGTTTTACTGCACTCTACTGCATCGATAGCAAATTTCCTCCCTGGATAACATTTTTTCGCTACTTGGATTGTTTTTTAATCGACTTCTTTGACATCTCTCTTGAAATTGTTTTAAACTGTATGACTTGGACGAATTCTAAGTTTAACAAAAAAGTGTTTTTATGGCCAATATATTTGAATTTTATGCACTTTTTGTATTTCTTATATATTTTTTATATATTGTCAAAACTTAATTTTATTACCTTTAGTAATATCATTGCGGTAATGGTCCTCTGAGGAGAGGTTTTCTTTTGAAAACTCATGAGTTAAAGACGCAATATCACTCCTTGTTTTTTAACTTTAATAAAATCTTAATATTTTTTTCATTTTATTATGTCATTCAATTAATCAAATATACATTACATATATATATACATATATATATATACACACTCATATATATATACATTATTATTATAACTGTTAGTAATTTAGTGAGAACGTAATAAAATGTTTAACGGTGAAGCAATCACACTTTGGAATCTTGAACGCTCTCAGAACGTAATGCCACTCTCGTGTAACATCTAAATATTATATTAAGTTGTAAATTACCAGAGAGAGAGAGGGGGGAGAGAGAGAAATAGAGAAAGAGAGGGGGAGAGACAGAGAGAAACAGACAGAGCAAGAGCTAGAGCAAGAGAATGAACCATTACTTTTTTATATTAGATTCAGAATTCGACAATATATGACAAATAACAATTATTGTAATGGATCATCTATAATAACACTATTAGTGTAAGTAAGTATTCGTTCTTTTAAATGTGTGTAATATAAATTAATAGATTACACATTAGTAAGTAATCAAATCAGGTGTGATATAAATGTTATCACAATGCTATTAATGTATGCTTTTATTTACTTACATGTTATTCGTCTGGTGAACTCTACCGACTGTTGTAGACTGATCAAAATCATAGTTCGATAAGTTGAGCTATGCAGTAATCGAATAACCTATATCAGCATATACAGTTTCTGAAGCACTACATTTGACAGCAAAATAGAAATCAAGTGCTTCAAGGAAATTATTTCTTATATATAACAATTATCGCAGTGTATTTGTTTCAGAATTCTTCAATGTAATGCTTTGCACTTTTTCTGATCGGGGAAATGCATTTTGACTTTACATATATCTAACGTAACGTGATAGTAATTTGATATAAACTGACTATCCATAATTATATAATTACTTAAATATAAGTATTTCAATTTGGAATTGTATTCATATATATATATATATATATATATATATATATATATATATATATATATATATATATATGTATATATATATATATATACATATATATACACACATATATATATATATATATATATATATATATATATATATATGCTTTATATTCCTTGATCTTTTGCCTCTACCCGATCCAAATGACCTCATCCATCTATCCACCTAACCCATCTAGATCTCAACACTCTCACTTTACTTTGTTCTCCTTATACCATTTCATCCAGGCACTTTTTTCCTATATCCCTCCCCTTAACTGAAATCCATCTTCCGCTACGTTTATTCCAATATATATCTTTGTTGTCGACACACTTCCCCACAACTGCTACAACTATTATTCATAGAATTGGCCACCTTCACCATTTAGACTTAATTCCCATATATTGTACTTACACTTAATTAGTTTGGTTCACTATGCAATAATTCGTTCACTATACAATAATAACTCTAGGTTGAGTATAATAGTACAGATGAAGGCTTATGATAGAATAATTCTATATGAACATACATTATTTTACTTTAATTATCTCCTTTGACCAGTTTAATGCTGATCCATAATTATCTCCCTTCATCTTTACCTGACTATTCGAACCTATGTTTAAAAGTGCAACACTTAACATGAATATTAAATATTTAATAAAACAAAAGAAAGAAAGAGTAAATAATGAATTTTAAAATAAATAATAACAATAATAATAAAAGAACAACAAAATAAACTAAATTAAATTAAATCTAAGTATTATTATTTAAGATTAACTAAATTAATTAGCTTAGTTATCTATTACATATCTTAACCATCTGCAAGACTTGTCTTTTTACTCCGGATCTCATGTTTTGAATAGCAGTGGCCACTTGACTCTCCTCAACTGACACAGCTAGTCCAACTCTTGTTTTCTTTTTGAAAAAAAGAGGTTGTTACTCTTTAAATGATAAAAGTCTCTTCGATTCCGGAACTTTTAAATACTTAACAGTAAGCCCACCAATTTTACTGTCTTTATATTTAAATTTTGAAATATAAATGAATTGATCTGAGATTTACTGTCTCTTGTCATTTATTTGTGTACATTCTTATTCCACCTTCCGGTTCTCAACATTGCATTGCCGATGTTTTGGAATTCTAACATTCATATGTATATATATATATATATATATATATATATATATATAGTTATAATTTTTTGTACAAATAAATATATAATAAACGTTTAACAAATTGTTATATATCAACTCTGTTGAAATGACAACACCTGTTACAAATTACATTTTCCGACGTGATATTTTAACAGTAATGTTGAACAGAAAGTAATGACTAAATACATTATTAAGAAGTGGATTCACTTTCTCTCATTTTCATCTCATATTACAAAGCATTATTCAATAATTATTAAACAAGTTGTTAGCTTATATATTTTTGGTATGAATAGCCAATGCAAGGTTATAATTTCATTCATTATTACACATATATTGAAACTACGATAAGTCAGATCACAATAACATTGATTATGTAAAGTAGCTTTCAAACGTATGGGCATACATTATGTCTTATAAAATATACACGTTGTAGACATTTCTCAGTTATCTTTAATTGAGATTCATACCTTATCTGGCTATTTTCAAATGTATATTCGCCAACTATAATAATAGTCTGGAGGATTGTCCTTCCTCGACAGGGACACGCTACGCAATTAAATGAATTTTACTGAGTGGAATTTTTGAGTTCTCTAAATATACTTTGTTAACCAAAGCAAAAGTAGAATGTAAATTGTTCGTCCGACATTTGAATCCACATCCTCAAAACTCATTGTTTCTAAATTACATTTCTAATACAGTTAACCTTTTTCCGTTTGAAGTTCTTATCCACATGAAAATCGCACAAAATTAGATTGTGTAATATTGCAAAAACTATAAGTATGGAAATTAACCTACCAACTGCATGCGAACTAAATGCTATTTGATTAGCTTTAAAAGTTTATTTCGGATAAATAAACATATAATTAATGGTTGTTATTACCACTTCATAAATTATACATGCGTGCGGTTTCTTCTATTGTAATTTTTTCTACATTGCTTGTGCGGCCTTTTCGGTGCATTATCCACACTAATTTGTCATGCATATTCGCGAGGGTAAGGAAGGGGTTTTAGTTGTATACTCAAGTGTGGATACCCAGTTTGAGTTTTACCCTCATTTCTGGGCTGACTCTTATAAATAATTATCAAGCTTTGCATAATGATTCTTTTCAGTGGTGAATTAAATGTACAACATATTTTGTTTAAATACATATTGAAATTAGTCGTCAATGGTTTCTCGCTACAACATTTCGTACGCTATAACACAATTGTGGTAAGTGGCACATTAACATTGTTTGTGAACGACATTAATCCAGAATTCATGTTTACCTCTTTTTATCTCGAACAGATATCTGACTTAGGCATGCTACGTTAATGGACGAAATAATAATAAATACTATTTAAGACGTTTATTTTAGACTTAAAGAATCGTTTCTTAGTGGGACGTGACTCAGTGGGCTTATACCTAGCCATGTCAACACTCCCAGATAATACTATATTAAGACCAGATGTTGTATTTGCTTCTGATTTTGAATTCATATGGGTGAACAATGTACACATGAAAGGCAAACATCACTCTGACTTCATTAGAATGTTTTTCATCGGTTCTTTATGAGCTTTATAAAAACATAGTTGAGCTGCCTTTTACCATGAAGTAAAACCTGACATCAACGTTTGTATGTTCGTTTATATTGTTCTCGTTTCCAAGAGGTCATCAGTTAGCATACCATGAGATATAGCTAGCGTTTAGCCGTCAAAACAATCTGGGTTGTTTTCAATGCGTAAGATTTCTTATTTAAAATTTATATACTTTTTGTTTCATTTTTGAATGAACTTTTTCTCCTTAAGAATCATTATAATTTATTTTGACACGGCACGGTATAACTCATGGTTGTATTTGGTGAATTGTAATGTATATAACCCTCTTACTTACTATTTAAAGAAAATACCTATTGTGAACCATACGTTATAAAGAATGCCTTGAAGACAGCGTGAGATCTTACCCCGAAAGAGAAAAGAAGAATATGTATTCGTAGCTTCGGAAGTGTTCTTGTGTGTAATTGTTAATACAACGAATAATTACGTTGGCAGGCAGTTTCGATGCCCATGTTAAAAGAATCTTAGCATGCCTAGTGCACGATAAGTAATTATTGAAGGGTAACAGTCGCTCTCTGTTTGAGTGCCCGCGAAACCTACCCCCAGAAAATAAAACTCTTAAGGGGCCTTTATTTTGTAAAACAGTAAAAACTGTTCACTAACACATATGTTTACACAACGTAACAACAACAACAACAACAACAACAACAACAACAACAACAACAACAACCTCCCACCCGGGCTGCAGTTATATGCGCACTAATAGAACAATTATATGTTTAACATTGTACTGAGGAAACTAGTTCTATTATGCTTTTTACGTAATACATCATCGATTAAATACGGTTGTGCCCTACATTCGCAACTTAGTTTAATAAGGTAAACAAATGAACTCAAGGTTCAAGTACTTCCTGATATTAATTGTAAAGCTGAACCGATAAAAGCGGTCATTCTCGTATTGTGCTTGCCGTTGCAGCTCGAATGTTTTAATAAAAGAAGCCGCATATATGTCTAAATATTAATCTACAAGAAAATAGCAATATATTTGTATTTCCATTCGAATTTACTAGGGCAACTGCACTATCTAATGCATGTAAATAAATGTAAGTATACATCGTTAAGTACTTCACAGTCGATCGAAGGTAGGGTTTAAATATAACACACATTATTTTAAATATAGGGCTGTATAAATTACAAAGATACAACTGGTCTGCTGAAATAAATAATATTTATTGATAAATATTATGATACGCCCCCTTTACTAAAGGCCGCGCACTCTGAGTGAGTTTAATAACAAGCAGTACTAATAGCTTCATGCGAGTTCAACACAGTTTGTTGTTGTAAGATCACTTTCAACTGCTCGTTGAAAATACCCGCCGACTCAGTATTTACGAAGTTAAATTCCGCCTTAATAATTCGCTATGGCAGAGGAGTTTACGCTATTGACTACGAATCAGTGGCGATTCGTGATCGGAGTTCGAGTTCGCCGACCGTTGAGAATTAACTGCCTGCACTGAAGATTGCGTTAGCATGAAACACCGATGTCTGTAGGTAATAAATAATAAATAGTTATTTATAAATATTATTATACGCCCCCTTTACTTAAGGCCTTGCACTCTGGGTGAGTTTATGTTGTAGACCCATGCTAGGGGTCACAAAGATAACAACCATAAATTGTGACAGGTTAAAATATACAATGTATTTATTCATAGCAATACAGTAACGCCACTAAATGTGGTAGGAGATGACCGGATTCCTACCATGCGGTAAAACATGAATAGGAATGTCCTCTGTTTGAGTCTTTGCAACCATGGTATTTATTATAGATGGTTGCTTCCATTAGTTCTTCAATAGGGGTGATTTGTACCCCACAACAGTTTATTAACAAGCAGTACTAATAGCTTCATTCGAGCTCCAACACAGTTTGTTGTGTTAAGATCACTCTCAACTGTTCGTTGAAAATACCCGCCGAGTCGGTATTTACAAAGTTCAATTCGTCTTTAATTATTAGCTCTTGACTACGAATAAGTGGCGATTCCTGATCGAAGTTCGAGCCTGTAGGTAATAAATAATGAATATTTATTAATAAATATATATATATATATATATATATATATATAAAGAGAGAGAGAGAGAGATTAGATAAAAGTGTCCTACAATAATAACAGTAATAACGCTTTTACAAAGTGTTGAGAACAGTTTTGAGTTAAACAATCATATATATATATATATATATATATATGTGTATATATATATATATATATATATATATATATATATATATATATATATATATATATATATATATATATAGCGTCTTCAGTCTAAACTGTTGTGATCAGTGTGTAAATGTAAGTAAATGTAAAGCTAATGGTATACCGTATCAAAGCGAAAGTACTATAAATACTGATGGGAACTTTAATCACATACGTGCACCTTGTGATTTTCTAGCGAGACAATAAATGCACATAGTTATTTGCAAGATACTTTACTGAACCGGATACACTATAAAAGAAACGAGTCATAAATATGGAATACGCATCAGAATAAACAGGTAATAGAAGCTGAAGCTTAGACACGTGGGAAAACGTTAACTTTCATCGGACTTATGAATAATGTAGAGATAACGAGATGCTAATAGCGTGATACAAATCTAAAGGGAGAAAGTGAAGTGAAACAAAAAACGTGGAAGAACAATTATGTAAAATACACGGAAGCTTTTCGAGAGTATGCTGTTTATCTCAAGACCCATTTATAAAAGGGAAAGCTAAAACAATATGAAACGCATGAAATGCATCAGTTTAAAACAAAAACATAAGACTTATTAGAAGATAATACTAAGTAAATAACATACGGTGATATTAATGTTTTACATGAAGTCGAGATAAAAACAGGTGGCGGGATGAAACTAATGAATTACAATTCAAATAATAGGGTATGCATTGTGGGTAGTCTCTGCTTAATAATGTTGGTAAAACTATGAATCCGTCATTTCTGTTGCTTATGTTCTATGCAAATCTAATATTTACAGTTTGATAATATGATACAGTTAATCGTGGGTTGTAATTAATCTAATCCCGCATTAAATACACTGATATGCTCCGATATTCCATATTACGAGACGACCTAAAGGATGGTAAATAACCGGGAAACAATCTGTTTCTCTATAAGCTCAGTAAACAACCATATTTATTTGCTGTAATTCCAGAAAATGTATCTATCTTTCCACGTACACGGTCAAAGTGTTGGATAGGGTGGGCACCGGTCATCTTGAGATCCTGATGGACGCTATAAAACAATATTTACGTCGCTTATCTTCTCAGACTTTTCCCAGGCTGCTTCATATTTCATTCCATTACTCGTGATGGTATCGTCGTTGTTAATTGTCCATTCAAACCCACACAATTAATCCTGATTATATCTGCGGTTGAGGTAGTATGGTCGTAACCGTGGCGAATAACGACTTTTCGGGCATGGTGAATGCTAGTACACACTTGCACTGCAAAGCACTGTCATTGTTTCAATAGAACAATTATATGTTTAACATTGTACTGAGGAAACTAGTTCTATTATGTTGTTTACGTGATACATCATCGATTCAATACGGTTGTGCCCTACATTCGCAACTTAGTTTCATAAGGTAAACAAATGAACTCAAGGTTCAAGTACTTCCTGATATTAATTTTAAAGCTGAACCGATGAAAGCGGTCATTCTCATATGTGCTTGCCGTTGCAGCTCGAATGTTTTACTAAAAAAAGCAGCATATATGTCTAAATATTAATCTACAAGAAAATAACAATATATTTGTATTTCCATTCGAATTTACTAGGGCAAGTGCAATATCTAATGCATGTAAATAAATTACTAGTCAAGTCAAACATTGTGTTCAGGTTGAGCATCTCCGTTGATATCGCATATAATAAAAAGCTATGATTTAACAAATAATTACAAAATGTTGTAACTTACGAAATTATATCTATATAGTATTAGACGAAAAGTGTCCTAACACTTTTTCATTAGTAGTCGTCAATCAAATTTAAATTATGTAATCCCACTTACAACGAAAATTAAAACATAAACCCCGATTGTGTTAGTCTTTGTTTCTTTCACAATATTTTATTCACAAAAATAGCTTCACTTGATTAGAGTAGATTGATATATATTTCGACGGTGCTATGCTTATTGTATTTGTAACAAGTTATTTATGTTATTGTATATATGGACTCCATATAGAGATATAGCATGAGTTTATGAATCAAAGAAAAATCGAGATTTACTGTTAGAACAATTATATTTTTAGAGACCTTCTTATATGATTAAAAATAATATCTCCCCACGAACAAGGCTGACGAACAAATGAATAATGTCTTACGAAACAGAAATAATATGCTGTATCCATTTTAGGGATGTAATTCTAGATAAAGTTTGTATATTTTCATATTTAATAGATAGATAGTATCTTCCTTGAAGTAGGATAGAGCAAAAACTATATATTTTTAATAAATAGTATTTGCTGAAAAGTCTCTAATTAAGATTTCATTCGGATTCTATTTAAGAAAGAAGCATATATTTCAATGAATTTTGCATCATGTGTTGTTTCAATGCAAATATTGGCAAGCAACTTACATAATCTTAATATTAAAATAGTTGTACGCCATTTAAAGTGAAACAGTTTAGTGTATAAATTCTGTATGGAGTTTTAGCTGACTCCATGCTCATTATCACTCAATCATGCATGATAAACTGGTGAACTTGACTATCTCTACTTGTCGGTTAACATACTTCATTTTTCGGACTTACCGAATAGGGCGAGATTGCGATGCGATTTCGTCGTGTAAACAGCGACATATGCCAACGTTCTTACGAGCGGAAACCATTTAGATCCGTCATGTGCATATGTCTTTCGCCAAAATCCTGAAGATACATCATAATAAGCGAAATAGTTTCGTGAATAGTACTAAACGAGGACAGAAAATGCGGTTGTGTTGAATCAACCGAAAGGTAAACAATAAATACTTCTTCGTTTATCGAAAGTTTTTCATTAAAAAATAATTATATGTATCTCTGATGTCATCACAAAGTTATTTGTGATTTTAATCATTCCCTTTTATTTTTTCTCTCTATATATATCTATCGCTCTTCCCCACTATCTCTCTTCCTCCCCCCCCTCTCTCTCTCTCTCTCTATATATATATATATATATATATATATATATATATATATATATGTATATACTTATATACTTATATAAATAGATTAATATACACAGAGTCAGACACAGACACAGACACACACACGCACACACACGCACACACACACACACACAAACACACACACATATATATATATATATATCATGGCGCAGTAGAATCCACACTTTTTTACTTAACTTATATTATGTTATTATGTTTAAATTTCTGCTGAATATGATTAGTAAACACTAATAGTTGTTGATGTTGAAGTTAGTGTGTATGATTACAAAATATCAGTTACGTTATTAATACTTTATCTATGATCTACGTTAGACTTAACACCCTTACTATTGAGCTTACCTGCATTATTGACTAGTGTTACAGATGTTGAACATTGGGTTTCAGATTTATATAATTGAACAGATAGGTTTTTATTCTCCCTATGATGAAATTATAATTATAATCTTTTAACTTAAATTGTATCAAACATATAAGTGCATTTATTGATTGAGTAAAATACAAAATGCACGACATACTTGATAGTTTATAATCATTCTCTAAAAACAACACTCAATATATGTCTTATTATTTGAATTTGTTCAAGTGAAGCTTTATTAGTGTTATAACACCGAGGTCACACTTAACACATTCATGATTTTCCTCTTAAACATATATTTTATATCAATTTGAATTCAGAAAATTTACAGTGGGCATATTCGCAATGCATGTATAAGCGTATTAATCACGACGTGCGGATTGCTTGACACTTTATTATGTACAGTAATCTAACTCCGAATAACTGCTGCCACTCAAACACAAAGCTGGACATTATATACGTTGTATGTGAGCTTATTATTTAAGAAATGAATCATTACTAAACAAACTGTAAACATATATGTGAAACCGAACGAAAACTAGCTAATATCAATCTCAATGAGAGTATATGTTTTACACGACGAATACAGTTCAACACTGCCATTTTTGCTGAGTACATAACAATATAAGGGAAATATATGTATAGTATCTCCAAGCTTCATAGTAAACACGTTCGCTAAAACAACTACTTAATAAGCATACCTAAGATTTTGTAATAGCTGTAAAACAAAACAAAATCTTTATAAGGAATACTCTGTAAGTGTACTAATGGACACTAGCGTATTTCCTCATGAAAACAATGCATATCTATATTTTCCAACGTGAATTTTTTTGAATGAATCGATAATTTCATTGGTTGTTATTCTCACAACGTTTTGGCCGATGTAATCTCCGGTCGTCCTCTTGCAACTGATACAAATGTTAGGTAAGAATCAGTTGTAAGTGATCCGACTTCTGCAGGTTTACCGTTTAATTGTCAGTACTGGCGATACTAAAAATACAATTATGCATTACTTAAAAATTTTACTCGGTCATTTTTGACAGAACAAAATCAGGCAAAATCCGTTGATTAAATGAATGGTTTCGTTCGGTATTCCGTACAGTTCCCCGAGTTTGCCAATTAATACCTGAAGAAAGTCTGAGGTTTCATAGGCCGAAACGTTGCAAGATCAGAAAATTAGTCGAAATAATCAAATAAAACCGGACTTTGCATGCGTATTGGTCATTTTGTTAAAAGGTTTACGCAAAAATGACTGAACAACAATAACAGATGAATTTCGCCTATTTTCCGTGCATGTAGTAAATTTATTAGAGAATAATATTATATAATTGAATGTTTCGGAATATTTTTGATGACGATGGAGAATTTGTATTAATTGGAGTATTGGAGAGCTCTTCTCATGTTGGGTGTACTTCTTAAAATTTCTACGGTCGTTGAAAACTGCAACTTTCTTCAGGTAAGCTTTGTACAACTCAGGTATCTTTTCATATATCATAGAAATATGTACATAATTTAGAACATATCTTTTTTAAAATTCCGAATGTTATTTCCCCTCTTTCACTTAACCAGGACCGGGTAATACTGTGCAGTTTATATGTACTGTATCCTTAGTACCGTCTGTGCTGAGGATTTAACCTTCAACCTCCAGAAAACAGTCACTAAGCCTGATTATGACTTAGCACTTTTATCCGCTTCGTCAGATATCGTTGTGGACAATAGAACTAGAAACATTTGGAGCCTTAAAACAATTCTTAGTTTTGATGTGTAGTCTTACTATTTATTACTACTAATTAACACACAGAAAAGTTGCCGAGTAGGGCAACAGGCATATCCAGATGGTCGGTGGTTTCTTAAATCGACATGTTGTGTGAATCGCATCCATGATTGAAACAGTAGTTGGAATAATAAAAAAAACTATAATACTTTTCACTCAGGTAGCTTGCAGGTGCGAATCGATAATTGAGCATGGAATTCTTATGCTACGTTAACTTTTGTCTGCTGCTGATAGTCTTCGTAAATGGCAATTATTGAAACTAATGTCATCTCCTTTCTATGTTTTATCTCTATTGCCGTTACTCTTCCTTTTTCTCTCTCTCTCTAAATCTGAAAATATATGTCCGTATTCACCCAATTTATTCTCCCATTTCTTAATGGATATCGGTGCATTTTTACGCGTGTTGTTAATTTGTTGCAGAACGAGTTGACATCATTCGGCACACTCTGCTTTAAGGTGTCACTCAGTCATGTCAAAGGGAATGTCCCCTTTCGATATTTGTTGGGTTCCTTAAATGCGACTATTTGAACTCAAGTAATCTCTGGCCTATATATAAATATTCGACAAAGCAAGTCGTTTCATCAAAATCTATTTTTCTTTCTATGCCTTTCTATAATATATTATTTTCTGGAAAATGATTATTAAATTTTGTTTCGATAGGAACTAGCGGTTTTCATCTTAGTATGATTTTAAAATGTGTGTCCATTCGATTTTATCGATTAAATACATAAACTTACTTTATATTCTTATTTAATATATCAAGATACATATTTAAAATTTATCGTAAAAAATGTAAGTTTCTAACCGTATGAATATAGAATGAATTATAGAATGGGGGATGGTAAAATGAATTATAGAATGGGAGATGGTAAAATGAATTATAGAACGGGAGATGCTATAATGAATTATAGAATGGGAGATGGTAAAATGAATTATTGAATGGGAGATGGTAAAATGAATATAGAATGGGAGATGGTAAAAGGAATTATAGAATGGGAGATGGTAAAATGAATTATAGAATGGGAGATGGTAAAAAGTAATTATAGAATGGGAGATGGTAAAATGAATTATAGAATGGGAGATGGTAAAATGAATTATAGAATGGGAGATGGTAAAATGAATTATAGAATTGGAGATGGTAAAATGAATTGTAGAATGGGAGATGGTAAAAAGTAATTATAGAATGGGACATGATAAAATGAATTATAGAATGGAAGATGGTAAAATGAATTATAAAATGGGAGATGGTAAAATGAATTATAGAATGGGAGATGGTAAAAAGAAATTATAGAATGGGAGATAGTAAAATGAATTATAGAATGGGAGATGGTAAAATGAATTATAGAATGGGAGATAGTAAAATGAATTATAGAATGGGAGATGGTAAAAGGAATTATAGAATGGGAGATAGTAAAATGAATTATAGAATGGGAGATGGTAAAATGAATTATAGAATGGGAGATGGTAAAATGAATTATAGAATGGGAGATGGTAAAAGGAATCATAGAATGGGAGATGGTAAAATGAATTATAGAATGGGAGATGGTAAAAGGAAGTATAGAATGGGAGATGGTAAAATGAATTATAGAATGGGAGATGGTAAAAGGAATTATATAATGGGAGATAGTAAAAGGAATTATAGAATGGGAGATGGTAAAAGGCAAACACATGTAAAGACATTAGAACAACTTTGAAATAACATGATGTGCACTTCAAAGGAGGGGGGCCTACAAAGAAGGAAATTAAAAGAAAACATCGGTAAAACATGGAGAAAGGGCTGGAGTAAACTGGTGTCCAGATCATCCTTAGCGCACCAACCTCTATGCACACAATGGGATAGTAGCTGCTGCTCATGATGATGCTGATGATGATGCTGCTGCTGCTGCTGATGATGATGATTCATATAGATCATTCAAAATTAATTTTTAACATAATTATGATAATCATGTATGTGTTTCATGGTAAAATAAATTGAAAATGAATAATATCAACTTAGATTTAGAAAAGTATGAAGAACGAAATACGCGAATAACATAATTGAATAGCATTGTAAAAGCCAGTCACGTGCAGATGAATAACACATCGTGTCCGTTGATAGCACACGAATGTATTACAATATGTAATCAAATAGATAAATAAAAATTACAAGTCATGGATTAACTTGTGTTATAATGAATCTAGACGAGACATTACGCCAACGTAATTGGTTAGTTAAAGATAATATATAAGTCCAGTAACCGGATAATATCAAGAGTGAAGGAAAAGTTAATCTAAAATTATATATAAAACGAATATTGAATGGATAATTGCGTGAAATGCATGTACGCGTCACACATGATATTTAATATCTACGGTGTTTTTTATTATTTAGTATTTACATTTTTAAAGTTGAACTACTAAGATAAATATTGTAAAATTATGTTCACAAATTAATATACTAACACATCTATTCCATGAATAGCAAAGAAAAACAATTACAACTGTACTTTGTAAGGTAAATTGTAGGCGTAAAATACACTGACACACGAGATCTACAAGGATATATTTATTAATGCAAAATGGTTGAACTATTTCAGCAGTAGTTATCCCATCTCTGAACACGTAAAGTGCAATAAGTCGATACAAAGCGACATGATTTGGGATTATAATTATAATCGAAGACCGAGAAATGTTAAATTGGCAAATCGATTCCATTGCATGGTTGATATATTCAGAAAACTGTATACTGAGTTGATACGGTATTGACTATTCATCTTTTAATTTTTGACGATACTAGAGCACGGAAACTATACAGTGATTGCACAACCACTGCTTCAGTATGAGCTGACAATCGAACATGCATTTAATCAAAAGATACCCATTTTTCATGATTCAACATGACACATGATCGTAGAATAATCTAATACCAAGGATAGTGACGTATTGTCGTGGCAAACATTGTGGGATTACAAAAAATCACAGATAATAAAACAAAACAAATAAGGCTCATTTGAAAATTAAATAACTGATTCATACAATAATTAAAAAAAAGTAATTACGGTAAGATATAAATAAAAGAACTATTCGTTCAGATTAATTACTATTATCGAAAACATGTAATCGATGTTAGTGTACGATATACATCTAGCAGTAGATATACTCGATAAATTTTAAATATTTAATAATAAAATCTTATTAACTGGAGTACCTTACTGTAAAACTGCAGACTTTGTCTATATACCATATATGTTTTAAGTGAAAACTTATATATTTCTTTTTTGTGTAATTCAATCACGATTTATCTATGTCTCCACATCAAGGTATATGTCATCATAAATGTATTTGACGGCATTACGTCTACACTAGTACACAAGATTCGCCACTATCGCTTAACACAAAATTCAAGATGAATACACACATTTAACGGCACATAATAAGTGTATAAGCACAATGATAACCAAAATAACTTTGACTGAAATGTAAGTAAATATAAACAAATTAAGAACATATTACAATCAAACAAGTCAATATATGTATTGCCTCTTTACAAATGGATCCACATAACGGTTATTTTTAACTCATTTGCAAAATCTATCTAAATATTTAAAAAACCACTAAATTGATTGGAATGTTATTTGAATTTTACATATGCGATTTAAAATAATAGATATATACATTTTAATTATCATTTTACGCATACTAAACTATTGATAATGTTTAAGAAATACTATGGCCAAAACATAAAATCACAACTTTTAAGCAAAATTCTACTTTTTTTATTAACATAGTTTGCTTCACGTGTAATTCACTGATTCCAGTGCTTTTCTAAAAAGTAAATGTCTTATTTATAGAACGGATTTTTTTTGCCCTCAAAACACGCATTTTTTCGAATATCACATCTGTATTGGCGTCACGCTCCACTATATAATTTTTTTGGAGGTAGGTAAACACCTAGTAGTTTCTGGTTGCTATACTCGCCGTTTTTGCCGATTTCTCCCTTAAAACAAAGTAATAATTCTATATAATATTCGCCATTAATAGGTTGTCATTTCACATGGTAATTGTTGCACAAAACGTACAACGCATTCCAAAATACGGATACCGAAACCCTCCCTGCTGATGTGTGCGGCTATGTTCTCTTAGGACGGTTTTCACCCAAAGCTGTCTACTCAGCAAACTGACTATTTGACCTCAAAGCGGTTTCCATATATATTGCATCAATTATCACATGTTTACGAAAAACTAAGTTTGTTGAGTTGAAACAGTTGCAAATAATTATTTCTGGATACGTTGCTTTTATATCAATTATCAACACATTCGGCATCAATTATTAACACCACGATCTATTTGAAAACACGTTCGTGTAAAATGGTGGATAAACTGTTTCTCTGATATCGGCAAAGGCTTTTTTCCATCATTCACAACTTGAATGTACGATCGATTGAAACGAATGTGTCGGTATCTGCAGAGCATTTTAAGTTTTTTCATACATAACTTTTGAATTTGTGAGACCAAATCATTCAGCATCATGTGTACCCAGTATGCAGAGTCTGAATTACACTTACCAAAACCATTATTTGCTTGAAACACTGTTCTCATTAGAAATCAATGCTTTGGCAATACACACTACTCAGATTTAACAATTGTCTTTAAATTTTGCAACAGTAGCTTAACTCAACATTCTGTAATTTGTAAACTCAAATGCTATTGGTCTAAACATTTCATATTTTCAATTTTAAACTTAAAAAATAAAACATCATATGAGTTTTATTTTCCTGTCGTAATCAATATATAAAGACCGGGACCTATTGAATGTTCATTTATGTAAAGCATTGATGTATGATATGTGTAATTTATGAAGAGAGATGAGTTTAGAATATTGTTTGAATGAGAGAATTGCATGCTTTAGGAGATATTACATATAATTCAGGCTAACACTTACTATGTCGTTATATCATTGATAATATACCTATATTTGATATACTATATATATATATATATATATATATATATATATATATATATTAGCTTGGTCGTAACAACCCTTTCTAATTATATATATATATATATATATATACATATATATATATATATATACATATATATACATATATATATAGGTATATATAAACATATATATATATATATATATGCATATATATATATATATATATATATATATATATATATATATATATATATAAATACGGCACAATCACGTTGACACACCGGTTCCCGTTAGATCACCGAAGTTCAGCGGTGTCGAGCCTGGCCAGTACTAAATGGGTGACCATTTGGGAATACCAGCTGCTCTATGTGCTCTCTGCTTATCTCGGCATTGTTTCCAGTCGTCTTGTATTACTACTTGCCATTGGAACCAAGCAATGCCGACTCAGGTTGTTTGGAGATTGCGCAACCCTTGCAATTACAAATTCACGCGCGGCCAGACCCTTGTGGGGCACTCATACGTCGAAATCGACGGGAGAGTCCATCATATACATATTACTTCAAAATGTACTTGCATCATTAGAATTCAATGTGCATAAGGGGTTTATAATTTTAACATAATTGGAATGAAGAGAAACCCACTTTCGCGTTTTTCTTTCATTTATATATATATATATATATATATATATATATATATATATATATATATATATATATATCTTATAACAATTTTTTCATTGCGCTACAGACCATTCTTTTTTATATACGCATCGGTCTGTTTGTATTTTTTATTTAAATGTGTTTTCTCCATTTATGTGAATATAGGGAAGTTGAATTTTAGCCCATTTTAATGATGGCACCTTTGGTTTATTTCCGTGTGCCTGTTACTTTTGCCGGCTTATCTGCCAACATTTGTTTTCATATAATTATCAGTGGGAAAGCCATTCAGGAAAACGAAGCAGATGAATGGCAGGAGTAAAAAGAAAAAGGCAAACAGAATAGTTAAAACACGAATTAAGAAAATAATATGATCGTTAAACATTTAAAAAATAAAATGATCGTTAAAAAGAAACATTATTTGGTAAAAATACGTATATATTGATGATAAATATACACAAAGAAAATAAAAGAACATAGCCTGTGTTCAGAATAAACTGATGTTTTTTTTTATGATGAAACTTGCTCATGAACTAATGAAGACTCAACGAGGATTGATATGGTTAACTCTTATGTTATTTACTGGTTTCGAACGTGTACGTGTCGGCACTCGGCTTCGCATATTTAAAAATGAATTCCGGCTCTATTTATACGTTAATGTAAAAAGGCATTCGTTTAAATAAGAACACTTCACGCTTTATATTTTTTAGCTTCTTTCATGTCTACTGAGAGAATAAAGCAGGCACAGATGTAAAGACATGACGATTACAAATACGCAGAATAAATATATTTTATAAAATAGATTATTCTTGCAATAACTAACTAGTAATGTAATCAACTATTATATAAAAAGTATACCATATGACGATCAGATAAAAGGGTATGAGCAAACTGACTCATTGTAACTTAACTCATAGTAAAAAGAAACTACAAATGAACTCTGAAACAACCCACCCATTATAATAATAAAGCTGATAAAACAAACATATATGCTGTACTTAACTATTCACGAAATTACAAACATTCGAAATTTTAAAAAGTAAAAAAAAAACGCCATTGATCAACTTAAGACACATGTAAACAAACTTATTACAACCCATAATGCCAAAATCGATAACCCTAAACTGCACAGAATAATTTCAGATTATAACGCTGGTTACCTATATGGTACCGTAAAAGTCGATATAATTAATGTCCTAAAATTTCCCACGTCATTATCCTTATATGTCAAATAAACAATTCATGAAAGAATAACTCTTTATTTACCAAGTTAATACGGTCTAAAATCCATCCATGAACTCGTACAGATACTCCAAACCCAGAAATCTGATGATAAAATTACCGCTTTACTTTACGTTGAAAGATAATTTACAAATGTATCAGTACACAAAACAACTGATAGCATTATTAACATATACAATAACCAATTCTTCACTCCACTAAAAATTGATCCTAAAATACATAAAAAAATAGTATTAATCTGCACTACGGAAGTCCCTTTCTGCGACCATAAGGGAAGCATCTATACCTAAATTGACACTCTTTTTATGGGATCGGTCCTCGGACCGACCTTTAGTAAATTTTACATGGATGACCTCGAAAATCCAATTCGCAGACAATAATGATAAGATACATACTACAATAGCTTTTTTTAAACAACTCTTAACCTACATTCAATCAGGAGTTGTTAATATCAAAATTGTTTTAAAATGTTCCTATTGACCCTAACAATGACGTATTCATCACCTTTTCCTATACAAAAACTATCCCTATTAACGCATGCATCTTTAGTTATGACGCCGAATGCCCATATCGATATAAAATTGCAATGATTAAACATCTATTAAACCATGCAAATCAACAAAAATATTCCTTAACGAATTAAAAAAAATCAAGCAAGTCTTAATTAATAAACAATTTCCGAATTATATTGCAGACGAACAAATACAATTAATGATTAGATACTTAGACAATACTAATAATAATAAGCTCAATAATTCCTACTACATAAATCTATTCTACTGTAATCAAATGTATCCGAAATTTATATTGGATGAAAAAGCTCTTAAAAATATAATACATCGCTATATAACCACATCTACTCTGCTAATTAAATCAGATTCGTCATTTACTACAATAAATGAAAACATCAAACCATGTAGTTAAAATAACACTTCTCAGACCCAGAATACATTAGAAAGAACCAATGTAATATCTCAGTTCCAGTGCCCCATGGGAGAATGTATCTTCAACAATAACAATAAAACCAATTCTTACATCAGTTTCACTACGACACAACTTTCCAGAAAATTAACGTTACATTTCTCTGACACTAGCTTTATTTGCCAACACCTAACAAACATGACTGCTCCCATTCTCAATATAGACACATACTAGTTGACAATACAATAATAATACACCACGATACCAAAACATAAAGGTTACAAATCTTGAAAGCCCTCTACATAAACGAAACATCCCACAGTTAATAATGTGAATTACGAAACTATGCATACTATTTAAGAGTGTCTAGCATAGTAATGAATGTTACCAAATTATTAGCCATTAAGTAATTATACGTTTGAATTTTGAACGCGCTCAGAATGTAATCAAATTCTTAACGGTTAAGCAATAAAATCGACACAGCCTAAAGATGATTTGACGAATCAAATCGTAAGTACTCGACAAAAAAAGGAAAAATGGAACAAGAAACACGTGGAAATTATACGCAGAAATGTGGCCGATACACTGAATGGACCATTCGGAAAATAAAAAAAATAAATAAGTATGATCAAGCAGAAACACTCTGTGTTACTTAATACTGTTTGCTTAAATCAAAATGTGCTGCATAAATACACACACTATATATATATACATATATATATATATATATATATATATATTAATTAGAAGGGTGGCATATATATATACATTCAAAAATTTCATATCGTCCAACAAATAAGTAGACTTTATTAAAAAACGGTATTTAAGTTAAAACATTACAACTGTTTCTCTACAGTCAACAAACATAATAATATTAGACAACACAAACTATACATTTTCTCGACAAACTTGTAGAAAAAACGACCTTATTTCGGCCATTATTTGTTTCAAGAACAATGTTTTCTTGGTGTTGATTTTTTAGGATACATTCCGAATTTATAAGGTCTTGTTTTTGGTAGAAAAATATGTCAATTTATTTATTTTCTGAAAATAAGTGTTAGTCTCGCTGAAATGTCGAATACGATTCAGACTTAGACAAGTGTTTAAACACATAACAAACAAAAACATTATAAATATGCAGGCATATATAGTTAAACTACCATGAATATTTTAAATATAGCAATAATTGTGATACAAATTGAACTACAAGCGAAATTGACATTATTAGAGATGTAATTATGAACAGATGTTCATACTATCAACTCACTGCATAATTTGATGTCGTCCTCATGTACCATATTTCCGTTATTGTGTGATATGGTAGGGATATTTATATTATATAACTTATATAGAGATATTAAGAAACATAATTGTAACGTAATAGTAGTAGAATATACTATCATAGTGTAAATGCGATTTATTTTCCATAAAATACATAAAAATGATAAAGAATATACGATTTAAATTTTAAAAACTTATGCTACACTATAGTTATTCAGAAGTAACATTTACATTAGCACGTACACCCTTCCACTATATATTGCTGAGAACTATTAATATATTTTTATGAATTTTAAATGAACAAATTCCCTTTAATTATGGCACTCACATGTCAGAAAATTGCAACATGATTATCACGTTTATAATATAATACTTTTAGAATTGTCGAATTTTATTAATTAATGCTCTACACACAGTGTAATAAGTATAACCTCAATTATAACAAGAAGTATATAGGTAGAATATAGGAATACCGTGGAAGGCTTTTTGCCAACTGTTACCACATAATAGTCATATATATGTTTTTATAATCTGTTACAGCACATAAGATACACAGTTAACCAATTTTTAACAAAATTACAATTGTATGAACAAGTGAGGAAGGAGTGTATGGAAATCAAAACACAAATGTATAATTATTAGAACATTAATATGGCATTGTAAAAACAATATATTCGACTGATCAGACATTTTAAAAATTAAATATAGCGTTTTTGTCCACCAAGATAACATTTTTAAAATTAAATATAGCGTGTTTGTCCACCAAGATAACATTTTTAAAATTAAATATAGCGTTTTTGTCCACCAAGATAACATTTTTAAAATTAAATATAGCGTGTTTGTCCACTAAGATAACTTACGAAGTGAATAACGATCCTACATCTTCTTTTAAACTATATTATTTTCTCATGAAGCAGATATAAATGACAACAATAGCTTTAATATTTGTACTGGAATCTAATAAAACGATATTTCAGTGGAAAGCAAATGAATACAATTGACCTACTTGTAATTCACTAGCTGGCCTAGGTTTTCACTTCTCAAATGCAGAACTAGCATTTTTGTGTAAACGTAAATGTAAGTTTCAATGTACTATAGTAAATTCCCCAAAATTACAAACATAGATATTTCTGTAAGATCAGAATTGAAATTAGTTTGTGTAATTTTACAGTTGCCGCGTAAAAGTGACATACTTTTCAGATGAGTATTGTAAAGTTAATAAAAACAATAATAAAATAATTTTAAACGATATACTTTATAGTTTCCTCAGTAGCTGGTGTGTTTGCTTAGATTAAAACGCAGACTTTGAGTTTCGCATCTAGAGATTCTTATGGTCGTCACACCTAACAAAGGTGATAATTCGTGAACCATCGAACTAGGGAGGGCAATATATATATATATATATATATATATATATATATATATATATATATGTATATATATATATATGTGAAGAAAGTTAACAGTGCGGGTCCAGTACATTATTAATTAACAACGAAAACTAAATAGAGCAAACTACATATAGAAACCTGTTTCGTGTGCGATTGAAGCCAATTTGTGGTAAACATTCTAATAAATAGTTTCGTTTGAATTAATCGATATATGAATTAATGTCATGCCACACGTATGCCGGGAGCATGGAACTAACTAACCATATGTAGAAATAATCAATTTTTCACCGACAACTTCAAATGAAATAGAAATACGGTCTAAATCGAAATAAGAACAATTTTTTTTAGTCTATATTACGCCAACTTTTGAGTGAGTGACTGATGAACACAAAACATTTCGTCTTATAAAAATTAATGAAAAAACAGAAAAGTTAATTTTAAATGCGGCACGCTTAGAAGATTTTTCTCTATTTATTTGTAATTAAAACTTACTAAATAATATGCTTTATTTTACTTTCATTGGACATATATGAGTGATTATGGTTGCAGTGTAAATGCTACCCTTATTGTAGGTTTTATATTCAGAAATACACTTGCAGAAAAATTCACTGGGATCAAATGTATTACATAATCAATCAGTAAAAAAATATACAAATATAAAAATATATAAATATATATATATATATATATATATATATATATATAAAAAGAGATTGTAGTTTGCTTGAAGCATTGCTGGTAAATGTAAGTGTAAATTTGTCGTCCAAGGCTATAGCAATGCGATGTGGTTGCCGTGAGATGGAAAAGTGAAAAGAAATAAACGCAGGGAGAGAGTGAAACTCAAAACGATTTATTAATAATTTCACGAAAACTGATTAAATACCAAATAGTATTTTTTTTTTTTTTTTTGGTAAGTAACAGATCGGCAAAAGGTAATCTTAAATTTTTGAAAGAACAACTTTCATTATCAGAAGACAACAATAGAAGACCGAGAGGGTCGGAAAAACGTGAAAAAACCGGTGTCAGATCATCGTATTACAGGGGAAAACAATTGGCAGTAGGAACGCAGAAAACGTCAAAATTCCATTAAGCAATCAAATAACTAAGGTTAAAACATTATAAACATTAGTTTAGTAATATACCAATTTTTTAAATTTTATTATGTTTCATTTACATGACTCATCAATCTTTATTTATTTATTTATTTATTTATTTTTTTTTTTTTTTTTTTCATTTATTCTCTTCAAATCTAAATTTGAATTTACTGTCAAAGGGAGATAACTTATTCTAAATAATATATTCAGACTTTAGAAATGAGATTGGAAACTTGAGAAGGAATTTGAGTTGTGAAGTGGATAAAAGCCAAGGATGGGACCTTTTTTTTTTTTTTTTTTATTAGCAGGGGAAGGGGGGGAATAAGAAGAGAGAGGATTATAAAAAAAAAATTAAAAAAAGGTAAGTAAGTTGTGGGTGGGAGTGTGAGGAGGTGGGAGGTTGAGGATGTAAGAATCAGAGGATGAAGGGAGATGACAACTCGAATCTGTTATTCAAGGCAGGGCGAAATTTAGAGATTAGGATAGCTTCCGAAATTCGAAGCTGGCCTATATTGCGGACAGAGTTGAGGATGCGGACACTAATGGAGCGATGTGTGTTGCCACATGAAATTAAGTGTTTATGGAAGGAGGAAATGTGGCTTTTATCCACTTCACAACTCAAATTCCTTCTCAAGTTTCCAATCTCATTTCTAAAGTCTGAATATATTATTTAGAATAAGGTATCTCCCTTTGACAGTAAATTCAAATTTAGATTTGAAGAGAATAAATGAAAAAAAAAATAAATAAATAAAATAAGTAAATAAATAAATAAATAAAGTTTGATGAGTCATGTAAAATGAAACATAATAAAATTTAAAAAATTGATATATTACTAAACTAATGTTTATAATGTTTTAACCTTAGTTATATGATTGCTTAATGGAATTTTGACGTTTTCTGCGTTCCTACTGCCAATTGTTTTCCCCTGTAATACGATGATCTGACACCGGTTTTTTCACGTTTTTCCGACCCTCTCGGTCTTCTATTGTTGTCTTCTGATAATGAAAGTTGTTCTTTCGAAAATTTAAGATTACCCTTTGCCGATCTGTTACTTACCAAAAAAAAAAAAATACTATTTGGTATTTAATCAGTTTTCGTGAAATTATTAATAAATCGTTTTGAGTTTCACTCTCTCCCTGCGTTTATTTCTTTTCACTTTTCCATCTCACGGCAACCACATCGCATTGCTATAGCCTTGGACGACTAATTTACACTTATATATATATATATTATTTTATTTCTATCAGGTATGAAACTATTATATAATACAATACAATTTGAACTGAGAATTAATATAATTCTCCAACCAAGCGAGATCACCTAACAGGTCAGACACGCCCCCTTTAATATAAACTGGGTTGCAAGGAAACAAAGTGTACACACCACAGTTCTGTTTTCAATGAACGTTAGATGGTTGTGTTATAATGACATATTGTATTGTACGAACCTATATGAATGCAAACATAGATTGTCTATGTTATAACATGATATGTCAGGTTCAATGTTAACTACAATAGGTAAAATACGCTAATATTGATAATTATATATAGTAACAGATCGATCAACAATATTTATGTGGATTCAGTTATGTCAGCAGAATGATGTCTCCAAATAGCGCTAACCAGGTGTGCGTGTCTAGAACGTTTGCAGAACGCTGTTTGAACGTTCTTCTTAGAAAAACTCTAAATGATTTTGTCAATAAGCTACACATTCGATATTGACTAAGTGCACCTTTTACCTGGCCCCACACGGACTATTAGGGGTGTTCGGGCCAGATGTTGAGACAGTTAAATTCGTTGAAAATTCGCAGACAAGCAGGTTGTCTCACTGTAGCCATCTTCACGAAGGCTTTGAGAACAGTTTGCATCACCTTAATATAAGCATCTTTATTTAGTTTTAATATGTTGTATATGCAAGGCTGCATGATGTAGTATTCACTTGCCATATACTACAATTAAACCAGTTTGAGGGGAATAGGTCTTTATGTTTTGTAAGACTTTGTGTAGACTATAAGCTAGAACACGTTGGTCCTATTCGTTTTGCCACAATACCGAGAAGAGAAGCTTCGCCTCATCTGGGTGTTCGACCTAGTTAAATATTATATAGGCTTTCGTGAGGCAATTTCCTAAGACACTTTGCAGTAGTTTTGTGCGACTGATGTTGGATCAGTTGAGATGAATGTGCGAAGGCGTTGTTTAATACAGTATTAAACATACTCGTTTAATATGATATTTACATAGTTGTTACCCCGACCATGGCCGCCGAGAGTTGACAAGGCCAAGCAACTAACTTCTTGCCCCCCCCCTCTGACGTCACTGCATTGCGTGTCAAAACAATGGCCGTCGTAATAACAATAAGAAGGCATTTTGACTTCTCCATTCACTAAATAATCCATCAAAATTCAGGAAATCAACAAATTTTAATGAAATTTTCAGTATTTTTTAATTAATAATCACGGAATATAATAAATCCATTACTTTATTATAAGGCTAGGTGCAAATGTATTATTTCTTGTAAACAAAAAAACAATTTTACTAAAGTTATCCAAAATATCAAAACATGTTGACCATACAATATTGTAAATATTTAAAACAAAGCATTAGAAAACTTTAAAAAATGCATGTAAAAAGAGAAAAGAAAGGTACACGATTCGATTTATCCTGAAACTGATCTTGATTCAATATAAATTTAAAGAAAATAATAATTCACGATCAAATACTGCAAAAAACTGGATTATGAATTACCATTATTTACACTTCTAACCCAATCGACCGTAAGTAATTCAGACTTTGAAATTTGTTTAAAAATTATACAAAAAAAGTCACTCTGTGCATGTTCAAATCATCACGCAAAATTGCATGTGATGAATCTTTACTCACTGCGACGTATTAAGCGATCTCCTGCACTGTTGAACGACGATCTTCCATCACCAAATATCGCACTCTCTCAACAACAGCTGCACTCCGAGCTTTTTGGGGCCTGTCTATGCGGTGATAACTCTCCGCTGATGTGTTGAAATTTTTTAATCGGTTGAACCACTATTTAACTTGTGTTACACAAATCGCATCTTCTCCAAACAGCTGCTCAATTATACGGATTATTTCGTTTTGCGAATTACCAAGCTTTTGACAAATTTTGATGAAGTACCTTTGCTCAACACGTTCAGTCATCTGGGAAGAATCGGTTATCCGACAAACACGTTGTGTAGCACCTCAATAAGCGGCCGACAGGCAGCGACTAACGTGCAGAAAAATGGTAATAAAATTCACACATGCATATAAAGTTTTATTTCTTTAATTTTGTAGAGCAGCGCTGCCCTATCGTCTCTATTTCGCACAATAAAAAAGGTCGGATAATTTTTAGACATACCTTGTATAATCTAATCCAACTGAGCTAGTCTAAATCAACTTCAACTTTGATCGAGGATTTTTCCATCAAAAATACATTTTAAATTAAATAAATAAATAATTTTTGATCCAGAAAGTAATAATACTTGTTAAAAAAATGTCAAATACATACAAAAGAATGATGCGAAACTACGTTTAGTTTAGAATACGTTCTAATGTAAACAGCAGATTCGCACAAAATTTAGAAAATATACAAAAATGTTGACATACATGAGCGCAATTCCGGATTGATTAATTGTTACATACTATATCATATATTTTCTTAGCAAAAATAAGATTTATTTTTAAGTAATCTATTTTTTTCGGATTAAATTCCCTAATTAATCAACCTCATATAAGCTAGCCTCAATCAACATAAGGTACAATGCTAAAGCCCCGATGAAAAAATCCTCACCCGAAAACTTTTTTTAAAAAAATTGATAAATACCTATTAATCCTGAAGCTAATACGAAAATACGGTCAGTACAACTTACCAATGTAAACATCAGATTTACAGAAAAAGCTAGAACTATCCAATAATGTTGACTTAAATAACATAAATTCCAGATAGATATATCGTTCCACTATGGATCTTATAATTTTTTTTTTCGAAAATAAGATTGAAATTCATAGTTAATGAGATTCTTAGTATTTATTTGATATATTTTTTTATAATTAAATTCACTAGTAAATACTCGGAAATTTAGCCGACTATATATATATATATACATATTGTAAGGATATGCTACAATGGCTAATATTCATCCAGAATATTCATGAGGTATGTCAACCTTGATCATTTTCAATTAAAAATATAAAAATTAAACCAAAATCATTTGTTATTCTATATTTAAAATACGACAACTGTCTGGTTAAGTGAGTTAGTAAAATCAGCTGATCCCACTCACAAAAAATGTGTGTTTATACTAAAATGTATTAAACTAAAATTGCAAAGATTTCACACAAGAATGACATATATAATTTCATCCATCTCGCACGTATTATTACACCGGAATAACATTATCTTATACCCATAGACTATAGTCGCGCCTTATCAATTCGTATTTACATACCCACACGTAGTCTTGCTTTATTATCTGTATAGGTTGACCATATTGACACATGTTCACCCGGACTAAGCTGCATTACGAAACATTCTTATAAAATCCCATCAGTAGTAATCAGATATATCCGTGTGTTTTTCAAAATATTCCGTCCCATGTAAATACATTCTAATTTTAAACGTTCTCATTAATTAATGTGGTTGATAGTTACATACAGGTAGCGAATACTACTAAAATCACCTCCAAAGGTCTTGTTTATCATTACATAGTATGCTTAGATTACATTTTTTGAATATTTATTCTAAATACATTTTAATTAATAAATATATTGATGTTGAATTGCCAGGAGCCTTATCTGCAAGTAAAAAAAAGTGTTTATACATGTTTTTTATGTATGTTCATATGTATGAATGTGTGTGTGTACGATAACATCTTTTTCTTGCAATGACCAATCGTCTACACGAAATCTACGTTAAATCTTCAATATAAATACATCTTAAATGATTTGTGGCTATGACTAGTTTATACGCAGATCGAAATTACAAATAACAAATTTCAGTCGTATATGAGATTATAAAGTTCGACCACACCCATAATAGGTTGCCTCTTATCTACTTCTCATGCAATCTCTCTCTCCTTTCCCTATCTCTCTCTATATATATAGTGCTACGAAAACTGGCTCAAATAACACGCGATTGTTCTACTTTACACTTCTAATGAATTGAGGTTCCGAAATATACACTTATAACTGGTATTTTCAAATGTCAACATGTATTAAGAATCATTTCCTCAATATTTATATTAATTAAACTGATTAATACAATTTATTACAGACATTTTATTAAAAAAACGAGCGCGTTTCACAGCATACTTAGATGTTAAGAAATAAAGCAATCCAATCATGGTATGCATTCTCTCGAGAGATGGTAAAGAAAGTATTTTATTTTTTGTAAATAGCTAACACTAGTTTATTAATATATATTTGTAAGTGTAAAGAAATACATTTTATTTATTTCCTCGTTAAATAAAATAAATATTTATTTCATTCAATTTAACGGGGCCATGTGCCACTTTTATAATCTCTGATCCGACGAATTCATGAGATTAGTCCCAACGAAAAAGTGTTATTTTAACAATTATAACGTCTGCGTTTTACGTGTACGATGAAACTTGCTAAAACTTATGTTTTTTTTTTACTAAAAAGGTTTAAGTTAAACATATTTCACTCAAATAATTTACGTGACTGAAAAAGGAATTAAGCGAATTAGATGTATATTTACTATCAGCACGCGTGTGATGACTGAAAATTCGACATTCATTAAAATAAGTTAGTTACAGTTTATGTTTTCTCACGAAAAAGGTTGTTCTTTTTTTTTTACCTGAAAAGTATGGTTTGTGTTCGTACACAGCAAAATGTTGTTTTTAAATATATGTTTCTGGTTTAACTACGTATTGGTGTTTCAAATAATTTGACAAAGATTTGATTTTTCACTTTGCTTTTATAAATTTAACGTAATTCATGAGGCACTCAAGATTGGAACAAAAATAAAAATTGGCTCAGTTTCGAATGATCTCCATTTCCGACCGTGCCCGAGATCAGAACAGATAAAGGGTGAAGTATCAAAACACAAAACGGATACTACACGTTGATCCTAGCGAAAAGGGCAATTATGGTAGGGGTAGGAAGTTTCGATTGTTTATAAAGATGGTGACAATATTTTTCGGCCGTTATTAATTGGTCGTTTTAATTCTTCGAAATTCAAAACAAATAAATTATGCTTTCTACTCAGTTAGCGAACAAACCTCCACCGGACAAACGCCCACCATACATAATCTCACCGGGTATAATCTTACCGAACATACGCCCACCGGACAAAAGCTGACCAGGCAAAAGCTGACCGGGCAAAAGCCCACCGAACGAAATCCCACCAAAATAATTCAAACCCGGACAAAAAGCTCACCAACGTAAAAGTAAAATTACTTTTAACAAAACAAAAAAAAATGTTTGATATTAAACTTTTTTGAAACAATTATCAATCACTCTTTGTCTGTAATTTATTTTTGTTGATAATTCTTTTATTCAATTTTTACGGTACTTTATAAATTCATCACTATTTAAACGATGTGTAGCAGTTACCTCCTCCTTTCAAACGTTTTTCACCGACAGGTGGCGCTGAAAAGCCACACCAGAGTTATCTGCCCTTCTGATTATAAAAACCGGTGTAAACGGAAAATCACTCTCTTTTCTTTTCAACTGGCCTCGCAGAACGACGCTGACACCAGCGCTCCGTCTCACTCTCTTGTCTTTTCAACTGGCCTCGCAGAACGACGCTGACATCAGCGCTCCGTCTCACTCTCGTCTCTAGTCAATTGGCCTCGCTGAACGACGCCTAGACACCACTGTTTCTGCATGCAACAATTGCTTGATTTTATGAACTCGCTTATAGTCGGGAACACGACCCGATTCTAACAGATATCATCATAAAAAGACAGCCACCCGAAGTCCAGGTGGTAAAACGAAAAATACATTTGAAAATTGAAAGAAAAAACAAGTCAGTAAGAATGCAAATTGAGGGATCAGTTTTGCATATAATTTTAGCATTAAATGATCCACTACTTCCAGACCGTTCTAACATTTTAAGTAAGCTATATATTTTTGCGATGGCAGATTAATTTGATGCAATGTATTTTTTCGTATGGGGTGGGTTAGTTCTACTTTTCAAAGCGTACAACTTTGCCGGTCGGACTTAGGGTTACTGGTACACATATTTAGTTAAGACGGGGATCATTTTACGTTAAATGTATATGCTCACATTATCTTGTACTCTACATTAATAGAATACTTATTTTTCTTTCTATCTTGAAAAGTAACAAAATAAAGCTTTAACCTACAAAACAATGTCTTGCAGTCCCGTCGGTATTCCTCGGTAGAGGCGCATCGAGCTTTAGCAATACACTAATAACATAACAAACAAATTCCTCTGTTCGTTTGTCTGAAAGTTCGTCGGATATTTTTCTAAGCGTAAGAAATGTTATTTACATTAATAAATAAACACTAAAGAAACGTAACGCTGATATTTTGAATTAGAACAGCGAATATGAGCTAACTGATTGAACTTATTAAATTATTTAAAATTAATGCACCTAAACAAGTCACCGACCCCGTTTTGTTTACCGTGGGACTTTTCAGTCCCAGCAAAAATCTGAGCTAAAATATACGACCATAGGGAGGATATTTTCGCTAATGTACGTAAAATATAACGAATAACATCTCTATCATGATTTCTGTCTGTCCGAGTATTTTTGTAAATGTAAGAAATACATTAGAGCAAATCTAAATAATACATAACAAATATGAATACATTGTGAAACCAAGACTACTTTAGCCTATCGTTCTACCAACTGAACATCTAAAGATAATAAAAGCCCTTTTGATTGAAGCACTTATTTAAAAAAGCGAAACATTTTTGTGTTTTTCCTTTTCAGTTTTTAATATTGCTATTAATTAAGGAATTTTTACATTAATTCTTATTAGAAGTAAATTATATTTTTAAAAAAATGTTTTACTTTTTTTCAAATTCTTTTTGATTTAAAAATATATTAAACCATTTGTGTCCGTTCATATCTTAGAAAAAGGGCATTTAATTAAAAAGAGAGACAGGCATTTATAACGTCAGCAAACAGAAGAGGAAAAGTGTTAAAAACAAAGATTCAACAAATAGATGATACGTAAGGCAAGATGAATTTCTCTTGTAAAAGCTTGGGTAAGTTAATTACTGTTTAAACTTATTTTAAAGAATGTGTTGTTTAAAACAAACCTGGTGCCCGCCTGTTCAGTTAGAACGAGGAAAAATGGCTGTTGATGCGCCCAGCTCAGGGAGCCTTTATAATTGGTGAAAAATTTAAAAATGAACAAATTAGTTTAAGAAACACATTCAGAAAATGTCACCCATTGTGGGAAAATGTAATCTTCTACCAGTATTGTGCTTATTGTTTTTTGTTTTTTGAGCGATTATCGAAACTCTGTAATCTTCATTCTTCAGTCATTTTGTTTGCGTTGTTACTGCACAGCTAGACACGGGGTTAGTTTCGTAACATTTATTTGTTGTCTATCTGTTTATTTTACCCGTTTTTCTTCTGTTAAATTTCGTTATAACACCCTCCTCCTTAAATAGAGCCGAAGTATACGAGTAGCCGTAAAAAGTAGAAGGGCCATGATAAAAAGTAGAAGCGCCCACCCCTCTCCCACAAAAGAACCCTTAAAAAGATCCCCTTCCCCCCAAAAAATTACAGGGAATCCTTTTAAATCGGGCGAAGTGTAGAGGTAGTCGCAAACAATGGAAGGACATCTAGAAAAGAAAACCCCCTTTCGCTCAAATTCAGCGCCCCAATAAAAATGGAAGGTCACTTCGGGACCTCAAAAAAGGGCCTCCTTTTTTTAAAGTTCGAGGTTTGCGAGTCGGTACAAAATGAAAGGAATATCACCCTAACTAACCGCCCTGATCAAATGTCGAAGAATTGTGAATTACTGAAAATTCTTCCACTCGTGACTGACAGAACAAGAGCATGCAACCTCCGTGCTAAAATAAAGGGTTACGTTCGAAATTTATTCCAGATTCAAAAGTTAGACAAAAATATTCCCGAGTTCGAAGAACTACACCTGAAGTAGGCCGGAGGTTAAAGCGAAAATAAGATAAATTATCAATCCTTATCTCATAAATGCAGAAATATAAATCGAACATAAAAAGTAAATCGAACATAAAAGATTACGAAGTAAAACAAAATCTATAATTTAACAAAAAATGAATTAAAATGTGTGTTCTTTTTTCCAAACAAACAGTGTATCTACAATATAGTTAAAAAATAAATGAATTTAAATGTGTGTTCTTTTTCCAAACGAACAGTGTATCTACAATATCGTTAAACATAAATGAATTAAAAGGTGTGTTCTTTTACCAAACGAACAGTGTAGCTACAATATAGTTAAAAATAAATGAATTAAAATGTGTGTTCTTTTTCCCAACGAACAGTGTATGTACAATATAGTTAAACATAAATGAATTAAGAGGTGTGTTCTTTTTCCAAACGTCCAGTGTATCTACAATATATTTAAAAAATTAATGAATCAAAATGTGTGTTCTTTTTCACAACGAAGAGTGTATCTACAATATAGTTAAAAAATAAATAAATTAATATGTGTGTTCTTTTTCCAAACGAACAGTGTATCTACAACATAGTAAAATTATAAATGAATTAAAATGTGTGTTCTTTTTCCAAACGAACATTGTATCTACAATATAGTTAAATGTGTGTTCTTATTCCAACCAAACAGTATATCTACAATATAGTTGAATGTGTTTACTTTTTTCTAAACGAACCGTGTATAGACAGTATAGTTAAATGTGTTTCTTTTTCCAAACGAACAGTGTATCTACAATATAGTTAAAAAATTAATGAATCAAAATGTGTGTTCTTTTTCAAAACGAAGAGTGTATCTACAATATAGTTAAAAATAAATGAATACATATGCGTGTTCTTTTTCACCACGAACAGTGTATTTACAATATAGTAAAATTATGAATGAATTAAAATGTGTGTTCTTTTTCCAAACGAACATTGTATCTACAATATAGTTAAATGTGTGTTCTTATTCCAACAAAACAGTATATCTACAATATAGTTGAATGTGTTTCTTTTTCCAAACGAACAGTGTATAGACAATATAGTTAAATGTGTTTCTTTTTCCAAACGAACAGTGTATCTACAATATAGTTAAATGTGTGTTCTTTTTCCGAACGAACAATGTATAGACAATATAGTTACATGTGTGTTCTTTTTCCAAACGAACAGTGAATCTACAATCTAGTAAAATGTGTGTTCTTTTTCCGAACGAACAATGTATAGACAATATAGTTAAATGTGGGTTCTTTTTCCGAACGAACAATTTATCTACAATCTAGTTAAATGTGTGTTCTTTTTTCAAACGAACAGTGTATCTACAATATAGTTACATGTATGTTCTTTTTCCAAACGAACAGTGTATCTACACTATAGTTAAATGTGTGTTCTTTTTTCAAACGAACAGTGTATCTACTATATAGTTAAATGTGTGTTCTTTTTCCAAACGAACAGTGTATAGACAATATAGTTAAATGTGTGTTCTTTTTCCAAACGAACAGTGTATCTACAATATAGTTAAATGTGTGTTCTTTTTCCGAACGAACAATGTATAGACAATATAGTTAAATGTGTTTCTTTTTCCAAACGAACAGTGTATCTACAATATAGTTAAATGTGTGTTCTTTTTTCAAACGAACAGTGTATCTACAATATAGTTAAATGTGTGTTCTTTTTTCAAACGAACAGTGTATCTACAATATAGTTAAAAAATAAATGAATCAAAATGTGTGTTCATTTTCCAAACGAACAGTGTATCTACAATATAGTTAAAAAATAAATCAATCAAAATGTGTGTTCATTTTCCAAACGAACAGTGTATCTACAATATAGTTAAAAAATAAATGAATCAAAATGTGTGTTCATTTTCCAAACGAACAGTGTATCTACAATATAGTTAAAAAATAAATGAATCAAAATGTGTGTTCATTTTCCAAACGAACAGTGTATCTACAATATAGTTAAAAAATAAATGAATCAAAATGTGTGTTCATTTTCCAAACGAACAGTGTATCTACAATATAGTTAAAAAATAAATGAATCAAAATGTGTGTTCATTTTCCAAACGAACAGTGTATCTACAATATAGTTAAAAAATAAATGAATCAAAATGTGTGTTCATTTTCCAAACGAACAGTGTATCTACAATATAGTTAAACAATAAATGAATCAAAATGTGTGTTCATTTTCCAAACGAACAGTGTATCTACAATATAGTTAAAAAATAAATGAATCAAAATGTGTGTTCATTTTCCAAACGAACAGTGTATCTACAATATAGTTAAAAAATAAATGAATCAAAATGTGTGTTCATTTTCCAAACGAACAGTGTATCTACAATATAGTTAAAAAATAAATGAATCAAAATGTGTGTTCATTTTCCAAACGAACAGTGTATCTACAATATAGTTAAAAAATAAATGAATCAAAATGTGTGTTCATTTTCCAAACGAACAGTGTATCTACAATATAGTAAAATGTGTCATAAATTAAACAGTCAGTTTGGGTGTATTGATTTAAAAACGGACATGTTTTTCAGAAATTATCAATTGTGAAAATCGACATTTTCTTTGAATATGGGATTTTTTCAAAAGAAACAGTTTATTTACAATCTATTCTTATTTGAATATCTCGCTTATTTCGTGAGATGTTCAAGAACATTTTGTATGACATCTATTAATAAGTCTTAAATTGTATTTTTCATCCCGAAATTAAATTCTAATTAATTTTTAAAGACTTGAAAATCAAACTTTAATGCAATGCTTTTATCCTTGGCAACCATATAGACATCAATAAACTGGAAATACATTTTTAAAAAGAAAACGAGTTAACAATGATTTTCAAGTGTATGACTACTCTTTACGAGGGTGGCCGTGTTCTTGGCAAACGAATAAAGTCACAGTAGCAGCAACAAGTTAACACTAATTTCCAAGTGAATAAATAAGCCTTAGGGGGGAATATGCTCACTCAAATGCCAAGTTAAAATAAAATGGACAGTTACGCATGCGCTTCGCCACTTCCAGTTCTAATTTTAGTTTTTCTTACTAAGCAATATCAATGACGTCACAAGAAATTCGACTCAGTTAACTAGCCTGATTATAACGACGGCCGTATTACTGCACACACACAATATATATGTATATAAGTACATATTACCCCCTCTCTCATATATATATATATATATATATATATATATATATATATATATATACATGTTAATATAATAAAAAAGGAAACCAACTTTTCAATCGTAAGAGTATCGATTTCAGACAGCATATCTTAAAGTTTTTAAGTATACATTTTTAGTGATTATTATAAATATGAATATATGCATATATATATATATATATATATATATAAATATATATATATATATATATAATTGAATACTTATATATATACATATATAATATGTATTATATATATATTATATATATGTATATATACATATATATGTATATACATATATATATATATGTATATATACATATATATATATATATATATATATATATATATATATATATATATATATATATATATATATATATATATATATATATGTGTGTGTGTGTATATATATAACTATTTTATGGAGCATATGAATACCCGAAAAATAAACTAAAGTTTATTTAATAAATAATGGCATATTTCGAAGTGAGTATCATCTTGTGTCGTGCGTAACTAAACTGATACAATGCTGCGCATAATCTGGTGTATCAGAGCACCTGTTTTCTCATGGTTTATTTTTTCCACATCTTAGCGATTGTTGTTTGTATATCAGAAATCCTTCCAGTGCGTTTGAACAGGATGCCACAGAAAGACAATGTAGGGAAATGAAAACAAAATAGAATAAAATATGCGAGGGAAGAGAATTACTTTCATGAAGAAATGGACAATGGACGATTTGGTATCAAACAAAACAAAGTGGGCGACAGGCGAATGAATAAAGCGACGAAAACAAACTAACACGAGGAAATTAATAAAGAAATAGAAACGGAATTTAGTCAAATGCAGGAAAATAACGAAAAGTAAATAAACGATTCTAATAAACAACAAAATATATAGTAAACCACAGATACACCCGTAGACGCTTCATCGCATCAGAAAAGAAAAACTATATAAGAGCCCAAAAAATCGAATTGAATAAGTGTGAAAGGAAACGAAGGCTAGTATGTCAAATCTTAGCAAATCTTCCATTGTATATTCGTACGGAAAACGGAATTGCATCCGAGAAAACAATCATATTTCAGCCACCGTAAATAATTGTTTTGCTTGAACAATCAACGTTTGTCGTCTTCCATCCAATATGTGTTCTGCTATAGAAAAAAGGTAGAGTGTCTTTATATTTCAAAATCAGAAACGAGAAATATTTATAATAGACTTATTACTAACTGTGCCGTTTGGTTATTTCCAATTTAATAAAGAGAAAATGGTGAACGTCTAAGCCTTGCAAATGCAAACATAATAATCAATGTATTTCAATCCGCCAATGAATAAATGCGATGGTTCATTCACCTACGTAATTTGTTATCAATATGAAGAAAATATATACCAATAAAAATATAAAGAATATCATATGAAATGAACACTTTTAAATTGCAGCCACAGCGTATAATCTGCTAAGCAGGCGCGGCTATATTATTTCCTTGGAACAATATTAAACATATCAATGTTAAGAAATAGGAATGTGTTTATATGTCCGCCTCATCTATATGCTTAAAACGGATCGCATCATGTTTCATTGTAAATAAACTTAGTTGTGTGTAATATATTATATATGCTAATTATAAAATACATATACAAAAATAAGTAAAATACTCATTGCTTATATATGTATAACAACTTTTTTTCAATGATAGTTGTCCTGTAATTTCCATAAGGCAAGTTTGTCTCCACAGGGATTATTACCTTCCCTAATCAGACTTTCATTGATTATGAAGTAATATTCGATTGACCAGCTAGTGTTATTTGTCTCATATAAAACCAATGATATTATTATTATTATTATTATTAGTATTAGTAGTAGTATTAGTATTAGTATTATTAATAATATTATTATTAGTAGTAGTAGTATTATAATTATTTGTATTATTATTATTTGTATTATTATTATTATTATTATTATAAGTATTATTATTATTAGTAGTAGTAGTAGTAGTAGTAGAAGTAGTAGTAGTTGTAGTAGTAGTAGTATTAGTATTAATATTATCATGATTATTATTATTATTTAATGTATACTCCTATTAATGTGTTTATTATTATTATCATTATTATTATCATTATTATTATTCTAATTATTATTATTATTATTATTATTATTATTATTATTATTATTATTATTATTATTATTAGTAGTAGTAGTAGTAGTAGTATTATTATAATTATTATTATTATTACAGATTTTCATGGCCCTGCGGATTCGGGTGATGATGTTGCTAGTAGTCATTTTGGAACCTTCATCGAAGAATAAAAATTATTATAACATCGAATTGTCTTTAGTTAGAATTGTTTATACATCTGAGCGAGACAGTGTGTTCATCTTATATCAAAATGTGTAACCGTATGAGAGCTCCAAGTCTCAAGGTGAATGTTTACCTCTCATTGAGTCTTGAGAGGTCTAGATTCAGCTTGGTACTTGGAGCTGTAATACGTTTACAAATCTTATTTTCAAAAGAATTGAGCGCACGAAAAATCACGAAACCCAGCGCGGCGCGTGTGAAAGAAAATTAATGCATAGCCTTCGAGAGGGGGGGTGCGATATGAGCCGGCGACCAATTAAATCGCTTACTGGTTGAAGTGAGTAGAATTCACCAGGTTTATTAGTACAAATTCAGAGAGAATTGAGATTAGACTCAAATGAGAAGTTAGAATAAACCAGTTAATTACTTTTCTAATGCCCGCTGAAGAAAAGTATGTCACGTGTCTGGTCCATTATTTGACGAATTGCAAATTCGACGTTTAATCCTCAAGCTACATCCAGAAAAATGAATAAACTCCTCACCTTACGAAATATTTGAGTTCCTATAAATATACTAGTTTCAAAGAATTACGCCCAACTGTATCCCATGACTAAATAAACACTAACTTTGGTTGTACGATCCGACGAAGACGTTCCGTCCCTTCCAGATTTATGTCGGAGAGTGGACTTTAACAAAGCTAGCGTCTTGTGATGACAGCCCAAAACGTCGGCGGCATCACCTTAAAAGTCGGAAATATCAGCAGGGAACACGAAATATAGTGTGGAAACGTAAGGGCGACGGGACTGGTTTAATGTCAGGGATACGTATTATTATTATTATTATTATTATTATTATTATTATTATTATTATTATTATTATTATTATTATTATTATTATTATTATTATTATTTCACAGTAGTCTGAACTTTTAGATTGTTAGTTGTAGTTTTTCAATTCCCTTGACTTTATACATACAAGCTGTACCTTATTAGCAGGATTGGAAATATTGATAATATATTTATTTTTCCTGTTCTTTATCCTTCACTCTGGTATCGAAGGGGCTAGCTATATATCAATGATTAAGCAAGTTCTCTTGTTTTTGTTTAGAAGGATTATGTCGGTTTGACTATGTTCAAGAACATTATCAAATTTCTATGCGCATGTCCTCCAAAAGTTGGATATTGTTTTTGTACTGTAACAATAGTTCTCATACCAATTCTCATGGTGATCCAATTCATATAGTTTGTATTTATTCCAGTTTAGTTCCGTAGCGACGTAGTCGTGTTACCATTTTTTATACTGATGTTGTGTTAGCATTGGACACTCAGATACAATATGCGATAAGGTTCCCTCCCTTTCATTACACACTCGGCATATCTGCTGTTTTGCCAATGTAATTTTTGATAGACCTATTGCGAGTGGCGTGTTGCTGGGTTGCTATTAAGGTACTCTCCGTTGATATTTTGAGATCACCCCTGACTAACCAATTCCAGCTGTAATCATCTCTAACTGCAGTATTCTTTGAGAATACATTATTTCCAAATCATTTAGATTCTCTCTCTTGTAACATTCACTTATTTTTAACCCATATTTAAATAGTGCCTCTCTTTTCATTTCACAAAGAATAATCTTATTACTTTTAGAAATATATTTATATTAACAACCTTCTTGTATATCCACGACATCTTCTACACTAAGTAGACCTCGACCACCCTTCTTTCGATCTGCACCTCCTTTCTTTGCAAAAACACCATGAATTGTAAGCATTGTGTTTTGGTATTAACACATTTTAATTTATCTACACTCTAGTCAAGTATCCCGGCAGCGTATCGAATGATAGCTACGGGTCTGCTATTGATAGAATAGATTGACTTTAGACCGTAATGGTGTGATTTACGAATAATCCTATCTCTTCCATTGTACTCAGCTTTCACCTGATTTTCCATTGCTTTGTCTTTAAATCTAATCCGCCTCCAGTATTTCGAAGTATGTGTGCAGCCTCTTACTGACTATATTTTTTATAAGCTCCGTTGTTGGACTTTTTACAAGAACATAGCAAATTTAGTGATGCCAAATTCTATTCGTAGGCGGTCATTAAATAATCTAACCGTATTCATTAGGGTATCAAGTTGGATGTCATTCTTTAAAAAACCGTTAAGGTCATCGATGAATTGTAAGTTGTTGACTGTTGGAAGTTATTTCCCAAGTCGATATCCTACCTTCACATTACGTCTGAGAAGTGTCATTGAGATCAAATGAAGGACAACACGCAAATACTATCACCTTAGGAATCCCCTCTCCTGATATTTATTTTACATAATGCAACACCTCCTGAAGTTAAATTTGTTTTCCAATTCTTCATGCGATTTTTTAAAGCCGTTTTAATTATGGGGCTATTCCGAAAATCTCCAAACATTTGTGTATCCATGAATAGGGGGCCATGTCAAATGCTTTCTTATAATCCACCCCTCTTATGACGAGGCTAGTAGGTCTTCGTTTTCAGTTTCGCAGGATTATTTTATCGATGATCTTTGGTACTATGGGATTTTTGCAGCAGTATTTCTGTTCCCCTTGCAGAAAATTGTTTTGGTGGAAAGAACTGAATATAAAATATGCAAGTCAAAGTTTCCACATAACTGAGCGGAAAGTTATTGGTCTACAGTTGGTCACTTAGCCTCCTTTTGTTTTATTGTTATGGTCAATACTGTGGTCCTCTTTGTCAAGCCATTAAGAAAACTACCTGTCGTCAAACAGCTATTTATCATTTCTGCAAGAGGTGGGTGAAGAGCCAAACAATTCTAAAACCAGTATCCATGGACTCCGTAAGGCCCAGGTTCTTTCCAATTTGAAAGCTTTTAACCCTCTCTTTCAACATCTCAACGATGGCTGTAATATTCGGTTTCCGTTCTATTCTAGTAGACACAGCCCTGTTAATATATTTAATCCATTCTGCATCATCTTGATGCTTTACTTCTTTGTCCCTAATGCATTTCCATAATACACTAGATTGGTCAGCATAAGGCATAACGTAATTCCCTCTTTCAATTCCTTCAAGGTTTTCAAAACGTAGTTCATCATTGTTCTCAAACAGTTTGTGTTGTCTATCTTGCTTTATACCTTGGTATTCTTAGCTGCAACACTTCTTCAATTACACACTTGACACCTTTTCGCTGTATGTTAAACTTACATATTGGCCTTTCACAAGAGCTCAATTTTTTTAAGTAGCCATTGTTGACAGCTTACACTTTACCCTTATATCCTTTAGTAAACTGTTTTATCTGACCATTGAAATGTTTCCTGCATCATAGCTATTCTTTTATTCTGTTTTCTGTTGTTCTAATCCGAGTAGATTTGATCCCGTATTGGCAGCAGCTTTAACAACTTTATTACACTGATCAATATTATTTACTAATATAAAGGGTAAAGGAGCATTCTACTTTGGTCGTTACAGTTTTAAGTCTTTTACTTTTGACAAATCTCTGGTTTGGCGTCTGTTCTTAATTGCCATCTCTTAGCTTCTCGTCTAACAATCTTACAATATCAATATCTTCTCCTGTCACTACATGTTCGATCATATGTTTTACGATTGCACCTGTAGAAACAGCCTGATAACCATTAGTTACAATATTTCCCCCTCAGAGTTTGTTGTTGTTTTAGCTTTGACTTTTTATCAACTACATCAACTTTATTTATATCCCCAAGCTAGTCTTAGCATTCTATCTCAACTTCTATTGTAAGTTCTTCAATTTCAAAATCAGGAAACCATTCATTAGTTCTAATAACCCGGTCTTGTGAGGCAAGTCTTTGTTCTGTGAGTTCAAACAGTTCATTCCAGGGTCGGTGAATTTGCTGTCTATTAAGAGGATCACTTTTTAAGTAACATTTCATCACAATTCTATTTTAAGCCTAAGCTTAAATTGTTCTAATTTTACTGTTAGTGTATTGAGGGTTCCACTAGATGACGACTTCGGAAACCTCGGTCGTTTCCACGCCGGAAGTGGGGCATATACTGTACATTCTGGACCCACATACGTCGTTTTCAGTTTATTGAGATAGCATCTCTCGGAGAGTTGCTACTACCAGCTGAGCACCCAATCCTGGCCATGAAATGCAGTTGATTCCCGCCAGATTTCAACGTGGTATTTATAATAGAATTTGTATTCTATGAGGTATTTAGTATCCTCAGAGATGTTGCGTTCGCTATTACTTGCTGGAGTAATCGTTATTATTATCAATATCATCACCATAACTATGATCATGATTTTTCCTACTACAACTATTATTACATTCTATTTTCTTAAAATAAATATTAGAAAAGACCCTTCAGTCAAGATGCTTATTAATTGTAATAATAATAATAATAATCATAATAATAATAATAATAATAATAATAATAATTATTATTATTATTATCATTATTATTATCATTATTATTATTATTATTATTATTATTATTATTATTATTATTATTATTATTTGTACTCACTAGGAGTTCTCACGCATGTCATCAGTGATTGCTCACCAAAAACCGGTGGTATTCTATGGAGTCTGAGTGAAAACAAGTCTCCCTCGAGTACCAGTATTCTCCATCTCTATTCGATAGCCACCGCAAATACACCTGCAGTATCGCAACAGCCGTTTATAATTGATTTCTCGGTGGTAAAGACATTGGTATTCTCTGGGATTTGGGTGGCAATAAGCCAGCTCAAGGTGCCAGCACTTTTTGCACTGCCAGTGGAGGTCTGCTTTGTGCTGTCCCTCTTCGGTCTTCTCATTATCCTTGACCTTGCATATATTGTTCGTAGTGTCAGCCTCGGCTGTTACAATTTTTTTTGTTGATGATTCTTGTTATTTCTGTTCATTGGTTCAGTTTTATGTTGTGTCGGTTGAGGCCGGTGTAATTTATTGGGGGTTTGCTTATGAAGTGATCTTTACTTGCATTTTCTCTTCCTTTGTTGTTGATGTTTTATTTCTGTGGTTTTGTTTTCTTCCTTTAGTATATTCCATGTGAACCTTCCTAGCTTATGCGGGTTGGTTTCCGCATTGAATGACTGTTCTTAAGTTTGTAGTTGTTTTGATCATTTCCGCCCTTTATATAGTCGCAATGATCTTTGATTCCAATTTCTCAGTCTTTTTTCCAGGTTCTTATTGATTGTTCCTAGTACTCCAACGATTATTGGTACTATACTGACTTTCTTCATGCTCCATATTCCTTTCAGTTTCCTGGCTAGTTTAGTGTATTTGCTTCGTTTTTCCGTTTCTTTGATCTTCACTCTGTGACTACTGGAACGGCGAAATCTATGCTTTTGCAAGAGATTTTCCTTCTTGTTGATTATTATAATATCCGGTCTGCTTGCTTGCATGAGTTTGTCTGTTTGTATATCCATAACGTAGATGATTTTGTGTTTCGTCTTTCAGTACTGTTTCTGGTGTACCTGTGTACCATTTGTCTGCGTATTCGAAATTAAATTATTTGCTCAGTTCCCGATGTGCTGCTTTCCTCACGTAGTCATATCTGTTCTTGTATTCTTTTTAGGGCTAATTTGCTACATTCACTTATTATATGATTTACTGTTTCGTCTCTTGATCCACACAATCTGCATTTAATGCTTTCCTTCATTTAATTTTTTAGCTTTAATGTAGTGTGTCTTAATCGCATTGGTCTGTGCAGCAACAAGTAAACAACTCGTTTCTCTGTGTTAGTGTCCTTTTCTTAGCCATGACCAGCTATTTTCGTTCGTTTCTTCTTTTGTCAGTCTCCTGAGGCGTCCATGTAGCTGTTTCTTCCCACTTTTTTTCCTTTATACTGTGTTTGACGTTCGGTGCTTCCCGAGTCGCTCGTTGGAACGGTGTCTCTTACTGCAGTGATAAGGATTTCCGTGTGTTGAGTTATGTATTGCTCCAGCTCTTTTTTGAGTCTTACACATAATCTTCTATGCTTACCAGTCCTCTTCCCCTTTCGTTCCTGTTCATGTAAAGTCCCTCCATATCGTTTTTTGGATGTAGTGCGTTGTGCATAGTCATTAATTTTCTAGTCCTCTAATCAAGAAGCTTGACTTCGTTTCTAGGAGTTTTTTTAAAATATTCATTGTACACCTTCTCTTTAATTTCTGTAGATTTGATAGTGTCTGATTCTAGAACTGCAAAATATTAGTACCTATTCTGTTTCCCTAGCGCCCGTTATTATTATTATTATTATTATTATTATTATTATTATTATTATTATTATTATTATTATTATTATTATTATTATTATTATTATTATTATTATTATTTAATAATAGTCTCAACCTCTGAATAGCAACTCTCACAGAGGTTTATAAAAAATACCAGGCAAGGTAAACCGTACACAAACGATTCCTCAGAGTATTTCAATATAAGTGTTCAAAAATTTTAAACCTGAAAACAACGTAAGTGGGTCCGGAATGGCAAGCGATTGCATCTATGGGATAAATAAAACCGTGTTTTTCCTGCAATTTTTACGATGTCAAAAAAATACTTGTTTCCAATCGTTGTTAAAACTATCTGGTAAAAATTGTTCTTACGAATAAATGTATATATCTTCACAGATGATAATAGTTTTAGCAATATAAAAGTTTGTAAAAAAGAATAGGATACTTAAGTAGGTTACCCCCACTACTACTAAAAATGGCAGGTAGAGTTTGACAATGCGTCATACCAATAGTTGAAAATAATTTTAAGCTTTTTTGTCTGTAATCCCTTCTCGATGTCTCAGAGATAGCGTACGTCATCTCTCACGAAAGTGAGAGATAAACACTTTTCCTGTGATAGGATCACAGGTAAATAAGCTTAGGGCTGATGTTGCCACCTACATCAACATATGATTAATGTTATATAATCAAGATACACACGTTGGCCACAGAAGCAAGATGCGAGTGTCATAGGATTATCTCTCGTTGGTTAACATCCTGTGAATGCTTGTTTCTTTAATTTCAGGAACAAAAATACCACGAGCTAAAAACAGGTAAAAATCCTCTCTAGTTCTTGGTACAAAATAAACACAGACACAAACACAGAGAAATAGTACAAAACACAAAACAAAAACTAAAATGACGAAATGTACTACGAAGAGCATAGACTAATAATAATGATAAGGTATTAGAGCTGCAACTCCGGAGTAAGAGACTATTAGACGCGAATGACAAATCTATGGAGCAACTTTACAGACTATTATGCTAATGATAACAGATGAAGTAATACTGATCCTGAAGAGAAGGGAGTTCTCAGAGCCGGAATTAATTGTAAATCTAACGTAATGTAAATTATGTTACTGATCACGAAACACTCGTGTGTGAAAACTTAGAATATGATCGAAACGGCAATTAGAAAATACGAAGTCACAGAACTCACTGAGTAAATGGAAACAGATGTTGAAAACATCAAATGATTTATGAACAAGGGCAAAACAAAACAAATTATATCCTTAAGAAAGGAATGATTGGGGAAAAAATCAAAATTAAACACAGAAAATAGAAAGAGACCCATATATCTTAAAAACACACTATCGCAGGCCTTAAGTATGTAATTTAAGCACGGAACATAATGAGTAAGTATGACACGTAAAGTAGAAAAACAACCTCACCAACACAATTGACCGACAAATACTTCATTGAAAATAAGGCTTGAAACCTAGATAAACTAACTTCAAACGGACGCTAAACAGTAAAAAAGATTAAAGAAAACAGAATACGAGGAAAAAGCAGAAATACGATTCACAATATATATATATATATATATATATATATATATATATATATATATATATATATATATATATATATATATATGTTATCTTTGATAAATTACGTTTTTCCAAATCTGAGATTTACAAATACCTAAGTATGTTGATTCAAATAAAATTTGGTATTCGTGCTGATTCTGATAAGCACATCTTTAATCTATCTGATTACAATTTGTCGGATACAGATAAATTAGTGTTATCCAGAGGACTTGACTCTTGTATTACTCCTTCAAAACAAAACTGAAATCTTTAGCGAATTTGAACTGATGTTCTCTCAGTGGAATTCTCTTCTACCTTCGTCTACTGAGTCCGTTGGCCACCATAAAGCTCGGCTAAATGAATTTGCCCACTTCTTTGTTAATTCTTCTGTTCGTTATGAATAATATTTCTGGCAAAAGATTCATTATCATGCCGCTAAATCTCTTAAAGCAAACGCTGATATCTACATCACTAGACCCGATAAAGGGACCGGTGTCCTTATTCTTAATCGAGTGGAGTATGTCTCCAAAAGTGCTACCATTTTAGATGAGACCAGCAAATTTCTACTATTAGGTGACCTAACAGCGGATTGCACTCCTAGGACTGAAATTAATTTTCAGAAAAAGCTTCTGAAATTTCACAAAAAAAAATTTCTTATCCAAAGTAATATATAGTATGATTCGTCTTGCTGGTTCCCAGCGCCCTAAGATGTACGGGTTACCCAAAATTAATAAATCAAATGTGCCCCTCAAACTGATTTTGTCCATGGTTGGCTCTGCCTAACATGGATTAGGTTGATGGTTTGTTGATGTTCTTAACCCAGCCTTCCGATTGTATTCAATATACTGTATTCCGGACTCCTTTAAGTCTGTGTCTTTTGTACGCAATCTTTGTGACATATCTAGTCTGTACACAAATGTCCCTCTAGATGAAACTGTTGGTATTTGTGCGGATTTCTTGTATTGTGGTCCTACAGTGGCCCCTGCATTTCCCGAGAATATATTTATCGAACTAATGGAGATGGCTACTAAGTCAGTTTCCTTTAGTTTTAACAATATCATGTATCGTCAGACCGATGGTGTTTCAATAAGCAGACCTCTTGGTCCGACGATTGCTAATATTTTCGTAGGTTTCCATGAGCGACTATTATTCGAAAGGGTTTCTAAACCCTGCTGTTACGTACGTTATGCTGACGACACATTCGCTTCGTTTCAGTCACGTGATGCAGCTTTATCCTTTTCCATCATTTATATCCTCCTTCTTGCATTATATTTTACTAGGAAAGAAGAAAATGATAAAAAGTTGCCGTTCCGTGACGTTCTTGTTGAGCGTACTCCTTCTTCATTCATTACCAGTATATACAGGAAACCTACATTCACGGGGTTATACTTGAGTTGGGATTTTTTTTATCCCAAATCTAGAAAGAGGAACCTCATGAAAACACTGACGAATCGCGCGCTGATGATTTGTTCTGACTGTAAAGTTAAGTCTGAACTTTTAAGAATTAAAGGGATTTTCGTTAATAACGAGTATCCTGAACATGTCGTTGCAATATTATTCGACGTAAGGTCGATAACTTCAATAAAATTAAATTCTTTGGCCCCTTCAAGTGTCTGATTCATCTTAAGCTTCCGTGGCTGGGTTCTAGCAGCCAACCACTTGCTGATAGAATTTCGTCTTCTGTGACACATTGCTATAATGCTGGGAATGTGCGCATTAGTTTTTCTACTCGTGCTGTTTTTCCTTCATTTCGTAAGGATGTCTTGCGACCACTGATTTAAGTTTAATAATTGATCGCTTTCAATGACAGTGTAACGCTGATAATGTTGGCAAGCCCACCTAGCGATTGTCGGTTAGAATCGCCCAACACGTGCCAGGGTATATTCGCCGAAATAAACCCATCCCACCATACGCGCATCTACAAGCACACGAGTCAGCTATAGGTGAACATTTGCTTAGTAAAAAGAGTTGCCGTGATCTCAGTTCAGACGACAACTTCTCCGTTCTATATAGAGGACGTCACAAATTTGATCTGGATATTCTCGAGGCCATTTTCATCAATACTCAACGGCCATCTCTATGCCGACAGAGAGACTTAAAACACAGATTGTTGATCTTTAGAGACTCCTTTGCTTCTAATGGGTGATCATTTTATCTGTGCTTAGTTATGTATATATATATATATATATATATATATATATGTTTATACATATATATTCATGCACTAATATACCCCATATTTTTTCTCTTTTAGATAATGTTTCTCTCCCTCCCGCCACCTGTTGAACTTCTTCATTATACCATTTATTGGTTTTAAATTTGTCGTTTTTTTTAAACAAATACCGACGTATTCCCTTGAAAAGTAGTCGGTCGAAAGGCGCCTCGGAGTTACATCTATTTTACTATGTTTCATTAAATCGTATTTTCTTTTTTAAATTCTAAAATCATTCCCCCCTCGAACAAAACGAATATATATATATAGATATATATATATATAAGTATATATATATATATATATATAAGAAACATGGAAAACTAAACGTAAAGATAGCAGTAAAAATCAGGCAATACATATAGAAATACGTAGTGTACAGAAGAAATAGGACTTTTGAAAACAATGAAAGTCAGTTTCATAAAAATTTCAAATTATATAAAATTAAAACTAAATTAAAACCAAAGCGGCATACACAACATAGCTATCAAGAACAATACCAACACTATCTAGGATGACACTGAACCAGTAATAGTAATAATAAAAAATAATAAAAATAATACAAAATAGATAATATTAGTTCACATAGGATAATAATTAAAATAAGAATGTAAAAATGTAGAAAAAATGTACTAAAAATTAGTGTGCATTGGTCTGAATTTTGGCAAAAATCACTCAAAATCAAAATATATAAAAATCTAAATAATAATCAACACATATATTATACGTGATCCCCAAAGTAAATTTATTAAATGGTAGCATAATATCGGCAGAAAAATGTATACAAAAAAACAGATTGCTCATATTAATTGAACAATTATTAAGAAGTTGCTGAGAGATGATCATCTCTAGAACTTAAATGGTACATCTTCATTTCGGCTAGACGATGCATATACTAAGAGGAACTGTGTAGTGTTTGTTTGAGCAAAATCTCTTACCATTGAAGCACAACCCTTTTTATGTTAATAACGTCTGCGAAATATTAGTATGATATGTTACGAGCATAGAGAGGAAATGTATTAATCAAAGAAGGCAGTTTAATAGTGGAATTGTTTTTTACAATTTCAATCAGAGATAATTAATTTATAAACACCCACGGGTTTAAGAAAGGAACATGAAGCATGACAGTATAATTAATCCCATGAAAGGAATGCACCGAATGACAAGATAGCGTGCTGTTATCTTTGCCGACAGAAACTCGAATACAACACTTATCAGCAAAGTGTTACTAAAATGATGCGTTTAAATATATTCTTATTAAAGTGTAATATTTAATATATAGAGTGCATTCATACGAGTAGAAAGTAAAGGAAAACAATTTCAATAGGTCAAAAGCATAAACGTATATATATATATATATATATATATATATATATATATATATATAAGTTAATGTAAACGCTTATATATATATATATATATGCATATATATATAAGTTAATGTAACCGCGTATATATATATATATATATATATATATATATATATACATTAACTTATATATATGCATATATATATATATATATATATATATATATAAAATTGAAATAAAAGCCAAATTAACAATACAAGATTAATTTTTTTTTTTTTTTCTTACATTAATCCTATCGATTACGGAATAAAATTCCTTCTTCAGGGGTGACCAGTATTGAGTCATTTTTTTTTTTTTTTCATCAAAAAACAAGAATAAAGAAACTTATTTCTTTGTTAATTTGATAAACGTCTTAGATGGTACGACGTCAACGCCTTGATGTTATGAAATGGCGGTAGGATTCAAAACCGGTGACGAACGAGAGATGCGTTGGCACGCTGTCGAGTAATGTGTGTGTTTTTCGTTCAAGTTTTAAGTATTGCATGGAAAGTTTATAAAATTGAAATAAAAGCCAAATTAACAATACAAGATTAATTTTTTTTTTTTTTCTTACATTAATCCTATCGATTACGGAATAAAATTCCTTCTTCAGGGGTGACCAGTATTGAGTCATTTTTTTTTTTTTTTCATCAAAAAACAAGAATAAAGAAACTTATTTCTTTGTTAATTTGATAAACGTCTTAGATGGTACGACGTCAACGCCTTGATGTTATGAAATGGCGGTAGGATTCAAAACCGGTGACGAACGAGAGATGCGTTGGCACGCTGTCGAGTAATGTGTGTGTTTTTCGTTCAAGTTTTAAGTATTGCATGGAAAGTTTATCAAATTGAAATAAAAGCCAAATTAACAATACAAGATTAATTTTTTTTTTTTTTCTTACATTAATCCTATCGATTACGGAATAAAATTCCTTCTTCAGGGGTGACCAGTATTGAGTCATTTTTTTTTTTTTTTTCATCAAAAAACAAGAATAAAGAAACTTATTTCTTTGTTAATTTGATAAACGTCTTAGATGGTACGACGTCAACGCCTTGATGTTATGAAATGGCGGTAGGATTCAAAACCGGTGACGAACGAGAGATGCGTTGGCACGCTGTCGAGTAATGTGTGTGTTTTTCGTTCAAGTTTTAAGTATTGCATGGAAAGTTTATAAAATTGAAATAAAAGCCAAATTAACAATACAAGATTAATTTTTTTTTTTTTCTTACATTAATCCTATCGATTACGGAATAAAATTCCTTCTTCAGGGGTGACCAGTATTGAGTCATTTTTTTTTTTTTTTTCATCAAAAAACAAGAATAAAGAAACTTATTTCTTTGTTAATTTGATAAACGTCTTAGATGGTACGACGTCAACGCCTTGATGTTATGAAATGGCGGTAGGATTCAAAACCGGTGACGAACGAGAGATGCGTTGGCACGCTGTCGAGTAATGTGTGTGTTTTTCGTTCAAGTTTTAAGTATTGCATGGAAAGTTTATAAAATTGAAATAAAAGCCAAATTAACAATACAAGATTAATTTTTTTTTTTTTTTCTTACATTAATCCTATCGATTACGGAATAAAATTCCTTCTTCAGGGGTGACCAGTATTGAGTCATTTTTTTTTTTTTTTTTTCATCAAAAAACAAGAATAAAGAAACTTATTTCTTTGTTAATTTGATAAACGTCTTAGATGGTACGACGTCAACGCCTTGATGTTATGAAATGGCGGTAGGATTCAAAACCGGTGACGAACGAGAGATGCGTTGGCACGCTGTCGAGTAATGTGTGTGTTTTTCGTTCAAGTTTTAAGTATTGCATGGAAAGTTTATAAAATTGAAATAAAAGCCAAATTAACAATACAAGATTAATTTTTTTTTTTTTTTCTTACATTAATCCTATCGATTACGGAATAAAATTCCTTCTTCAGGGGTGACCAGTATTGAGTCATTTTTTTTTTTTTTTTCATCAAAAAACAAGAATAAAGAAACTTATTTCTTTGTTAATTTGATAAACGTCTTAGATGGTACGACGTCAACGCCTTGATGTTATGAAATGGCGGTAGGATTCAAAACCGGTGACGAACGAGAGATGCGTTGGCACGCTGTCGAGTAATGTGTGTGTTTTTCGTTCAAGTTTTAAGTATTGCATGGAAAGTTTATAAAATTGAAATAAAAGCCAAATTAACAATACAAGATTAATTTTTTTTTTTTTTTCTTACATTAATCCTATCGATTACGGAATAAAATTCCTTCTTCAGGGGTGACCAGTATTGAGTCATTTTTTTTTTTTTTTCATCAAAAAACAAGAATAAAGAAACTTATTTCTTTGTTAATTTGATAAACGTCTTAGATGGTACGACGTCAACGCCTTGATGTTATGAAATGGCGGTAGGATTCAAAACCGGTGACGAACGAGAGATGCGTTGGCACGCTGTCGAGTAATGTGTGTGTTTTTCGTTCAAGTTTTAAGTATTGCATGGAAAGTTTATAAAATTGAAATAAAAGCCAAATTAACAATACAAGATTAATTTTTTTTTTTTTTTCTTACATTAATCCTATCGATTACGGAATAAAATTCCTTCTTCAGGGGTGACCAGTATTGAGTCATTTTTTTTTTTTTTTTCATCAAAAAACAAGAATAAAGAAACTTATTTCTTTGTTAATTTGATAAACGTCTTAGATGGTACGACGTCAACGCCTTGATGTTATGAAATGGCGGTAGGATTCAAAACCGGTGACGAACGAGAGATGCGTTGGCACGCTGTCGAGTAATGTGTGTGTTTTTCGTTCAAGTTTTAAGTATTGCATGGAAAGTTTATAAAATTGAAATAAAAGCCAAATTAACAATACAAGATTAATTTTTTTTTTTTTTTCTTACATTAATCCTATCGATTACGGAATAAAATTCCTTCTTCAGGGGTGACCAGTATTGAGTCATTTTTTTTTTTTTCATCAAAAAACAAGAATAAAGAAACTTATTTCTTTGTTAATTTGATAAACGTCTTAGATGGTACGACGTCAACGCCTTGATGTTATGAAATGGCGGTAGGATTCAAAACCGGTGACGAACGAGAGATGCGTTGGCACGCTGTCGAGTAATGTGTGTGTTTTTCGTTCAAGTTTTAAGTATTGCATGGAAAGTTTATAAAATTGAAATAAAAGCCAAATTAACAATACAAGATTAATTTTTTTTTTTTTCTTACATTAATCCTATCGATTACGGAATAAAATTCCTTCTTCAGGGGTGACCAGTATTGAGTCATTTTTTTTTTTTTTTCATCAAAAAACAAGAATAAAGAAACTTATTTCTTTGTTAATTTGATAAACGTCTTAGATGGTACGACGTCAACGCCTTGATGTTATGAAATGGCGGTAGGATTCAAAACCGGTGACGAACGAGAGATGCGTTGGCACGCTGTCGAGTAATGTGTGTGTTTTTCGTTCAAGTTTTAAGTATTGCATGGAAAGTTTATAAAATTGAAATAAAAGCCAAATTAACAATACAAGATTAATTTTTTTTTTTTTTTCTTACATTAATCCTATCGATTACGGAATAAAATTCCTTCTTCAGGGGTGACCAGTATTGAGTCATTTTTTTTTTTTTTCATCAAAAAACAAGAATAAAGAAACTTATTTCTTTGTTAATTTGATAAACGTCTTAGATGGTACGACGTCAACGCCTTGATGTTATGAAATGGCGGTAGGATTCAAAACCGGTGACGAACGAGAGATGCGTTGGCACGCTGTCGAGTAATGTGTGTGTTTTTCGTTCAAGTTTTAAGTATTGCATGGAAAGTTTATAAAATTGAAATAAAAGCCAAATTAACAATACAAGATTAATTTTTTTTTTTTTTTCTTACATTAATCCTATCGATTACGGAATAAAATTCCTTCTTCAGGGGTGACCAGTATTGAGTCATTTTTTTTTTTTTTTCATCAAAAAACAAGAATAAAGAAACTTATTTCTTTGTTAATTTGATAAACGTCTTAGATGGTACGACGTCAACGCCTTGATGTTATGAAATGGCGGTAGGATTCAAAACCGGTGACGAACGAGAGATGCGTTGGCACGCTGTCGAGTAATGTGTGTGTTTTTCGTTCAAGTTTTAAGTATTGCATGGAAAGTTTATAAAATTGAAATAAAAGCCAAATTAACAATACAAGATTAATCTTGTATTGTTAATTTGGCTTTTATTTCAATTTTATAAACTTTCCATGCAATACTTAAAACTTGAACGAAAAACACACACATTACTCGACAGCGTGCCAACGCATCTCTCGTTCGTCACCGGTTTTGAATCCTACCGCCATTTCATAACATCAAGGCGTTGACGTCGTACCATCTAAGACGTTTATCAAATTAACAAAGAAATAAGTTTCTTTATTCTTGTTTTTTGATGAAAAAAAAAAAAAAAAATGACTCAATACTGGTCACCCCTGAAGAAGGAATTTTATTCCGTAATCGATAGGATTAATGTAAGAAAAAAAAAAAAAAATTAATCTTGTATTGTTAATTTGGCTTTTATTTCAATTTTATAAACTTTCCATGCAATACTTAAAACTTGAACGAAAAACACACACATTACTCGACAGCGTGCCAACGCATCTCTCGTTCGTCACCGGTTTTGAATCCTACCGCCATTTCATAACATCAAGGCGTTGACGTCGTACCATCTAAGACGTTTATCAAATTAACAAAGAAATAAGTTTCTTTATTCTTGTTTTTTGATGAAAAAAAAAAAAAAAATGACTCAATACTGGTCACCCCTGAAGAAGGAATTTTATTCCGTAATCGATAGGATTAATGTAAGAAAAAAAAAAAAATTAATCTTGTATTGTTAATTTGGCTTTTATTTCAATTTTATAAACTTTCCATGCAATACTTAAAACTTGAACGAAAAACACACACATTACTCGACAGCGTGCCAACGCATCTCTCGTTCGTCACCGGTTTTGAATCCTACCGCCATTTCATAACATCAAGGCGTTGACGTCGTACCATCTAAGACGTTTATCAAATTAACAAAGAAATAAGTTTCTTTATTCTTGTTTTTTGATGAAAAAAAAAAAAAAAATGACTCAATACTGGTCACCCCTGAAGAAGGAATTTTATTCCGTAATCGATAGGATTAATGTAAGAAAAAAAAAAAAAAATTAATCTTGTATTGTTAATTTGGCTTTTATTTCAATTTTATAAACTTTCCATGCAATACTTAAAACTTGAACGAAAAACACACACATTACTCGACAGCGTGCCAACGCATCTCTCGTTCGTCACCGGTTTTGAATCCTACCGCCATTTCATAACATCAAGGCGTTGACGTCGTACCATCTAAGACGTTTATCAAATTAACAAAGAAATAAGTTTCTTTATTCTTGTTTTTTGATGAAAAAAAAAAAAAAAAAAATGACTCAATACTGGTCACCCCTGAAGAAGGAATTTTATTCCGTAATCGATAGGATTAATGTAAGAAAAAAAAAAAATTAATCTTGTATTGTTAATTTGGCTTTTATTTCAATTTTATAAACTTTCCATGCAATACTTAAAACTTGAACGAAAAACACACACATTACTCGACAGCGTGCCAACGCATCTCTCGTTCGTCACCGGTTTTGAATCCTACCGCCATTTCATAACATCAAGGCGTTGACGTCGTACCATCTAAGACGTTTATCAAATTAACAAAGAAATAAGTTTCTTTATTCTTGTTTTTTGATGAAAAAAAAAAAAAAAAAATGACTCAATACTGGTCACCCCTGAAGAAGGAATTTTATTCCGTAATCGATAGGATTAATGTAAGAAAAAAAAAAAAAATTAATCTTGTATTGTTAATTTGGCTTTTATTTCAATTTTATAAACTTTCCATGCAATACTTAAAACTTGAACGAAAAACACACACATTACTCGACAGCGTGCCAACGCATCTCTCGTTCGTCACCGGTTTTGAATCCTACCGCCATTTCATAACATCAAGGCGTTGACGTCGTACCATCTAAGACGTTTATCAAATTAACAAAGAAATAAGTTTCTTTATTCTTGTTTTTTGATGAAAAAAAAAAAAAAAATGACTCAATACTGGTCACCCCTGAAGAAGGAATTTTATTCCGTAATCGATAGGATTAATGTAAGAAAAAAAAAAAATTAATCTTGTATTGTTAATTTGGCTTTTATTTCAATTTTATAAACTTTCCATGCAATACTTAAAACTTGAACGAAAAACACACACATTACTCGACAGCGTGCCAACGCATCTCTCGTTCGTCACCGGTTTTGAATCCTACCGCCATTTCATAACATCAAGGCGTTGACGTCGTACCATCTAAGACGTTTATCAAATTAACAAAGAAATAAGTTTCTTTATTCTTGTTTTTTGATGAAAAAAAAAAAAAAAATGACTCAATACTGGTCACCCCTGAAGAAGGAATTTTATTCCGTAATCGATAGGATTAATGTAAGAAAAAAAAAAAAAATTAATCTTGTATTGTTAATTTGGCTTTTATTTCAATTTTATAAACTTTCCATGCAATACTTAAAACTTGAACGAAAAACACACACATTACTCGACAGCGTGCCAACGCATCTCTCGTTCGTCACCGGTTTTGAATCCTACCGCCATTTCATAACATCAAGGCGTTGACGTCGTACCATCTAAGACGTTTATCAAATTAACAAAGAAATAAGTTTCTTTATTCTTGTTTTTTGATGAAAAAAAAAAAAAAAATGACTCAATACTGGTCACCCCTGAAGAAGGAATTTTATTCCGTAATCGATAGGATTAATGTAAGAAAAAAAAAAAAAATTAATCTTGTATTGTTAATTTGGCTTTTATTTCAATTTTATAAACTTTCCATGCAATACTTAAAACTTGAACGAAAAACACACATATATATATATATATAAGTTAATGTAAACGCTTATATATATATATATAAGTTGATGTAACCGCTTATATATATATATATATATATATATATATATATATATGCATATATATATAAGTTAATGTAACCGCGTATATATATATATATATATATATATATATATATATATATATATATATATATATATATATATGCAGCTGTAAACATATAATTTTTCGAGTGATTCGATCTTTTGTATTTTTACGATTTTTTCTAAAAGCTGTAGAATTTAAAAATCCGGAAAACAAATGATCGCTCCTTAAATATAACGAGCACTTTCGATTCACTTCCAGCACAATTAAAATATGAAATAAAAATAGAAAAATAAACTAGGTGCCATCAGGTTTTAGTAACTTGTTATGTTTAACGATCTTTCTCTTGAATGTAAAAATGTTAGGTAGAGACACACGCACACAATATATATATATATATATATATATATATATATATATATATATATATATATATATATATATGTATATATATGTGTGTATATATATATATATATATATAGAGAGAGAGAGAGAGAGAGAGAGAGAGAGATACATATAATATATATAGATATATATATATATATATTAGTTTATGACTTGGCTTAAAATAACAGAATGTTAATCAAAGATCATAATATAAAAACGTCTTAACGTCAGAATTATATATATATATATATATATATATATATATATATATAGTAAGTTATTTGAATATATTAATACTTTTTATATATAAAAGATACACGCATAAACAAGATCATCCGTAATTTTAAAACACATATTTTACGCGTAATTGTTGTCAATATAAGCTATATTTAGTGTATATTATTTTGTTTCTAAAAGTTAAACATGCACGTACAAGCTCCACGTATTAATTCATATGTCTTCAATATTTGTTAAATGTTAACAATAACTATGAAATATTTATTATTAGATATTATTTCAAGCGTCACTTGTTTAAATTATGTTTTAAAGATGTCAAGGGTGCATATAAAGGGCAACGCTTTATAATTAACAAGAAAAAACCAATAAGACTTGCATTAAATTTAATCTAATGTTATGAACAAAAAATCAACCATATTATATTATTAGAAACGAATTAAGCAAATGTAATTATTAAAAATAAAGTAAGTATACTTAGTTATTAAAAGCTATTCATCATATTTAGATGTTTGAAAATAATACAGCTTATGTAATTATTGGAATAAAAACAAACATATTTAGTTATTAGAAACAATTAAAGCACACTTACTTATTAGAAACAAATAAGGCATATTTTGTAAGAACCAACCAACTCATAGTTTGTGAGTAAGAAAAAATAAAGCATATTAAGATATTAGAAAAATACGGCATAGTTTGTATCAGAAAAAATATAAAGCATATTTCATTATTAGAAAGAAAGAAAGAAAGCATATTAAGTTATTAAAACATATTTATTTATTAGAAACGCAATCAGAATATTTAGTTATATAGAAGAAACACAGCAAAGTTATTCATTATTAAACACATCAATCATATCATGTTATCACTTACGAATTTATCATATTTAGTTATTATAAAAAATAAAACATATTTAGTTTTTATGAACAATAATTTATATTTATTTGAAACAAATAAAGTAAATATATTTATTAGAAAAAATCATACTAAGCTATTAGTAACAAATAAAGCGTATTTAGGTATTATAAATAAGTAAAACATATCATGTTATTAGAAACAACTGAATCATATCTAGTTATGGGATACAAATAATACCTATTTACTTATTAGAAACAAATAAAGCATAGTTCGTCATTAAGCTTCATATTTAGTTACTAGAAACTAATAATGTAATTAAATATTATGAACAATATGAAGCATATTTATATATTAGACACAGATGAAATATATATATATATATATATATATATATATATATATACTGTTATCAAAAAATAAATAAATAGAATGTAGTCATAAGACACAAATAACATATATGTGGTTATTAGAAACACACAACTATAAAGTTATAAGAAACAAATAAAGCGTATTACGTAATTAGAAACGAATGAAGCATATTAAATTATTCTAAAATATGTATATATAGCCTATTTAGTTATTAATAACAAACAATATGTTTTATTGAAAAGCATAACATATAATTAGTCATTATGAATATATTAAGAATATTAACTTATAATAAAAAAAATAACGCACATCAAGCTATTTTGAACTAATAAAGCTAATTTATTAATTAGAACAATAATGCGTATAACATGATTAGAACAAATAAGTAATATTTAGTTATTGTAAAAAAGCATATTAAGTTATTCGAAAAAATAAGAATAGTGTTATTAGAAAGAAATAACACATTCAGTTTTTAGATATAAATAAAACATATTCTGTTATAAGAAAAATAGAGCACATTTAGTTATTACAAACAAATACAACACATTTAGTTATTAGAATCAAACGCATCATATTTAGTTATTAGAAACTAAAAACGTATATGTAGTTATTAGAAACTAAAAAAGGATATTGAGTTATTAGAAACAAATAAATCAGATTTCGTAATTAGAAACAAATAAATCATATCTATTTATAAGGAATAATAAAACCTATTTATTAATTATAAACAAATAAAACATATTTATTTATTAGATTCAAATAAAGCCTATTTATTTATTAGAAACAAATAAGGCATATTTATTTATTAGACACTAATAACAACCCAATGAAGAATTAATTATTAATTAGAAACAAGCAAAGCATATTTAACTATAAGAAAAAAATGAAGCCTAGTTGGTTATTCGAAACAAATTATATTTAATTATTAGAATCAAATACCGCATATTTAGTTATTAGAAACAAATAAAGCATATTTAGTTCATATAATCACATAAAGCTTATTTAAGTATTTGAAAGAAATAACAGATATTTAGCTTTTAGAAACAAATACATCATATGTATTTATTAGAACCAGATAAAGCCGACTTCGGAATTAGAAACACATAAATAATATTTAGTTAATAGAAACAAATAAATCAGATTAAGTAAATAGAAACAAATAAATCAGATTAAGTAAATAGAAACAAATAAATCAGATTAAGTAAATAGAAACAAATAAATCAGATTAAGTAAATAGAAACAAATAAATCAGATTAAGTAAATCGAAACAAATAAATCAGATTAAGTAAATAGAAACAAATAAATCAGATTAAGGAAATAGAAACAAATAAATCAGATTTAGTAAATAGAAACAAATAAATCAGATTAAGTAAATAGAAACAAATAAATCAGATTAAGTAAATAGAAACAAATAAATCAGATTTAGTAAATAGAAACAAATAAATCAGATTAAGTAAATAGAAACAAATAAATCAGATTAAGGAAATAGAAACAAATAAATCAGATTAAGTAAATAGAAACAAATAAATCAGATAAAGTAAATAGAAACAAATAAATCAGATAAAGTAAATAGAAACAAATAAATCAGATTAAGTAAATAGAAACAAATAAATCAGATTAAGGAAATAGAAACAAATAACGCATATTTAGTTATTAGACACAAATGAAGCATATTTATTTAAGCAAATTAAGCATATTCAATCATAAGAAACAACTACAGTATATTTAATTATTTAGAACAGGTAACTCTTATTGTGTTACTAGTAACAAATAAAGCATATTTTGCTATTAGAAACCAATAAAGCACATTTATGCTATTTCAATCTTTCTTAAGGTTCAGTAAGCTTAAGACTCGCATTTTAAACATTGTCTAGGATTTACAGCCTTGAACTATATCGATGCATTCTCTACAAACCTTCCAACAGTAAATTGTTGTGTTTCTATTTTTTCTTTGTTTCATTTGACATTGCTCTTTTTCAGATGGGGCATCTTTTGAATTTTCGGCAATCTTCTCACACACTTTGATCAACATTTTATAAATATCTCAAAGTTTACAAATGATTACTTTTGACTATTCGACGCCAACTTATCAATCTATAAAATTCCTTTGATAATAATATATTATTCTTTGAAAAGAGTAGCTTATGTAAAAGAAAAAATAAGGATATTTTATTGATACACCTTGTCTTAAATAACTGAAAATGAAAAAGATTTGACATTCTTATATTTGGTATTTCTATTTTCATTCATTTATATCTTATTCTCTCTCTCTCTCTCCTTCTCTCTCTCTTTATGTATATATATATATATATATATATATATATATATATATATATATATATATATATATATTTATATCTATATCTATCTATGTATCTATCTATTTATCTCTCTCTCCCTATATATATATATATATATATATATATATATATATATATATATATATATTAGTATTTCATGTATCTACATAAAATGTTATAAGGAGATATACTTTTTTATGTATCAATTTTCAGTATTTACTTCAACAGTGCTCGATACGTAAGTAGAGCTAGGTAGTAAGCTATGAAAATATATTTATGGCAATTAAGCTACACAGACGCTCTTGCGTTTCGCAGAAATAAAGTTACCTTAGGCTAACGACTAATAAATAAATAAATGAGTAAAAAAACTTAAACTAAACAAAACATACAAATTTAAAAATGAAAACCTAAAATACAAATACAAGGAACCCATTATATTGATACAACAAAGGAAACCGGATATAGGGCAATCTATAGAACACTGAACAATAGAAGAGGATATAGGAAGTAACACTAACCACACCATTTGTTCGTGAGAATCCCAACGATTGGCTGAGAGAACAACAAAGAATGTCATCGGTTACCTAGCTAGCCGTGCATAAAAAACACTTGACAAAAATAACTCAATGCATTTTAGTCTGAAGATCCCCCACGGGGATGACACGCGGGAGCCTCTGTGTAGCTTAATTGGCATAACTATATTTCCATAGCTTACTATATATATATATATATATATATATATATATATATATATATATATATATATATATATATATATATATATATATAGCTTGTTACCAATATCCAGGGGGTATGAATCCGAAGGAAGTTGAAACCGGGGTTATGAGAGTGCTCAATGAAAATTAAGAGCAATGCTCATGTCTCATGTCGCCGTTATAGACAGAGCTCCATCTCTGGCCCCCTACCCCTCCAATGTATCTTCAATTTCAATTTCTAGTTGAGGTGAATTTGAGATGTTTGCCATTTGGATTCCATTGTAGCCTGATGAAGTTGACACTATTTGCAAGTGTTAACGAAACAGAATATGTTTTGTCGCAAGTAATGGAATAAAATCATCAACAATATATATATATATATATATATATATACATATATATATATATATATATATATATATATATATATATATATATATATACGAACCCATAGACACATTCATATATATGTGTATCATTATATGTGAGTATTTCTGCTTATATAAGAAATAGGTTGATTCAAAACAATAATTACAAAATAAATTGATGACGTCACAACAGTATAAATATAACTTATTAATTCATAGCAATTCCAATTAGATTATGCCTATAAGGAATAATACCGAAATGTTGTATATATATTTCAGAGCGAGTTACAATCGATCGAATAATTATCATCACGAGACAGACCATAATTCTAGGCAATCTAAACATCGAACTTATAAGCCCTCATAGTTTTACATATATACGGTGTCAAACATGGGCACATATTTTTAAAAGCACAGCTTTACTAGACTATAATCATTATACATGTATGATACTCGCCGTTGTTTATTTTAGGGATGCTGTGTTTTTATTACACAATGCAAATACATTGATTTTTTTCTTGTCAACTTTGATTTTTATTTGATTTTTTGAACATTTAAACTCTGTAATGACAGCACAATATTTCGGCTGATTAATAAAAAAAAACAATACCATCAAAAAGTGTATATTATGCAAGGAAATGAAATATATTAGCAATTTTTTAATATTTTTAATTAATAAATTAACAAATAAAAAATCAAACAGTGTTTTCATGAATTTAAATAACAATATATTGCAAGTATACAAATTAATTAACAAATAAATACATCAAAATAATTAAAATATATTGCACATGTAAGAATAATACGGCTCATTATTCTAACTCTTACACCGGACGAAATAAGGGACGAACAATCTGACTACTATTGAAGAGCTATGGTTTCATTTTTTTAGAAATCACTTTAGTTTATTTAATTAATTTGTTTCGAAAGCATGTTAATTAAATTTTATGAATTACTGCATATATGATATATATTTCAAGAGTAGTAATAAGGCAAATAGAGGATATGGTAAAAATAATAGTAACACTACTTAATGTAATAATAAAATATATTAATGCTGACATCAATAGTAATAATAACAATAATAATACAATAATAACCACATTAGTAATAATAAAAATTATATAAATAGTTGGAATAATAAGTATAGTAACAATGATGATATTAATAATGGAAATAGTGATAATAATAATTTTAACTACCGAATTAATAACAAAAATAATAAGTATAGTTAAATGTGGTAAGAATAAAATGGAATCGACAGAGATAAAAATAACAATATTAACACTGTAATAATTATGAAAATAATAATATCTTGAATACTTTTAGTAATAATAATAGTGTCAAAAATAATAGTACTTATATCAATAATCCGGTAAAAATAGGAATAACAGCTACAATGTGTACCATGATAACAAGCAGTAATATGCTCCCTCCGGTCGCATATTACTGCTTGTTTTTTTAATTTAAGTGCTCAGTCAAATATGTTTGTTCTGTTTTAGTTTCACAATAAAGAAAGAAAGTACATCACCACAGCCTTTATTTTGATAAATAAAACACAGAATAATAAAAACATAGTTTTGAAAAAAAAAACATTTACCCTGCACAGCGTAAAATGTACAACGAAAAATCCTGAACTAACTTAAGGTCGTAAAAAGATAAAAATATTTGATTTGTTTAAATCGAAAAAAAGTGTACTTAAAATTTAAAAAAAATTATTTTAAATAAAATACTGCTATTTAAAAAATAGTAATTTTTTAAATCAATTATTGTTTAAATTATTGTTTAAACCTACTTTCTAATAATATAAAAAACAAAACGTTTTAGTAAAAAATCAAAGTAAATATATCATTTTTGAGCGACTTCTCGTAATCTGTTGTTTACATGTTATGAATCAAATAACGCGCCCCTGTTTTGTGGCCCTCTCGCACTCTCTTTCTTAAAATAGAACTTTATGTGCGTTCGAAATAGAACATTATACCTAATAATCAGAGGGAAGGTAAGACATATACACCATTTACCCTTACCTAAAAAAAGTGGAGGTATTGTCTGGGAAGATGGTATAATAACAACAGAACAGATACTGCACTACCTCACGCTTAAAAATTATAGGAAGAGATCATCCTTGGGAAGTAGTATCATGACCACAGCACAAATATTACATTCTTTCCCCAAACACCTAGGGAGGTAATGCCGAAGAGGATTTTATCATGACAATAGAACATATACTACACTACCTCCACACCATCAAAAAAAGAATAGGTAATGCCTGGGAAGATGGTATCATGACAAAAGAACAGATACTGTACTACCTCCACACCTCTTCAAAAAAGAGGGGTACTGCCTGGAAAGATGGTATTATGGATACAGAAAACAAAACACACTTACTCCACACCTCTCAAAAAGGGAGGCAATGCCTGTGAGGATGGTATCATTACGACAGAACAGACCCTACACTACCTCCACACCTATAAAAAAAGAAGAGATAATGCGTGGGATGGTTGTATCATGGCTATAGAACAGATACATAAACTCTACACCTCCCAAAAAGGAGGAGGTAATCCGTTTGAGGATAGTATCATAATTACAGAAAAGATACGACACTACTTCAACACCTCTCAAAATAGAGGAGATAATGCCTGAGAAGAAGGCACCATGACAACAGAACCGATACTAGACAAAAACAACTCTAAAACAGATGGAGGTAATGCCTGGAAGGATTGTTTCATTACAACAGAACCAATACCACACTACTTCCACACCCCTCGAAAAGAAGGAGGTCATGCTGGAAAGGATTGTATCATGACAATAGAACGATGCTACACTACCTCTACACCTCTTAAAAAGAGCGGGTAATGCCTGGGAGGATGTTATCATGACAACAGGACATATACTATACTAACTCTACACATCTCAAAAAAGGAGAATAATGCCTGCCCGGATGGTATCATGGAAGCAGATACCATCCTCCCGCGCATTACCTCCCCTCTTTTTGAGAGGTGTAGACGTAGTGTAGTATCTGTTCTGCTTCCAACTAGCAAAAATATGTGACCTGAGGGAGAGCATAATTACTAGTAATCTTAAATAGTATATGCTATGCCTTAGCCAGACATACAGACAAACAGACATACATATACACAATCTTATGATTATTAATAGATAGCAATAATAATAATAATAATAATAATAATAATAATAATAATAATAATAATAATAATAATAATAATAATAATAATAGTAATTATAACAGCAGTGAGTAAGAAGAAAAGAGCAAGTAACATAGAAATAATAATATTTAATAACAAGAGTAATGGATAATACAATTATTCATCTATATACCCAAGATGACAACTCTAAATATTGGGGATTAACTTTATATATATATATATATATATATATATATATATATGTATATATATATATATATATATATATATATAATGTTATGTATGCCCCTTTATGAATGTTAAATTAGTAAATAAGAATGTATATTCAATATGTATGCTACTGTAGAAATAGGATATTTTGTAAAACCAGTTATATAATTAATGTATGTATAAAAGGACTGCGCCTGTCGTTTCAATACTTACAATATGGTCATTTAATGTATATACATTTAGGTTGCGACTTCGAGTTGCCATCATACTTTATGTCTGTTTAGAAGATATCATTTAAGATTACACTTTATAGAAGAAAAATTGTAATATAATGAAAACCTTCCAGTTTGTGCGTTTAATTAATTTTCAAGGATAACATACGATGAATAAAGTATGTTTCCGTCTCAAGTATACGATTATGTATCTCTTGTTTCCCGGTTTAGTAAAACTAATGAGGTGCTATGAAAATATCGTTGAAGCAGTGCTAACTTAACGTGGTATTTCATTCTTTAGACGAGCGACATATTTACTAGGTTTGCATGATTTACAGTCATTTTTGAAAGGATTGTGATGCGGCATGATGAACTATTTCAGCAGCGTAATTCGTTGTATTACAACAATGAGAATAAGCATGACTTTTTTCAGCCGAAAACATGCACACCGTTTCTTTGGAAGTACACTTTCTTTGTGGTTATAGCGCGTTCAGTGCATCCAACTCACAGAGAATCGGGCTAATACAATTATTGGGTATTTATATTGAAATGAGCATTTTGCAAAATATAACTTGTCCTATTTGTGTACATATGATTATAATAGACGAGTTCTCTTATTGTAATAATATGAACTAATCTGTACCATGATATACACTTAAATGATAAACATGCATCCATTCTGAACTTTAAAATTTCTATTCCATTATCGACTCGTATAAAACAACATAAGAAACTATTGTAATTCTTTAAATAATCCTTCTCACACACCTTTTCTCTCTCTCTCTCTCTCTCTCTCTCTATATATATATATATATATATATATATATATATATATGTATATATATACATATATATGTATATATATATATATATATATATATATATATATATTAAAATATAAATTTAAATATAGATTTAAATAACGACCTAATTACATGAAACACATTGTAGTTACGATGCTAAATATATCTACCCTTCTTTACAAAGAGAAAAAAGAATTAAACGTCTCCCTGACACAGTATTTGTCATTGAGTGCGTAAATACTTATAGACGTCTTGCTTTTGAAACCTGAGAGTATACCAATATGATATTAGCACATAACCTGCAGGTTAGCTTTGATATGTATAGTCCACTTTACCAAAATTGCTAGCCATTCTGGGTTAGCACCTTTCAATCTAGCACGTATTGTTGGATATATTTGACTTTAAAGTAGTATTCATTTTTTAAACTACTTACATTAGTTGGCTTCACGCCTCGTCTGGAGCAATTTCTATTAAAAAAATTAAATATGAAAAAAACTAAAAGTCGACGAAATTTTTGTTCAAACAAATAACTATCAAGACAGGCTACTGCGTGATACAACATATTTTAACTAACACACATTAAAGGACATATTTTGACTAACACCCATTAAAGGACATATTTTTACTAACACACATTAAAGGACATATTTTAACTAACACACATTAAAGGACATATTTTTACTAACACACATTAAAGGACATATTTTAACTAACACACATTAAAGGACATATTTTGACTAACACCCATTAAAGGACATATTTTAACACACACACATTAAAGGACATATTTTAACTAACACACATTAAAGGACATATTTTAACACACACACATTAAAGGACATATTTTAACAAACACCCATTAAAAGACATATTTTAACAAACACACATTAAAGGACATATTTTAACAAACACCCATTAAAGGACATATTTTAACAAACACACATTAAAGGACATATTTTAACTAACCCACATTAAAGGACATATTTTAACTAACACACATTAAAGGACATATTTGAACTAACACACATTAAAGGACATATTTGAACTAACACACATTAAAGGACATATTTTAACCAACACACATTAAAGGACATATTTTAACTAACACACATTAAAGGACATATTTTAACTAACACACATTAAAGGACATATTTTAACTAACACACATTAAAGGACATATTTTAACTAACATACATTAAAGGACATATTTTAACAAACACACATTAAAGGACATATTTAACTAACACACATTAAAGGACATATTTTAACAAACACACATTAAAGGACATATTTAACAAACACACATTAAAGGACATATTTTAACTAACACACATTAAAGGACATATTTTAACTAACATACATTAAAGGACATATTTTAACAAACACACATTAAAGGACATATTTAACTAACACACATTAAAGGACATATTTTAACAAACACACATTAAAGGACATATTTGAACTAACACACATTAAAGGACATATTTTAACTAACACACATTAAAGGACATATTTTAACTAACACACATTAAAGGACATATTTTAACAAACACACATTAAAGGACATATTTAACTAACCCACATTAAAGGACATATTTTAACAAACACACATTAAAGGACATATTTAACAAACACACATTAAAGGACATATTTTAACTAACACACATTAAAGGACATATTTTAACTAACATACATTAAAGGACATATTTTAACAAACACACATTAAAGGACATATTTTACCTAACACACATTAAAGGACATATTTTAACAAACACACATTAAAGGACATATTTTAACAAACACACATTAAAGGACATATTTAACAAACACACATTAAAGGACATATTTTAACTAACACACATTAAAGGACATATTTTAACAAACACACATTAAAGGACATATTTAACAAACACACGTTAAAGGACATATTTTAACTAACACACATTAAAGGACATATTTTAACTAACATACATTAAAGGACATATTTTAACAAACACACATTAAAGGACATATTTTACCTAACACACATTAAAGGACATATTTTAACAAACACACATTAAAGGACATATTTGAACTAACACACATTAAAGGACATATTTTAACTAACACACATTAAAGGACATATTTTAACTAACATACATTAAAGGACATATTTTAACAAACACACATTAAAGGACATATTTTAACTAACATACATTAAAGGACATATTTTAACAAACACACATTAAAGGACATATTTAACTAACACACATTAAAGGACATATTTTAACTTACACACATTAAAGGACATATTTTAACAAACACACATTAAAGGACATATTTTAACAAACACACATTAAAGGACATATTTAACTAACCCACATTAAAGGACATATTTTAACTAACACACATTAAAGGACATATTTGAACAAACACACATTAAAGGACATATTTTAATTAACACACATTAAAGGACATATTTTGACAAACACACATTAAAGGGCATATTTTAACTAACACACATTAAAGGACCTATTTTAACTAACACACATTAAAGGACATATTTTAACAAACACACATTAAAAGACATATTTAACTAACATACATTAAAGGACATATTTTAACTAACACACATTAAAGGACATATTTTAACAAACACACATTAAAGGACATATTTTAACAAACACACATTAAAGGACATATTTTAACTAACCCACATTAAAGGACATATTTTAACAAACACACATTAAAGGACATATTTAACAAACACACATTAAAGGACATATTTTAACTAACACACATTAATGGACATATTGCTTTCGAGGTATGTTAATGAAATATTAAGTTGTTTCGCGTCTACTAAGAGAGTTGATCTAGAATACTATTGAATTTGAATGCAAAATGAACAGTGTATTCTGTCTATTCTACAAAGTAACTTGCTATGACAGCTATGGTCTAACTAAACGAAAACAGCAACGGCAGTAAAGTTAAGCTCATACACAGAGATGCCCCTCGATTACAGAAATAAGTTATTATCTTAGCTGAAAAGGCACACACATGAAACGCGTATCAGAGCTAGTTCATGAATAAGACTGATGACGTTCTCTTCCCTCACAGTGTAAAATGATTACACGGAATTATTTTCATCTCAGCGGAAATTAAATGAACATAACTTCTAAACGCCTCACAAGATATCTAAATGCACTCCCATATACATACATATATATATATATATATATATATATATATATATATATATATATATATATATATATATAGTGGTAATAATGAATATATGCAACTTCATATTAAGAAGAGTTTACTTTAACAGCACCCTTGTTGTTGTAAGCAATATATCTTTACAGCTGATCTATTCAGATATATGTTCTTAGCATAAGGCTTATCAATAAATAACTTTCAATGTTTTACATGTTTGATAAGTGGAATTACATATATCGAAGGGGAAACCAGAGACGTAGAACTACTTCCATTGCAATTCGGACATGTAACTACACTCATATAATTGCTACACTTCCTAGTATGTCTAAATCTCTTGGGGGAGGCATACACACAGAGTAAACACTACTCTGTGTGTATGCCTCCTCCAAATATATATATATATATATATATATATATATATATATATATATATATATATATATATATATATACAGAGAGAGTGCGATATATATATATATATATATATATATATATATGTCTAGGCATATACAACAGTGATAAAGAGGGAGAGATTGAAGGGGGAGAGAACAAGAGAGGGGAGGCATACACTCAGATAGACAGAGTAGCGTTACGTACAAAATATAGTAAACTATTTAATTTATTATAAGAAAAGATTCTCTAACTTCATATAAGTTTTTAGAGACGTGTACATTTCATGTGAACTCATAAACTGTTTTTAGTAGAACTCACACACAAACATAACACACACATACGAGCAGGCACACCCATACACATAGGCAGTGGATATTTGGAAAGAATGACAGATTTCAATCTTTCCAAATATGATCTAAGGTTAAGATCGGATTCTAACTCTGTCTGATGAGATCTCAGTATATAATAACTGTTGATCGATTACATCGATATGCCAGTGTCCCAGAATTTGTACATTTCTGTGTAAATTAAAATAATCATATATATATATATATATATATATATATATATATATATATATATATATATATATATATATATATACAGAACGATAACTAGAGAGAGAAAGAGAAATATAAGCATACTTACAGACACACGGAACCTCATTGCGTATTTAATATACACCAATTCTTCACGCATATTGTTTTCGAATTAGAAATATAAAAAATATATTCTAGTATTTCATATAATTTTATTTGAAAATAATCGGGGCGGAGGGTAGAATTCAAACCGCACATTCGATGTTTCCAGTCTGATACTTTCCTTTCATAATTCAGACATTTGACTATTAAAATAACCTCACCAGAAACATCTTATATACGTTATATTGGTCAAGTTGTCTTTTAAAATCACGCTCATAAGATACATCGGATATACGTATTTCAACTTTCTAGTGGGTTCTGCTCAATAGGGCACTTATAGGTAGAGGGCACGTAGATAGTCGGCACATAGAGAGTAAAGTAAGGATTCGAGACCACTTACATTGTCTTACCCGGGTAATGTTTTACATATGATATCAACTTTATCTAAGTAGGATATTTTGAAGTTGTCAGGGAGAACCAGTAAAAAAGGCACTAAGAGATTTAGGAAGCACTTCCATTGTTTTCCACAGAAGAGTTTATAGATACAACTTTCATACACATTGCATGAATTTGGAATTTTGGAATTTTCATAGCCCATTTCATACGTGCACTTAGAGATTTTGAGACACTGCATTTTATTACCCAATACATTTTACATAATAATACACTTTTAAGTTATATGTATACTCTCTAAGGAACGAACTTACATCAGGCAGATACATCCGAACATACACACAAGGGAGAGTTTAGATTACCTATTAAACACCATCCTTGAGTGCCTTCGGACAACCTGCCATTAGGATACTTAACCCTACATGAAAACACTTACCAAATATTCAAAATTACGGTATTCGAAGCACAAAATGGATCCCCTCGAAACGGTTTTACACTGGCTTTACAAAAAATGGTGCACTTCACCAACTGATGTTAACTCACTTAGTAATTTGCTTGATACTCGACCAGACTAGATGAATTCTTGTCCTGGAGTGCGGTAAGCCCAAAAGATCAATAGAAAGATATACTATAACATGGTTTACTGGTCAATTGGTGAGAGGACAATTAATTGGCTTACCTTCTTTACACACTCAACGTTTGATGGGTAAAGGAAAACTAAAATGGAGCATTCGAATATCTATGTATCTCATATAGAGATCACGTGTTAGCCATAATAAATAAACTCTCTGCTTTTTAAGAACTTCGACTGAGGTAAAATGAAACAAATTAAAACACACAAATATTGAGTTTATATACGGAGACATGTATAGAATGGTATATACATCTAGACATATGCATATAGAGAGTGATAAAGAGATAGAAATAAAACAACGCGAAAGAGAAACAGAGTCAGTCACAGAGACAGATGAAGACTCGTTTTATACTTAAATACTTTTAAACTAACACTTATGTGAAAACTCGACTATACGTTATAGAAATCGTAAGAGTGGTTTTCCTTATAGTTCACTTAGAGGTCAGTGCACGTTAATATTAAGTACATAGAACTACTAACATTGTATTTCCCGAAGAAGTTTATGTATAATATATAAATGTCATCAACATAGGATATACTTGTAGTTTTATTGAGCGTTGACCCAAATAGTTCACTTTAGTTTAGAGAACATTGAGAGATTCGGGGCTGCTTACAGTGTCTTCCCCAGAAGATGTTATTATTCATAATCATAGGCTATATTTGAAGTGTTAAATGTTTTATTCTGCCATTGCCTCTTTGATTCGAAGTAAAAAATGCGGAAACTCCCCCACTGTCTTCCCCTTGAATTTTTACATTCGTATTTAAATATTATTTAGTTTCTCTCAACTTTCCTGCAAAGGTAAACACGGACATGTCACACATACACAAATGCAAACATAATACACCCATTGATTGAGTTATATATAAGATAGATAGATAGATAGATCGATAGATAGATTTAGAAAATATAGAATATATAGAGAGCAATACAAAAACGAAAGAAAGAGACAGAGTGTGGCAGATATACAGAGACAGATAGGCGTTATTTACTAAATATACGAGAATACTTACTTTACATATTATTGTATTTAAGAAAAAGAAAACATGATTTCTGGATTTATTTTTTATAAAATCGAGTGATAGAATTGAAACCGCACACTCGATGTTTTCTGACTAATATTTTCTCAACCAAACAATTCAGCTATTCGCAAAGTGCTTTTTTAAAAATCACACTCATAAGCAACATCTGATAGTCTTATTTAAACTTTAAAGTGGGTTCTGCTACTAAATATATTAAATACAAAGATGCTACCGTAGATATTCGAAAATAGTAATATTCTCTTATAAATTTTATACATATGGTTTACATTTTATAAAAATCATATATATTGAAATTTGTAAGTGACTGTTAAATTATACACCTCCATAGAGTGCAGTTTTATATTCGTGGACACTTCTATTGTATTTCCTAATACATTTTACATAATAATACACTTTTACATTTTATGCAGATCTTGTAACGTGTTTTTTTATAGAGAACACATAAACATCACACACACGCACACACACGTACATTGAGTTATCTCTCTTTCTCTCTCTCTACTTCTCTCTTTCCATGTGTGTTTAGCTCTCTCTCTTTCTCTCTCTCTCTCTCTCTCTCTCTCTCTCTCTCTCTCTGTATATATATATATATATATATCTTCTAAAGGAGTTTTGATTAATTCTTAACAAAAAAGAAAAGACAGTTTCAATTTCAAGGGATAGAAACTACATGCACATTATCGCAGACTTAACACTTACATAAGCCGACTTACCACTGGAAAATGTACAAATAGAAAAAAATTCAAGTTAATAAAAAAAAAAAAAAAAAATAATAATAATAATAATAATAATAATAATAATAATAATAATAATAATAATAATAATAATAATAAAAAGATCCTAAAATAAGTTTAAAAAAAACAAGAAAAAAACATATTTACGGCATGGATTGACTAAAAGAAAGCGTTCGACAGAATCCCTAAGAGTGGATATTGAATGCTTAAAAATGTACAATATACCCGACAGGATTATTAATCTCATCAAGAAAGCAATGGAAACATGTAGACTTGAACTGACAGATGGAAAACAATACTTTACGGAGATAAAAATACAGAGAGTCATTTTCCTAAGAGACTCCCTATCACCCCTACTGTTGATCATAGCTATGGTGCCACTCAACTACATAACTGAGGAAATGTGAAGCCGGATACAAGTTCACACGCAGAGAACAAAGAATACACGATAGCATGTACATGGACGACCTGAAGCTATCTGCAAAAAGCAAAAAGGAACTGGAAAAGCTAGTCAATACGACCAGAATATTAAGTCAGGAAATTGAAATGGAATTCGGAATGGAAAAGTGTGCATTGCTAGATATTTAAAAAGGGAAGCTTGAGACGACTGAAGGCATGGAACTACCCTACCAAAGGCAGATGAAAGTGAACAAGACAGCTATAAATAGCTGGGAGCTTTGGAAGCATACACAATCAAATCAACATAAATGAAAAAGAAGATAAAAAATGAATACACTAGAAGAACAAGAAAGGTCTTAGAAACAAAATTATATAGCAGAAACCAAATCAAGGGAATAAATACATGGGCAGTGTCACTAATAAGATATTCTATACCATTCATAAGCTGGACTAAAGAACTCAGGCACCTTGACCAGAGGACTAGAAAATTAATGGCTATGCACAATGCACTACATTCCAAAGAGGATAAGGACAGACTCTACGTGAAGAAAAACAAATGGGGAAAAACTGGTATGTATAGAAGACCGTGTGGACGAAACTTGAAACAAGCTAGAGAAATACATAAACCAGAACACAAAAAGGCTGATCACCGCAACAAAAGTCACCGTCCCAACAAACAACGCAGGAAGCATCGAAACTGGACACAAACAGACAGGAAAAGAACAATTGGAAGAAAAACAACTACATGGACGCTTCATAAGACTCGCAAGAGAAGAAACTAACGAAAATAGCTGCACATGGCTAAAGAAGGGCACTTGAACAGAAAACATCGAATATTTACTGATGGCTGCACAGAACAATGCGATTAGGGCAAACCTAATTAAAGCTAAAATAGATAAAACCCAGTGGTGTCGTTATTGACTTTTTCCAAAACATAAGCGAGCTATAACATAGTAAAGTGTGTATATATATATAGATATATATATATATATATATATATGTATATATATATATATATATGCACACTCATATATACATACATATATACACTTACTGACGAATACATACATAAATACATACATACATGTTAATTGTTTTTTTCTTGACAGAGATTTGCCATCTCTTCACTTAGTTTATGTGCGTCTGTGCGACGTTGACATATGTGACACAACCACACGTGTTTCTAGTAAGTATGCATGCATGTTAACATCATGAGTCCCATAAGTTATTCTCAAGCCACAAGCCAGATTTGAAAGTAAGACCACAAATATGACAGCTAAGCACTGGGGGTCGTGCTGTGATATCCCCTTCATAAACCTTCTGATCCTGACTTTAGTTGTGTTATTTGAAAGTCCAGCTTTTGACAAAAAGAATCGTATCACATACAGTTCACTTCATTTCCATGTTGTAATATTATTTGACACTATATTTTAATCTTGCTTTTTAAAACACGCTTTAAGACAGCATTGTCTAAACGACGCTTTTCAAATTTCTTACATCTTTCATGCACACCGAGCTTTGTCTTTCATGTAATTCCCCAATCGTATTATACACGTTTCACCAGTTTGACAAAAGTAGCACTGGCTTTGGTTATTCTGTGATTCACCTCAGAATAAAGCGTACAGTACATGCCCGGCGTACTACCAAGACACACGAAGCTTTCTGTAACCATTAATCTCTTCCCATCGATCATGATGTTTGGTTCAACATAGGTCATTCATGTGAGGAATGCATAACATATGTTTTTCTGAGACTGCTGGAAAGTCCAAAACATTGGCATGCACTGGATAACATACCCATAATCAGTCTCATGCCCTCCTTTGCATGCGAACCAAGTTCTGCATCATCTACATATATAATTTCAAGAACAAGGTTCTGAAAAGTTTTCGCCCTGGCATTGAGGCGTCTAAGGTTAAAAAGGTTGCCTTGTATAGGAAACCGAATCATCACCCCAATATCGCAATCCTTTAAAGCATGCACCAGCATCATAATGAAATACATCGAAAATAATGTTGGAGCAAGGATATCACCTTGTGTCACACCGTTATTAACTAGTATTGGATTAGATAGTGACCCATTAAAGTTCACTCAAGCTTTCATGTTATAGTGTAACTGCTGAAGCATCTCCACAAAACTTGCAGGACAGCCTAGTTTCCCAAGAATCTTACAAAGTGAACTGTGGTTGATGGGATCAAAGGTTTTTTTTTCAGATCAATAACAACTTCGAATAATTGTACACACTTGTATACACATTCCCAATAACTTGGTGAGCAAAAAATATCATGCCTATTGTGCCGTAGACAAATCTAAAACCAGATCGACTCTCTGAGAAGACACAGGGCATGATCAAATTAATCAGAGGATTAAACAGAAAGGTTGGCAACACTTTCCCACATGCTTCAAGCAAGCTAATGCCTATATCGTTACAACACTCAGATTGTGAACCGTTTACTTTATAAAGTGGAATCGTTACGGCATCGATCCAATGTCGAGAGACATAGTACCATGCCAAATAATAAGGATAAGTGCATGGATTGCATTCGTAACACCCGCAAACAACCATAATTTGACATTAAGTCCTGGTGCTTATCCCGTCTTAATTTCTTTAATAGAGTTTTTTGTTGTCTCATGAATGGTTGGGTCAATCATCATCTCCCCGACAATTTTTTTTGAAGGGGACTATTAATAACTAGATGATATATTTCAGATGGATTGTCAAATGTGATATTAATAAATGCGGTCCTGCGAAGTTCACGCCTTAATTTACTGTGTGAATTGAAGACATCAATGCGTTTAAGACTTTTTACTCCATTTGGTTCTGATCATTATTCTTTATACACATCTTAAGTTTTGCCCGAACAAGTTTGTGATGCGTGTCACAGTCTTAACCCCGCATTACTTTTACTGTACAAAATGCATCAACAGGAATATGCCCATGTCGTGATCTAGGATGTATCTATATTACTTTGTGAATGGATTTTGTTGATAAAAAGATATTACATACCTAAGTTTATATTCATTGCACAATTGAAGAAGCATGATGCCATTATCATTTTCCTTATCAAGGCCGTATATTTCAAGGCATCCCAGGGGTGGTGATCACTTTCAATCCGTACATTAAAGTCTCCAAGTAACAAAGTCTTATCCGGTTTTAGTATTCCTTTTGATACAATACTTTACATCTTGATAAAACCCCTGACTACTATCCAAAGTAAAGGACATACACTGAGATAACTGGTGCAAAACGCCCAAAACGTAAAGGTACACGTAGTAACATAATTCGATCATTAATTTCCAAAGGTTCCTCGAACTGGGATGTAATCGTTGTATTGATAGCAAAACTTACTCTTCTTTCTGTTTTACTTTGGGTTTGCCTTTCCACAAGAAAGTGTATCCTACACCTGTTTCAGTAAGTTGATGTATACAGCACTAACACGAGATAGAGCAGCAATATCTACATTGTATCTAGCAAGTAACCTGGCAACAATAGATGTTCTCTGCTCTGGATTTACTGAACCTTTCCGATCACGAAGTGTCCTAAGATTTCAGATGACAATATTCAATTCATGTTTTATTTCAGCATATATCTTATTTCTTTTTCTTTTGTGTCCCTTGCAGAATTGAACAACCGTCAGCCGCAGGTAGCTTATTAGCTGAAGGGGAGAACCAATGGTTTTGAAGCAGTTATTTATAGACCCCTCCCATAGTGTTGGTGAGAAGCGTTATCCTCAAACGGGCTGCCCAGTCGTTTTACGGTCTTCTAAAACTGGTTCCTGCACTTCAAACCAACAGCGTATGATAATCTTAGAGCCGCATATGTGCATAGTTATGACTGTATACTTCGAACTTGTAAGGTCTGGACACGGTGCCGCTTCGCTCGCCATAGTACTGGAGAGGAAGAGACATTTTACGAAAATATATCAATGATAAATGCTTGTACTTAACATATAGGACACTCTGAACATCCACAGTCAGGACCCAATGATAATCAGATGCTAGATAACTAGTAACTTTATCAGCCGCAGGTTTTCTTAAGTGTCCTTCTCACAATAGTAATGACGTGTCGAAAGATACTCTCAGTTTCAGATGTCTGGCCCAAACCACTAGCCGCTAGATATTGGAGAGACGCATAATAGATTTGAACCCTAAGTCTTCGCTCTATGCCTGCCATGGTGGCTTTTGTGATGCAATGCCTTGCACAAACGGCAACCCGTGATTTCGTCCGGCACTGCTTATTAGATTTTCACAAGCTGGCCTTTATATCTGAAGGTTTTTTTCTCTTTTTAATGGATAAAGAAAAAAACAACCAAATGCCTACATACCCTAAACAAGGACATTTTACGTGTTTCGTAGATACACATCCATGATTATACGATATTCTGGCCGATGTAAGTTATCGATTTGAAAAGCGTCATCTATTTAAAAAAAGACAAAACAGAACAAAACATAAAGTTAATTAAATAAATATCATTTGTTTTTTTTTAATTAGGTTGTTTAGTAGATCGGTACCTAATAACGATTATGTTGTATCGTCCACTTGAAAAGAACATTCCCTTTAATACAGTCCAGTGCTCATAACCAAGTTCTAAGGGGGAGGTCCCTTACAGAAACCTCTTAAGAACCTGTCATTCGTCGCTGCGACACACATAACTCTAACATCCGGTAAGACAGGTCCCTGCAGGGGGTAAATAGCAAACCCAGAGATGCGCCTGGTCAGTGTCTGGTGACTATTTGGTGACTATAGCACTGCGTCTGATTGGAAACCAACGGAAAGCGAGGGGCTCCACTCTTTCTCCGGAAACTCTGGCAACAGATTCAACAACATACATGCATGCATACATAATAAATACATGAACCCAATACACACATGCACATACAAATAGAGATGACTACGCACACACAGATAGAGGTAGATAGATGACCAGATAAAATAGGTTCCTTTTTCTAATTTTGAGGAATAATAAAATGCAAAAACGTTCTGGACAGAAAAGAAGGGAAATGGGTAACATCACTTCGGACTGTCCAGATTTTGAGTACGTATTTGTTGTATGTATGTGTTTGTGTCAATGTGTGCATGTGATTGAGGTGTCAGTTTATGTTTGTAGATATTCATGAACGTAGATTTTGTAAGTTAATAAAACATCTAATAAGATGTTTTTTATACAAAATAGTAACACTGTTGCATGATAACAGCATTTTAACTATATGTATCCTGTGCATATACGATGTTGATACTTTTCTTGGAGTATTATAACTAGCAAATATGTTTCACTAATATATATAAATAAAAGTAAATTTCAAAAAAAATGTATCAAAAGGAGCCAATTGCTGCTGTGAAATTTATTGTCGATTATTCATTTATGGCATAGTTTTGGACATACAAGATGGCCACGAGTGCCAAAGCCAACATATATATTTCAATCTTATTTAATTTATTTTCCTTCCTTGGTACATTTGTACAATAAAAGAAACATACAACAAACGCCCACATATATGTTTCTCCGGTTTGCCTGATTAGAAGATGTTACTTTTTGTTCAATGTTTTCAAATACTATGTAAAACCTCATTGAAAGCTTTAAAAAAGCAATTGCTCCAGATAATGTATCTTAACAAATAACATGCTCATTATGAACATTTAAATACACCTGATATGCATAAGGATTAGTAGAGTGGGGCATATTAACTGTCTTTAATATTCAGATACCTCCGTTTATGTAATTGATTTACAATACGTATAAGAAATGATAAATATTCTAAGCGGGCAATAGATGACATTCATAGGAACTAATACCGAACGCATACAACTCTATGACATCAGAGAACAGTATTTACTAACGAGTCAGGATGTTATAATACATTCGGCGTGTAATTCTAACGAAGGGGTGGTTTTTACTCAGTTTGATCTCTCTATAAATAAACTATATGACTCTATTTAAAGTATTAATACATTAAAAGATAATACTGTGTAAACGATCGGTATATGAAATGCCATGTAATATACTCGCAGTGTATTTCTATATAATTTATGATGATTAATATTTTGACATTTTTCTATATCTGTCCATGTGTATGTTCGTGCAAGTGTGTGTGTATTATGATTATCAATGAGTGCTACGAACTTTCCGTGGCATCGAAACGCAAGAAATAAAACGGCGATTTTCACTAAATGAAAATCAAATGATTCTCCTGGCACACAATCATATATTTACCATACGAGGCGTAGGCCCAGTATTTCGTATATATAACTTTTCGGATGAAGATCAATGTTCGATTATAGTAACCATCGATCACGCTATCACACAAACAATTACCGTGAAAATATTTATGTACCGAAAATAGATCGATGATTGCATCACTTACAAAAGAGTGTAGTGAAAATCGAAACCGATACACCAAAACAACATTATTCTTAACAAGGCATGGTCTAGGTGTGTAGTGTATCATTATATGTATTATTCTATGTATTAATTTCATAATGATATTCCTTAGTTACAATGTGTGCGATTTTATGTAACAAGAAAGTGCATCTGCATTTATTTCATGCTCACTGATAAATCAACGATTTACACTTGAAACAATTCAAATAGCACAAAATGATATTAGTTGCAGTGATACATAAATTCCAATAATAAGTATTCGCTCTGATTCACACCCGTGGTGTGACGAGCGCACGATTTTATAGGCAGAAGCTATAAACTTAAAATGTAGTGCGACATAAAGTTTTAGTAGAGACAGGAATATTTTTCCCACCTACTTCAAATTCCGTTCTCTTTTGTTATATTTGTATATTATGGCAAACCGGCTACGAGGTGTTATGTTAGGTACGCGTTATTGCCGAGCGCAAATGAACTATTTTCCCAGGTTCAAACGGGCTCAAATGAAAGAGAAAACTCCGCTTAGAGATTCACAAAAGTTTATAATAAACAACACACTTAAGGAACAACAATAACCTAATAGAATATATTGAATAGTGTGTTTATTTTCTGGTTATGTGAACGAAGTGAATATAATAAGAACAATGGAGAACAAACAAGATCATATTCGGCAAAAGCAATAAATTTATTGGAGGTTATTTATATTTTCTCGACGATGACACAGATCAAAAAATAGAATCAAAGTACGGGTCTTCTTGATGAGAGAAAGAGAGGGAGAGAGAGAGGGAGAGAGGGAGGGAGAGAGGGAGAGAGATAGAGATAGAGAGAGAGGGAGAGAGGGAGAGAGATAGAGATAGAGAGAGAGTATCTTTACAAAGCAGAAATAATTCACCAATGTAAAACAAACATAGGGCACCAAATGTTTTTGAGAAAGATGGAACCACTCCATATGCTTAACGTTTTGCAGATGCCTGGTGTGGGCTATATAAGTTAGATCTTTCCACGAATGTGTTTTCTTGAATACATGTGTCGGTCTTAGTTGCAAATATCTAGTTTTTATGTGACGGTTATTTGGTAATTGATGAAACGTGTTCGGGTTCTGAAAAAAAAAACAGTTGCAGCAAAACGGGTCTGTCGGCGAAAGCACTCATAACCTTCGACTCATTCTCTGGCACCCAAATATATAGGTAACGACAGGAGAACCGTCTAATTTTTCTTGCATGTGATGGTCATGTCACAGCCGCTATGTAATATATCGGTGTTCAGATAATGATTATTAGAATCGCTGTGTACGGTCACTATTGACACCAGTATATGAAGCTGTGTATCCAAGCTTGAAGCAAGTGTCTTTGTTATCGTTGATTTAATGTTACCAAACGGCGACTTGGTTTTTTTCACAGAAGGCTCTAAATATTTACTAACTCGGTTTGAATTAATCTAGAATTTCAAAAGATGGCCTGAAGGATTGTTCTAAAAGTGTGTATTACGTTTCCTTCAAAGACGATTGATTGGTATCTGGTGTTTCGTTAAAACTTGTCAGGGTGTTGGGAATAATTTAATACTTTGTAAAGGATGGGGGGGGGGTGCAATTAAAAAAATAGTTATAGGATACACTTGGAATGGTTTCTATTTAACAGGTACATTTATTTACATGACTGACATATAGCAACTTTGTTTCCGCAAAATTATCAATATGCGATCCCCCTCCTCCAAAAGGTGATTTTTTAGGGAAGCAATTTTCGTGTGGGGAGAAAATAGGGCTCGGAAGAAGTCTCTTGTATAACGCGGTGACAGCCTATCCGTTCTATATTTCAGCAGAATCTTCTGGGGTCGGTCCAGCACGCGAAATAAATCTTATCGGCCTCGGTCCCTGTGAAAATGGGTTGCATAGCCCCGCTTGGGCCGCGGACGTTCTCATTTTGTATACTCGTCCCGGAACGGGCCGTGACAGTTCTCGTTTAAACACCCGCCATTTTTTAACACCAACAATCATGTAGTAGCATTTAAATTTTTAGTATCCTCTTTTCTTGCCTCGTCGCGTGAAGGGGTGTGTCGTCTAGTTGTTGACTTTTTTATTCTTTCTTTCTGCCGAAACATCGCCGCTACAACAAAAACGTCATGACCGACTTCGAAGACAAACAATCTTTTAAATGTTATTTGTGTTTTAATTCAAGCGTTAGTTATCCGTCAGCTAGTAGATATTCACTAACGTCGAGAGAGAGAGAGAGCAAATTGCTGCTTTCGTAATTACTTATCAATTAAGTATTTAACCATTCGTGGTGGTGGTGGGGGGGGGGAGAGATATTCGCCGGTATTTTCTTAGGGTATTAATTTCCTTAATAAATTTCGGACTACATCCTAAATCACGTCTAATAGGTTCGCCTCCAAAACCCAGACTCTAAATCTCGCTTCTCACGAAGAACGAGTGAACTCACGGATACCTCTGCTTCCCACGCAAACTCCCGTGACATTACAGAGACTCTATCGTAAGTACGGATAGACCCTCGATATGAGGTCTCGTCATGCGGTGCCGCGTCACGTCTGTGAGCTTCGACTGTGAGAACAGGCCCTATTATGCACTCGACTGCACAGCTCCACCCGCACTCATTCCCGCAAGTGAAACCAACGATTTCCAACAGATACGTCCATTCCCATAGGGCCATCATCGAGCATTCCTCCCCTGCCTATACAAAAAACAATCCTTAGATTTTGATTTTTACACACTCCTCGCAGGGTCTGGTCAAAACCAGGGGTTAGCACGGCTGGACATCTTATTTCTACCCTCTTGACCCGGCTTTTCCAAATTGGCCCTATGACATTTCCTGGGATGTAAGGAAATCCCCCTTACGATCGATATCGTCTCAATGGGCATCCCTGTCACAATCGATAATAGAACACGCTGTTTCAAGGTTACTTGAACACTTGACTCAACGGGCATCTTCACAGGATACCTAGTCACATAATTAACAACCCCCATCCATTAAATTCTAACAGAATACAGGGCAAAACAGAAAACCCCCATTTTAAAATTCTTATATTCCATTTTTCGTCAGCCATCTAATTTCTCTGTAATATATGTCTTATCATACCATTCGACCGCGTCCTCTTTTTAACACGGACCAGAGCGACCCCTTAACGCCCAACCCAAGATGATCCGTCCAATTTCGTCTAAGCCGGCTCGCTGCACGTTGTTTATCCCTTCCAAAGGAACTGACAATAACTTCAGGGCCGGCGACTCGCCTTTCAATATCCTACATATAAGGGGCCCAATTCATTCCACATTAATCCCACCCAAATTTCCTTACTAATTCAGGCATGTCCATCGCTCTGTCGCTATATCAATCCGCCCCGGACCGAAACAAATTCACTCACACGAACCTAATTTCACAATCATCCAGATCGGTTACACCGCTGCAGTACTATCGTGGACCCTAGCGACCCACTCAACAACAATGCGGTAACTCTGAGGTCCCCCCCCCCCCAAAAAAATATATGATGTCAATCTTTTCATGACTACAAATCGATTTTTATTCACGCGCGTGGCACCGAAACAACTCTTTGTCCGTATAATCGCCAGCTCACGGGCTACCTCAACGGGTCACGACTAGCGAATATAACTCAATCCCAACCCGTTTATACCATAAGCGACAGTTGGAAGAGACACGCCCCCTACACCACCATATCGGACCCCCGCCAAAATTCTTACCGCACCGCCAAAAGGTCAATTCTCCAATTCTAACTCCGTTTAATTGCCTTACCTCTACTTAATCTTAATTAGTTACTGTTTTTTATATACTAATATTTTGATACGAGGAGGGCAAAACAAAACAAAAACAAAACAATTTTCTTGGCTAACCCGAAAACAAAGATAATTAATCAATGAGTATCTCTCTCTCGACGAAACATTTAAATCAAACAAAAAAGATTAAAACCAATGCAATTTGAGTGACCCCCCCGAACACAACCAATACAAGAAATCAGTTCCTGCACCAACCGAATGCATTTTTTAAAACATGGACAGAAAGTGTGGGTCTTGTGTGTATGTGTGTAAATTCGTCACCCTCTCTTTTTTTATTCCGTCTTTCTCTCAGTTATTCCCTTGTTTCTACAGAAGTTTAAACTGCGTGTGCAGTACTTTTTTCGTCTTCTTTTCTTTTTTTCTTTTTATCACCTTAATTCTAAATTAATGTGTGCGTGTGTTACATATTATTTTTTTTTAAATTTATTTTTTTATTAATGTATGTGTTCTAACAAGCTTATTACTTTTTTAATATTTGATTTTGTATGTGCGTGTGTTTGTCTGTTACTTGTCTTGACCTCTTTTATTCCATTTTGTTTCTATTCTTTTCACTATTTTTACTTTTACGGCACATCACGTCTTTTATCTTTTTCTTCTTTTTTTTGTTTTGAACTCAATTATTAAGACGCAGTCTCTCAAAACAAAACAACGGCTTTTTACTTACTGTTTTGAAGTTCTCTCTAGGCTTTGTCTTCGACGACCACGTTTGTGCGTTCATTTATCATTTAGGACCCATACGTTATGTGATAACCCAAGTTCAAATTTCTCCTTTAAAGAAAGTCCCAGTCATAGCAACCAAAAAGGTACTTGTTGCATAGCCCCCCTGCTCGGGCCGCGGCAGTTCTCATTTTCTATACTCGTCCCCGAACGGGCAGTGACAGTTCTTGTTTAAACACTCGTAATTTATTTAACACTAAACATCCTATAGTTTGCATACCTTTAAATTTCTCGTACCCTCTCTTCTTTCCTCGTCGCGTGGAGGGGTGTGACGTCTAGTGGGTGACTTCTTACTTCTTTCTTTCTGCCGAAACATCGCCGCTACAACAAAAACTTCATGGCCGACTCCGAAGACAAACAATCTTTTAAATTTAATTTCTGTTTCATTTCAAGCTTTACTTAGCTGGGAGAAATTCACTAACGTCATGAGAGAGAGAGCAAATTACTGCTTTCGTAATTACTTATCAATTAAGTTTTTAACCATTCGTGGTGCTGGGGGAAGTGATAATCCGCCGGTATTTTCTTAGGGAATTGATTCCCTTAATCAAATTGCGTACTACATCCTAAATCACGTCTGATAGGTTCGCCTCCAAAACCCAGACTCTAAAACTCGCTTCTCGCGAAGAACAAGTGACGTCATGGATCCCTCTGCTTCCAACGCAAAACCCCGTGACGTCACAGAACCTCTATCGCAGGTGCGCATTGACCCTTTTTATGTCACCTGCATCATTAACGTATTTGTATTTGCATTGCCACCTGAACCTTATGCATTGTATACGGTTAACTATGCCTCTGTGGGGTTTTCTTCATCTCAAATATTACGTGCTCTCAATGCCCATACGTATACAAAATTATTTAACGCCAGCGCAATCATCATTTTTATATACGTTACTACTGTAAATGCATGAAACACAAATTGTATACTTAGAGCACACTCAAGTAATATTGATAACTAATTACATACTGAAACTAGTTATAAGGTTATTCTTGTGTTCTTCTATATTACCAATAAAAGCTCGTGTAAATGTTCCGCTAGTTAAAACCGTTTGCAACTTGAACAAGAAAACCCTTTTCACTATGACATCAAAGGGAACGTTAACACCTGGTATTAATAGGTAAATTATCTACTTGTTGCCTATGTAAAATATAATGCGGCTCACAACCACTGGACGTTATCTCTCACGTCTCTCTGTTCAGCTGCATTCTTCGACGTAATCAACTTTTCCCCACTACAGGAAGATGTGAAACAAGTCCGGAAGTTAAGAGAGTAAACCAGCACCCGTAAAGAAAGAGTCAGTATGTCTTCTTAAAATTGCCTGGCCAGCTGCTTCGGCATTCCCAAGTGTGGGCGCTTCCGACAGTTATCAATAAACAAACTCGTCTTTAAAGAGGGAAGGCAGGGCCTGCGAGGGTGGCTTTTTAAAAACTATCCAGGATTAATACTCGTAAGCTGACAGATAAAATGCCACTACAATTTTCCAGTGTATGTCGTGCTGATTGTCAAAGACTATCCTTGACTGGTATGGGTACTATCTGGAAGACCCAATACTGTTTTCGTCGACAATATTAACTTCTTTCCCGGCGCAGCAAAATGTGGCTCAAGGCCAGAATGTGAATAAGCAAGAACAGGGGAACTCTGGCTTCTTCAAAAAATCTGAACAGCACTATCGGCATTCCCCGAAGGACGCGCTTCATACAGGAATCGTCTAACTCCTTTCAAAAGATCGAATGCAAATCTTTTAAGAGTTTACCTCCTAGGACTACCAAGGAATAACATTTTCGCCTAACAGATAAATAACCGTAATGCCACAGTCTCTGTAAGACTGATTGTCGAGGACGTACACTGTCTAAAAGAAGCAAAGCTTGTTTTCGTCTACTCAGCAGATTTAAGATATTAAACCATCCTAATGCATTTGTTTTAACCAATGAGCATACACATAATTCTATGTAAACCTTTGAATCATATCTTGCAGTGCAATAACCAGTCTATCTCATAAGTCATGTGTTCGATCCTCACTAGTAACCTATGGTTTTGAAATTCTATTAATGTACGAATTACACGACAAGCACAAACGAACTGTTTCATGAATAAGTGAGGAAAATTGGGGTCAATTTCACTACTGGCCCCGGCTTCAGAATAACAACTTCTGTCACAAATGAATAAATCATAACACAATACTTTCATAATCGTTACAATTATAATTCAAATGTGAACGTGTTCGAAAAACGACACGTATATGCATATCCAATCTCATTCAATTTAGAGAGAATAAAGGTTCGTTTGTTTTCTATCATAGAAAAATGGAGTAATCAAATTCCCATCAACATAAAGTCATTTCTGAAAAGAACATACACCAATTGTGCTTGTATTTAGAGACAAATCAATCAAAACCTAAGGGTATACATTGAACCACATTTTTAAATAAACAATTTTTGTTTAAATAAATAGAATGTTGAAAGTAACAAACACAATCTGCAAATTTAAAAAGAGATAACTGATTTTGTCAAGTGTTGTCACGTTTCTGCGTAGAAAACAGTGAATAAATTATTTGCTAAATAGATGCTATTCATTCTTCAGTTGATAGAAATGTAAATGCACGCTTCAGTTATAGAACCACCATCGACACCAACCTTATGGTTGTATTAAAGAATGATATGTCAGCATGACCAAGTACGGAGCAACCTGCGCGCCATGAAGAAATTATCCTCTTTAAAACTCACTTGTTACTTCTGGGCTTTTCACTATTTTTATAATTGAGCATACATTCCCTGGAGCGAACGGTGAGTGCATAAATTGTGCATTGTACCCAATGTAATACTTGCTGGTCCTTGTCGAAATAAAGTGGATGTCGAATGTATTTCTTAAAGTCAAAACAGTACACATGAAATAATGTGTTTTGTTCGAGGGTGAAATTAAGGTAACATTTTCTAAAAAAATAATTCCGTTTGACAGAAACATATTTTCTCTATTTACTTACATACATATTTTTGTTACACACATACACACACACATACACACACATATATATATATATATATAATTATATATATAATTATATATATATATATATATATATATATATATATATATATATATATATATAGAATAAAATATGAAACTAAAAGTATACTTTTAGTAGATAGAATATATAGTGAAATAGTTTAAGTTCAATATACGAAATAGAGCAATTATAAAGATAGATGAAAGAAGTTGGAAAAATATGCACAAATGACAAATTAATTTCAACTTCGATTGTTCAATGCAAGGTATACTCGGTAATAAAATTGTGTGTATTGTTATTTCCTTAAGCCAAGGCTTTTCAAAGATACAAAATCGTGGCATCAAAGGAATTACATAGATAGATAAGTTGGCAGTGGAGAAGCCAAAATTCAAAATTTGAAAAAATATTAAGTAATGGAGAGTGAAAAAAGTTCATGTGAAAAAGATATGGGGTTTGTCTAGTTGTCTGTTGATAAGTGTCCAATGAAAGGAGATTTAGATGGAAAAGAAGGTTTTTCGTGATATCAGCATGGAAAAGCGTTCAAAAATGAAGAAACTCCAATAGTGAGATGTTAAGTTCAAATCGTAGGTGGAGCGCACTTAATCGGAATTAAATATGAGAAATCGACTATTTTAAAAATTACTTCCATGGGCCGAAGTAGGAATTGAAGTTGAACCGTGTAAAGTCGACGTTGGCAGTGAACTATTTAAGCAATTCCAAGAAAGACTAAGTCCTTTAGTTAAAAACAGGGCCAACAGAGGAAAGAGGGTTGGAAAGTTATAACATAATCTAAAGCATAAAGAGAAGAATGTAGGAGGCTGATGCTGGAAAGCACAGGGAGGGGGAGGAGGGGTTCTTATGATAAAGTTTATTGCAGGTAGTCACTAAAACCGATGCGAATAGGGATTGGCCAGAGGTTGAATTTAGGTAATTGAGTGTATATATTATTTGAAAGAAAGGGGGAGTTTCGTAATTAAAACGGATTTTGAACGGAGAACAAAAATAATTTCGAAAGATTAAAAGGGTTTCAATTTGGAAGATTATGGTTCAAGTGAATGGGAATCTGTAATTTAAATGTTAAATATGTGATGAATCCGACAAAAACAAGTTTTTCGGAGTTAAATGTATAAATATGTAAAATAGATATATGTCTGGAATTAAGAACGTTTAAAGATTTACAAAATATGGGAAATTTCTCGTTCGCCTGCGTTAAAGGTGCTATACACAATTGTCTAAAAAATGGACACCGAATTATGATGAGACTCATTTCGATATGTTCTGCAATAATGAAATGTACTTTACTGAAAAATCGTGTATTGTGTTTAAACATCATATTAAAACAAGATAGACTGTTGTACTTCTATATTGCAGAGGATGCCCTTCAGATAATCTACATGTATTTCTCTGAATTACTTGAAGCACAAACATAGTGTGCCCATGGCATCTCAAGAAATCGACCGACTTATATTTCTGACTTACGTCATCATTGCATCCTTTAGTTCGGCAAGGGTCCTTGACCACGATCCACAGTGATGTAGTTAATGTATCTCACCAGAAAAACAGTATAGACAGCCTACGTCTGTGCTGTGAGTGACTCACAAATAATCAACCTTGAAACTGATAATACACACTCCTAATATATTTTCAGACAATCATGGGACGCGTATTATGTGAATGGTTGTTTAATTTTTACAGATATAGTGTGAGTAGCTTAGTCATCCGTACAGTGTTTCGGATTCTGCTGAACTGATAATCAAAGTGGTTAATGACGCAAACTGAGGACCTGAGTGTATCGGGTTCGAATCCAGTTCGTTCCACAGCCACGCATTCATCACAACGCACACCTGACTTTGTGTCTAAGCTACTGGAGATAAGGTAAATAAAATACTCCAACTAAATCGAACAGCGCAGATTTAAACTTGAATGGATTTGCATTAGTCACTGTCTGCACTGAGTTTTACCACTCCCCCATTGTTCTCAAGGTGTTTCACACAGTCTTTGACTTTTACTCTTACGATAAGACGCACGACTAGAACTTTGTTGAAAGAACAACACTGGTAGTCAGCTATGAGTAAATATTTATTTTTCTGGTGTTCTCATTGACATTACGCGCTTAGATGTGTTTTTGAAAAATAAGAGTTATAAAATGCATTTATGAAAAATATATGAGAAAAATCCTGACTTTTTTTCTGAGTGTCACCTGCATATTTCATAAAACCTATAAGAATGCTGAGAGTGACATGTGTATATAGACAATAATGTAACAATTAGGAAGTTAACATGCTTTATTAATACATAGGCTTACAAAAAAACCTGTGTTTTAATAGATATATCTATTTATATATAAACACTCACGCACGCGCATATATATATATATATATATATATATATATGTTATATATATATATAATTTTTATATATATATATATATATATATATATGTTGATATATATGTACATATACATTTATATAGATGTTGATATATATATATGTGTATATAAACGCACATACATGTATATAATATATATATGTGTGCGTGTGTATATAAACGCATATACAAGTATGTATATATGTGCACGTGCGTGCGTGCGTGCGTGCGTGGGCGCGTGTGTATGTTGATGTTTATTTATTAGTCAGTATTCATACAAATCGAACTTTCTAAATGTACACAAACATATTCATTTTCAAGTATTATGAAATAAATGTTTATATTAAATTTTTCGACTGAGAAAAGTATGCTGAATAATGTTAATGGAGCAGTATTATGAGAACAATTCTTAAGTAAAACAAATGTAAAGTAACATACTTTACAAATATTCTATAATAAAATATTACGACAAAGAATAGTTTATGAAATTATTCTTCAACCCAAAGATTAAAGAAAACATTTTATCAACAGAAAAAAGAAAGGCAGTACATCATTAAGCATTTGTAAATATTTAAATGTTGACAAAAATACACGGAATTATGAGTTATTTAACAAGCACAAAATGCATGTATGTATAAAACGAAGTCTTTGAAATTAAATTAAGAAAATAAAAATGAATAAATATTTTCTTAAATACTGTTTTTTGTAAATTCTACGCGTTTCTTATTTTTTTTACTATTTGGGTCTATGTTTTTTTCTTTTTCTTTATCTTTTTCTCTTTTTTAAAAATTAAGCTACATCTGACATTACCTTACCACATTAAAATAAGTGCCAATGACACATATCGATGCATGATGATCAGATATCTACGTAATTGTTTTCAAACATATTTAATGTTGACTATTCTTACATTTTATAGGAACTGAATATCCTTAAATAGTGTTATATAGATTTCTAATGGATTATGTTTCGCCTTTCATGATATATTTGGAAATTTATCATTACAAAGACATTCTGCTCATTTATACATTATTGTTTCTGCTGGTCACAGAACCAATAATTGCGTGCAATTTTTTAGTTTATTTTTTTTTTCAGATTAGTAATATTTACCAATCTTAATGTATGAATGCGAAAGTGTTTTCTTATTCATCATTATTATATGTC